>CM040239.1:261659500-262157573 GCA_022545495.1 Chrysanthemum lavandulifolium
CCATTATTTGAAATATATATATATATATATATATATATATATATATATATATATATATATATATATTTTTTTTGAAACTTATATATATACACAACATGTGGGCAACTCCCCACACTAGGGTGGTAGAAAGTAGAAAGAAGTCGAAAAAATGGGTGAAAACCCATATGGCATACTCTCGTTTTGATTCCCGAGTCGCTAGCTTGACTAGATCCTCGCATTCATTGGTTCATGGGGAAAGTTTGTAGATCCGGGACAACCACGGGAGGAATGTCCTCTCAAAATAATGCTTCAACCGATGACCATTCACTTTAAAGTTTGGACCATCGGGTTGAGATAACTCAATGGTTCCATATTGAAATACTTTAGTGATGGTAAATGGTCCGGACCGGTGGATTTTAGTTTTCCGAGAAAATCTTCAATCTTGAGTTGAAAAGAAGGACTCGATCACCGACGTTAAAAACGCGGTTTTAATTTTGAGTCATGAATCTTCTTTGTCTTTTCTTTGTAGATCAAAGAGTTCTCGATGCTTGATCACGAAGTTCATTTAATTCATTCATTTGAACTTTCCGTGATCACCAAATGTCGAATATCGAATTGGCATGTTTCAAGGCCCAGATGCCTTGTGCTCAAGCTCAACCGGCAGATGACATGCCTTCCGTATACAAGCTTGTATGGAGTACACCGATGGGTGTTTTATAAGTCATACGGAAGGCCCAGTCGTCATCTAGCTTATCCGACCAAGAGGCACGGTTTTAGCCACTTGTCCTTTCCAAGATTCTTTTAATCCCGGTTGGAAACTTCCACTTGCCCACTTGTTTGGGGTGGTACGCAGAGAGACGGTGAGTTACACCATACTTTTGCATGACTCTATCAAACCGGTCATTGCAAAATGCGTACCACGATCACCGATTATGGCTCGTGGAGTTCCAAACCTAGCAAAAGAGATTTTAAGAATTTCACAACAACTCGGGCATCGTTGGTAGGCAAAGCTTTCGCTTCAACCCATTTTGACAAATAGTCAACGGCCACGTAGTATGTATTTATTACATGAGAAGAAGGAAATGGCCCCATAAAGTCAATGCCCGGATGTCAAAAATCTCACACACTTGAATGGCGTTTATGGCATTTCATTTCTTTGTGAGATATTTCCGTGACGTTGACAAGCGTCCACGTGTTTTGACAAATTCATGGGCATCCTTATAAATCGTGGGCCAATAGAATCCGGAATCAAACACCTTCTTGGCAGTGTAGTTGGGGCTATGATGTCCCCAAGAGGTCCGTAATGGCAAGCCTTGAGAATGTCATTGGCTTCGACCATACACACATCGCTGATGACTTGATCCACGCAAATTTTGAATAAGTAGGGTTCGTCCCAAAATAATGTTTCACATCTTTAAAGAATTTGTTTTTCCGTTGGGACGACATCCCTTTCACTACAAAGTTACCCGCATGGTAATTTGCAAAGTCAAGAAACCATGGGGTAGAAGAGTCTCCACGAAAAGAAACCACATTGAGTGTTTTGAGAGGAAATGTTTCGTTTATTTCCTTTTTCTCGAACACATTCTCGGTGAGGGTTTTCTAGACGGATGATGATGATCAGACGTGTTCTCGGCTCCTTTTTATCACGTATAATGATATCAAATTCTTGTAGGAGGAGAACCCAACGAGCAATCTCGGCTTTGCATCTTGTTTTGCAAAGAGATATTTGAGAGCCGAGTGATCCGTATACACCACGCATTTGGTCAAGATAAGGTATGGTCGAAACTTCTCAAACGCATACACCACGCCTAGTAATTCTTTTACTCAGAGTGGTGTAATGGGTTTGAGCTTGATCATAGTCTTACTTGCGTAGTGGATAAATGAAAATGCTTGGTTTTTCGTTGCCCCAAGACGCACCGATAGCAAAATCACTTGCATCGCACATGAGTTCAAAGGGTAAATCGATCGGGGCAACTAGAATGGGTGCTTCCGTAGCTTTTTCTTTAATGTTTCAAAAGCTTCGATGCACTCGGTGAGAAGATAAAGGAGCATCTTTTTCAAGAAGATGGGTCATAGGCCGAGCGATTTTAGAAAAATCTTGTATAAATCTGCGATAAAACCCGCATGACCTAGAAAACTCCTAATACCTTTTACGGTAGTAGGATGAGGCAATTTAGCAATAACATCAACTTTTGCTCTATCTACCTCAATCCTATTTTTGGAAATCTTATGGCCAAGGACTATGCCTTCTTTGACCATAAAGTGGCTCTTCTCCCAATTTAGACAAAGATTGGTGTCTTCACACCGTTTGAGCATTTTATCTAAATGGGAGAGACATGTTTGAAATGAGTCCCCAATGACCGAGAAGTCATCCATAAACACCTCCATTGTTTCCCCGATCATGTCGTGGAAAATTGCCATCATACATTGTTGGAACGTGCCAGGAGCGTTACATAGGCCAAAAGGCATACGTCGTAGGCAAATGTTCCGTATGGGCAGGTGAATGTGGTCTTTCTTGATCCAAATGGATCAATGGGGATTTGAAAGTAACACGAGAAACCATCAAGGAAACAATAGTATTCGTTCCTACTAATCTCTCAAGCATCCGATCCATGAAGGGTAGAGGAAAATGGTCTTTACGGGTGGCCTCGCTTAACTTGCGATAGTCAATACACACACCATCCGTAACCAATCGAGTTGGAATTAACTCGTTTTCTTCATTTGTGACAACAGTTATGCCACCCTTTTAGGAACGCAATGAATTGGGCTAACCCAAGGACTATCGAGATCGGGTAAATTAAACCGCATCAAGAAGTTTGAGAACCTCTTGTTTGATAACCTCATGAATCTTAGGATTCACCCTTCTCGATGTTGGATCGCTGGTTTGAAGTCATCCTCCATTAAGATTTTATGAGTACAAAACTCGTGGTTGATACCCTTAATGTCGGAGAGCTTCCAAGCAATTGCTTGCTTGTGTGACTTCAAGACCTTTATGAGAGCAGCTTTCTCTCCTCGCTTAAGTCTTTAGCAATTATGACGGGTAATTTATCATCACCCTCCAAGAATGCATACTCGAGATGAGGAGGTAAGTCCTTAAGTTCAACTTGGAAATTCTTGATGAGATGTTTGTCTTGATTTGATTTTCTTAATTGTGATCTCTTTCGGAGGAGTGAAGGTAATGGATCTTCATTTAACAATTGCTCAAGATAAAGGATATCCCCTCCGAATCATAAACACCATCAATTCCAGTGGAATTGATTCATCACTAGCAAGAAACTCATCGATCTCTTCCGAAGAAGTCACCTCCTCAAACGGAGTGAGAGAGGGAAGAGTCGGCAATGATTGGTTGAGAAGATGTGGTGGAATCCCACTCACGTAATTATGAAGATAACCAAGAAACTCTTGAGAGTACTCCTCAAGCAATATCAATTAAATCGACTCGATTAAGCGATTCAATATCATAATTTGAGGAGTACCTCAAGTTTGATCAAGGTTAAAGGTACGACTTCATTACCCACACGTAACGTGATTTCTTGCTCAAATACATCAATAAGAGCACGGCCCGTCCTCGTGAATCCTCTTCCAACAATGAGGGAACCCGATGATCGCATCGAAATCAACAACCACAAAGTAAGCTAGAAAATGGAACTTTCCTACTTTCATGAATACATCCTCGGCGATGCCAAGAGGACGCGATATAGAAACGATCGCAAGCTCAAGAGTCATGCGGTAGGAAAGAGTTCGGAAGAGAAAGCTTCTTCCACACCGAATAAGGCAGCAGATTGATGCTTGCACCAAGATCGGCAAGGGCAAAGCATTCAATCATCCTCGAAAACACAAGGAAGAAGAAATTTTCCAGATCTCCAAGCTTCTGAAGCTTCTTTATGAATCTACGAAAGCGCCTCGCTCAAAGGAGTTTTGGCCATTTCAAACGACTTTTCCTTGTTGCTTAGCATGTGTTTGAGAGTTGATGCAAACTTGGGCATTAGCATGATGGCATCCGCAAAGCTTATGTCAAAATGAAGTTCTTGGAAAATTTGAAAGAATTTTTCCATTTGATAACTAGCTTTTCATGAGCTTTTGCTCATTTAAACGTGAGGGTAAGGAATAGAAGTTTTGGATTGGGGTTGTCAACCGGAGGTTCAAAACAACCTGTGTTTGGTTTTGGGTTTCGGACCACCGAGGATGGACATTCTTTGGTACCTCCGTTATTAGTAGGAAGTTCCTTGTCCTTTGTCGCCTCGGTTCACTTTCCACTACCTTCGGAGAGAAGAAGAAGAGGTAGTAGGAATAGCGGGTCCATTATATGAAGCACCACTTCGGTTATGATCGCCTTTGCATAGCCCCTCGGATTAGCGATCGTGTTGCTAGGTAAAGCACCGAGCCCGAGGGTCGATCATTTAAAGACTTCTTAATGTCGAAATCGGCTAACCAACAACTGCTCATTTCCTCTTGGGATTTCATGAATTGTTTCAACAACTCATCGATGATGGTCCAGTTGGAACAATGGCTTGATTTTGCACGGAAAATTCCGCCTCTATTGTTTGGATTAGGGCCTTGATTTTGAAAATTTCCTTGATTATTGCCATGAAAATACCCCGAGTTGAAATTTCCACGACACAGGTTTCTTTTGAAATTTCCTTGGTGTTGGAAGTTTTGATTTTGATTTTGAAAACCGTTGTTTGGACTAAAATTACCTTGGTTTTGAAAACCTTGGTTTGTTCTGTTATGATTTTGATTACGGTTTTGGTTTTGGTTGAAACCGGAGGTCCAGGTAGTGGTTAGGACGGTGGTTCGGGTCTATAGGAGCACGGTATTGGTTGCCTCTGGATTAGAAATCCTACCCACGTTGTTTGCTTGAAAGGGTTACCATCGGTGGCCATACAATTGTAATAGGCATGGGGCCACCGCAGTAACACAGACTTCCACTTTCTTAACTTCAGGGAGGTGAAGTTTGTGAAAGAAACTTTCTTTTGGTTGGAGAGAACCAAAGCTTGAATTGCTTCATGAGTTTGTCAATCTTAGCGTCGGTGCTAGATTGACTCACAGCGATGAAGTAGAAGGACCAACACCGACTTGGGAAACAACCGGTTTGCTTGTGCGGTCGGACTTTAGACTTGTTTTCAATGATCGCTAAAGCTTCTTTGACAGCTTTGTTAAGAAATTTCCTCCAATGAGGAATTGAGAGAATCTTGGTCGATTGACTCACTCCATTATAGAAAGTATCGAGTTGCATCAACTCGGAGAAACCGTGGTGAGGACATTTGCGGAGCAACTCCTTAAAACGATCCCACGATTCATCAAGGATTCATCAAACTTTTGTGTGAACTTGATGATTTCGTTTTTAAGACTCGTGGTTTTGGAAGGTGGATAGAATTTATTCACAAATTTCTTCACCGGTCTTCCCATGTTTCAATTGATCGAGGGGTTGTTTTCAAGCCAAATCCGGCTTGTACCTCAAGAGAAATGGGAAGAAGAAGCTTAACAAAGATCTGTAGGGACATTCTTGTATTTGATGGTAGATGCAATCTTGTTAAACCATCGAATATGAGCATGAGGATCATCCTCTCAAAACCATAGAATTGACTTGAGGTTACAAGATTCAATAACCGGTTTTGAGTTCAAAATTTTCACCAAAATGGTGGGTTAACAATAGCATCTCCATACCCGTCGATGGGTGCTGGAGAAGCTCACATAGGACGTTCTTCGCCATGATAACGGAAGTAGTGTGAGCGATCCGGATCTCGATCCGATCGATGAAGCGAAGAAAGTCTGGACACGCCTTCTTGGAATCTTGACAAGCTCACGAAATGGGCTCACGGATCTAGAAGAGCGAGTGCGATACATTAGAGTTAACTCTAAGAGACCTCGAGTTAAGGAAAGGAATGGGAATTATGAAAGGAATTATGAAAATGGGGTAAGAAGAATCTTTTTGAGTTTTCTGGTTTTGAAAAGTAGATATAAAATCCAATTAAAACAAAATCGAGGCAAAACAACAGTGAACTTAAACCAATAATCACAAGATGAATGGCTTCTTTGAAAAAGGTACACCAATCACAAGGACACAAAGGCAAGTTTTAATCTTTGGTTTGGGAACTTATTATGGTCGTACCCAGTTAGGTAGTACACGCCTTGGTTTGCGGTGGTAATTTTTATGTTGTTATTATTAAACAAAGAAAACGACAAATCTTTTGTATTTTTATCTTTGATATATATATAGAAACAAAAGGAAAATATTTTTGTGTTTTATACGTTTTGGATGTTTTGGGTTTTGGATTTTTATAAGAAAATATATATAGATATAGATAGATGGTATGAACAAAGAGTGAATATTCAAATCACTAATCGCTAAACGGAAGATAATTAGCACAACTCCCGCAATGGCGCGCTAAATTTGATTCGTGACCGCCAAGTTATCTCGCTAGCCATTATCTCACACAAACTAGCCACTTGTGAATGGCTAACCGTAAGAAACTTAAAACAGTTCGGACACAAAATGCAATGAAAATCGAGGAGTATAGTGTTTCCCAGTCGTTATGTCCCAACGAATAGTATGCGATGAATCACCAAACGAATAGTGATCGAGAGAATTTGAATGGAAAAGGTATTGATTGATTATAACTAAAGAAAAGTTTATAAATTACAAGGGCTTAAAGGCAAATTAAAGAAAATTAAAAGATAAAATATATTAAATAAACGCTATCACTATTTGCAAAATAATGTTTTTGATTTTCTTTTATAAAATTTAAATTAAAACTACGTAACGTACAAAAGAAAATGTGATATCTTGAAGCAATATTAATCCTAAAAATATAAAATGACATTTTACAAACCTAATGATAAGAGAAAATTTTGAGAAAAGAAAATTATTTTTAAAACTATTTATCTAATTATTATTAATTAAAACTATTTTTACTTATTTAATAATACCCTAAAATACAAGAAAATATGAAATAAAGCTAGAAAAATGAAATTATGACTTAGAAAAATCTAAATTAACTAAAGAGAATTTTCAAAACTAATTTTGTATTTTTCTCGATTATTTTTCTATTTTCTATGAATTAAAAACTATTAAAACTAATTAAATTGCCAAAATTACAAATTAAACTATGAAAATCTGGAAAAATTATTTTTGCTTTTATATTTATCTTAACCTAGGAAAATGAAAACTTATTTTTTGAAGTTTTTCCGATTTAATTGTATTAAAAGCTAATTAAAATGCCTAAAACTGCTTTAAAATAAAGAAAAATAGCAAACAAACTAGAAAAATATGAAAAATTCAGGAAAAGTCTAAATTAATATTATGAATCTAAGAAAAATATAAAACAGTAGCTTGTGTGTAGGAATATGAAGCGCAAAGACAAGTGCTTATAAATAAGCACTTGGAATAAGCAAATGAACACCAAAGACCACCAAATGATTACAGTAGCTATAATATGCTAAAAGTACCCAAATGCAACTAGTTACAACTATCCTAAACCTCTAAATTCAAACTACAGATATGATGATTTGAGCTTGAGTCTTAAAAAGCAGTTTTGGGGTGCTACTTTCGCTAGAAAATAAGCTACTCAATAAGATGAAACGGAAAACCGGATGTTGGAACCTAAACTAGACCGGCTAGCTACCTATAAACCAAAATGAGCCTGAATAGCTATGATGAGCTTGTGACAAGCTCTGAAATCACACAATGCACACTCAAGATACACCGAGTGTGTGCATATGGGAGATAAGACCAAGATGACAAGCCATTTTGGAGCTTGTAAAAATTTACAAAAATCTACAAAATGATATTAAGAAACTAGACCGGTTGAAGTTTTTAAAACCAAAGTTTCACTTGAATTGTTCCAAAATGAATCAATTAAAATCACCCAAGGTTGGGTCAAACGGTTTTTTCACTTTTTTTTTTGACTTTTGAAGACGGAAATGATATGTTGACTTTTGAGATTTGAAACCAATCTATCAACTGATTATGATGTTTTGAGCTATTACAAGACTTGATTGAGCTACTCCTACCAATTATGAACACAATGCAAGCTTTGGCTTTTGAGAATTCCAACAGATATGACCTTAAGATGCATTCAAGATGAGTTTGACTTTGAGCTTATGCGAAGCAAAATGATGACCGCAATGAGTACAATGGAGCTTAACAAGCCTAAAACAATGGTATCACCCATCGAACAAACCTCAAACACGGTTTATGCAAGCAGATCCAAACACTTCTTTAAGACACCGATTTGCAATTTAAACTAAGCCAACTCTTGGACTAGCATGTATTATTGATTAAACCGAGTCTAATTACCCTAATTACCACTAAATAAGCAGTAAAACTAATCCTATCCACGATACTGATTATGCGATGATTATGAAAATGAACTTACTTTTGGTCCTAGCCACCGTCGCTTGCCAAAGAATACAAGGATCACTAACCTATTCTAAACCATAACCTAACTCAATATCAACCCAAATCCATGCTCTGCATCAACCCAATCATCATTTCCATTTCCATTTGAGCCCAGTTTGACTTTCGTTGACCCAATACCAAAGTTGCTTGAAACTTAATTGTAAGCTTACCAAAAGCTATAAGGAGCTTAAATAAACTTGTTTGAGCTTAAAAATAAGCTACTAAAAGCTTGGACATAAGAATTTGAAACTGAAATTTGCAACAGTAAACATGTAAACATGAAATGGTAATGCAACTTGAATTGATACTTGAAAATGGTTTTAATACACTGAAATAGCTTAGTTTGATACAATTAAGCTGGAAATTACAATTTAGAATCTATTTAAGACATAAAAAGCTTAAAACGACATACATTTGAAAATAAAACTAAGTACTACTCTCTTCTCTCTATCTCTTGCTTCCTTTTATATGTGAAATGTCTTGCCACTTGTTTACGAGCACATCCCACCATTTATCTTGGCCATTGGATCGGTTGAGAAGATTTTAGCCGTTTGATCACTTTTTGGCGCCAAAATGTATATATGCCGATGGGGTTGAGTGCAATGGGGAGGATGCATTTAATGCATTTTGAGTTTGGTGAGGTGGAGGAACATGGTAAGTGGGGAAGAGTGGAGGATGGAATGGTGGAGTGTTGCGGGCATGTTTGGTGAGGAAGAAGACTTTGGCGGAGTGTTTGTTTGACCGGTGTTGACCGGGTTTAATATTATAAAGGGAGGTCAAAAGTTATTGACAGGGTCACAAGGTTTATATGGCGAGGGTCCAAAGGGTTTAAAGGTCCAGGGTTCATGGCTAAGGTTTAATAATCATAAGGACTTATTTTGCAATTTCTGAAAGTACAAGGACCAATTCTGCCATTTTATCAAAGTTGTTCCAAGGGACCAAAAGTGACAAGTTTCAATAGTGCAAGGACCAAAATGGACATTTTCAAATTTCCAAGGACTATTTTTGCCAAATTTAAACTTGAAGGACCAAACTGTAATTTCTCAAAACTTTTGACATTTTCACCAAAGGACTAATTTTGACAAGTTATGATTTTAAAAGGACCTTTGGTGATTTTACTTTGAAATAAGTGCTCGTGGACTATTTCGACAACTTTTGAAACTTGGGGACCTGAAGCGCCAATTATGCAAACTTAGCTCATTTTCATCGATTTTAAACATTTTGCATCCGAAACATATAAAATGCAATTTTGAGATATTTTCGATATTTTGATACATTTCGAGCATTTTAAATGTTTTGCGATTCAGATTTAACCAAAAATGATGAGTATTTACACACTCATCACCCCAACAAAGGGCGGTGGCAAGTCTCCATTGCAATCACCAAAACCAGCCCGAGCGGTGACAATACGCTCAAGGAAGAGCGAAGAGCCGATCAAAAGAAACACAGGCACACTCAAAGACCCGAGGTGAACATGTACGAATAGAAAATATAACTTCAAAATACCAAAGACATGCACGAGCAACAACATCTCACATTGGGGTCATTAAGTAGCAACCGCATCCATAAGTTCAATAGTTTTAGCAACCCTTTTCGGGACAACTGTACTACCGAACTCAAAATCCACACAAACCGCCCGCTTAATAATTTAACACCGTGTAGGGGCCGAAATATTGGGGAAAAACACCTACCACCGCTTCTTGGGTCCTCCGTGGCGAAAAACCTCGCTTTTATCAACATTGAGGTGTAAGCCTCGACTAGGTTGTTGATGTTCATATATTTGGATGGTAAGAAGGATGCCTGCACTTGGTGCCAAAGGTGCTTTTAAGAACCCAAGAGAGTTAAAGGACAATAACAATTCTTCGCAAGAAGAAAAACTGGTATGTCATAATCTCATATTTGACAAGAAACAATTACATCAAAACTTGCATGAAAAGCAAGAGCTGAGATATTCGTATAATTATTGCTTTACCATCAACTGATGAATCAAACGTTGTTTCATAGTTTTTTCTGAATCATTCTAAATTTATCTTCTGTTTTAGATGCAGATTTCACATGGATTCCATGTCTGCATGATTTCAGGTACGTAAACAAATTACTGATATACCATATGATCATGAGCGATGATTAATTCTGCAAATGTAATCATATAGGATTAGTGGCTATATTGTTGCATTGTTTCAGGATAAAAACCGCGCATCATTAATTCACAAACATATTTCAGGTACGTGTACGTTCAGTTACACATAGCCTTTTCGAATTTGAACAAAGTAAATGATGGTTTTCTACGTGACACACATCGTTAATGGTTAGAGATTTGTTAGAAACCGTACCTTTACCGATGATTCTACTTTTGCTATTTCCAAACACCACATTTCCTCCATTTACGGATTCATATGTGGAGAATAGATCCCTATTGCCGGTCATGTGCCTCGTGCACCCGCTATCCTTGACCCATTCATCGGGGTCTAGGTCAGCCTTTAAGCACACCTAAAACAATAATAAACTCAAAGTTTGGTCCCCATTTATTCATGGGTCCATTAGTGTTAAACATTCCATTCATGTTAGACATGTATGGATAAGATGAGTATGCATTCCATGGAGCAAAGTTTTGAAAAGAGAAACCGTTTGCATATTAGGGTTCCATCCCATTTGATGGTTACTTCTTGGATAAACGTTATTAGGTCTCCTAGATGCATTATGTTTTGAAAAGATGGTGCTTTGTTTCTTGCAAAAGTAGGATTAATTTTTGGAGGTGGATGTCTAGTGGTGACATGAGTTGGTTTCTTCCTATTTACGATAACGAACTCGTTTCTAGATGATGAAGCTATGTTATTACCACTAGTTGTCACACAGATCCACGGATCCCGGTTTGTACACTAGCCGGTTCCCTTTTAGGGGATCCAGGGATCCGCCACAACAAAGGTTGGTTTTCTAATTCTTTAACAAATTTTGTTTCTTTACTTTTACTAGTTGATGGATCAAGTTGTTGTATGCCTAGACCTTTTGGTTGTTGCTTGTTTTAACACCATCAAGTATTGTATCTAAGGTGTTTGTACTCATATAGCAATTTTAGAATCTAAATGATCAACTAGTGTTTGAAGTTGAACACAAAGTTCACATTCACCACTTGCTATTTTACCCTTTTCCAAACGTTTTAGTTTTGCTTTTAATTCTATGACTTCTTTATCTAAGCGTTGGTTTTGACTCTTTAAAAGCTTGTTTTTGTTAATTAGTTTTAAGCTAATATTGCATAGTTTATCATATTCATTATGCAATGAGTCGTCATCAAGTGATGAACTACTATAGTATTCGTGACATACCTCGTCATTTGCCATGAGACAAATTTATTCGTCCTCCTCGTCGCTCATTCCCCACGTGCACTCACGAATGCCTTTTGATCATCCCGTTTGGGACACTTACTAATAAAGTGGTTTGGGTCCCCACATTTAAAGCAAGTACGATCATCCTTTGGCTTTTCGTCCTCTTTGTTTTTCCGAAGCCTTTCTTATCGTCATACGCTTGTTTGACGATCTACCCTTTCTTCTAAAGAACTTTTAAAGTCCCTCACACGCCATAGCGTACTCTTCGTCGTCACTACTCGAAGATGAGCTCTCCTCATCGCTCGAAATCTTTTGGCTTTAAGGCAAGAGATTTGTGTTTCTCTTTCACCTTTGAGGCTTGGAATCTTTAGCAAGGACAAGATCGTAGACTTTTAGGTTGCCTATGAGTTCATCGAGGTGAGGATTGTCAAATCTTTTGACTCTTCTGTTGTCACACCTTGGATCTCCACTTCGATGGAAGTGCCCTTAGATATCTCCTAACATGGTTACGGCTAGAAAAGGATTCATCAAGTGCTTGTAAAGATGTAATAATAGTATTAAAGTTAGCAAATGAATGATCTATAGTTTCCTCATCCGATATTGAAAATTGTTCATATTGTTGAACAAATAGATCAATTTTATTATTTTTAACTTGTTGGTTGCCTTGATGAGTTACAACTAAAGAATTCCAAATTTCTTTAGAGGTTTTAAGCATAGAAATTCTTTCGAATTCCTTTTTCGTAAAGCATTATATAAAACCATTTTTGCTTCACTATTTTTAGAAAGCTTTTCTTCATTTCATCATTTAGTTTATCATGAGGTATGTGAACTAAATTTCCTTTATCATCATTTGAGGTAGCCTCAAAATCACCTTCAACAATAATGTACCAAAGATCAATATCTTTAGACTTCACATATGTTTGAATCTATTTTCCAATATATAAAACCATTAGTTTCAAGTAGTGGTGGTCGTTGCATAGATTGCCCTTCCTTATAATTTTCATAACCCATAGTGATCGAAAAGTTTTTAAAATACAATTTTATTTTAAAACTTTTATAAACTTAGCTCTTGATGCCAATTGTGGAAAACTAGAAGGGGTTGAATAGTTTTGCCGATTTTAAGTTGATTTCAAAACTTTAGATTCGATATTATGTGAAATCGTATGGATGTTGAGCGTATAGATCTAATGATAATGTAAGTAAATAAACAAAGATAAGGGATAGAAATGACACAACCGATTTATAGTGGTTCGGCACAAGGACACCTTCCTTGCCCTACTCCACTCCCAGTCACCTACTCGAGAGTTCAAGCACTATGTCAACAAACTCCTTCACTTGGCGGAGAAGCCTTCACAACGTTGTTTACACTTTATCCTAAGACAAAGCTAGATACCGAGTCTCAGAGCACGGTGGACCAAACCAACACAACTATTACACAACAAATATGTGAAATATCAAATACAAGATCTTCGCTCACGAAATCTTGCGGAGTGACAAATCAATCAAGGACCCTTGCTTGGATGACTTGTAGAATGCTCGTGATCTCGCCTTAGAGAAGGACCTATATGAGAATCACAAATAGAAAGAAAAGAAGAACAACTCTCTAGATCAAGTGATCTATATGTTAGAAGAGAATGAGAGTGTATGAGAGATTTAGTAAGAAGAGGGTGAGTTAGAATGAAGAAATGGCTCTCTATTTATAGGCAAATTTCCTCACTTGTTCACACGGATCCCACGGATCCTTCCACTGGGATCCGGCTAGCACAAAGCTAGGGATCCGTGGGCGCCTCTTCGCCCATGGGTTTTTTGGTTATGGGTCATGGGTTGGTCCATGGGTTATATCTAGATTCAATGTATCTAAGTATACATTGTATCAAGTCTCTTTGGGTATGGGTTAAGATCCATGGGTTGTGATATTTACCCATCCTAAATAACTATTACAACAAATGCTTTTGTTACTACATTTTGTATTTAAAAGATTATATGTAAATGCTTTACAAAAATAACATGTATCCTTATAATTATACTTAAGACAACATTATATATGTTATCAACAAAACACAAAGAGATCGCAAAATATTAATAAGCGTTTTACGGTTTATTTGTATTAACAATCTCCCCTTTTGTTGATGACAAAATATAATGTTATGATGAGTAAAACTTAAGAATAGATGTAAGTTTTGAAAGCTCCTAAGTTTTACTTCTTCTCCCCTTTTGTCGAAACAAAAAGTTAACCCTGGAGGAAAAAGTAGTCTACTTACTCCCCGACGGTAGCTCCCCTAGTTTGGGCGCCAAGAGAAAAAAAATCTACAAAAGAAAGTTAGTAACATGCTTAATTGATCTTATGGTTGTCGAGAAACAAGATAGGGAGCCAAGGTATGTAAACAAGGCCTTGTAATAAAACGACAAATTGTAGTGGTAGTTAAGCCACTTACAAGCATGTAAAATAAGAACAAGACTTGTTCTTGAAAATGACAAAAAGATATAAAAAGTGAAAAATAGTAGTAGAGATTCCTTCCATGCTTGCATAAGGTTATGGATGGAGGTTTTGATGAGTAATTGTATTGATGCGATCAAGGATGAGGTTGAGTATGAAACGCATTTCTTCCCTAACTTCTATTGCAATTTCCTAGTAGATTGGCAATGTTCACAATGTAGATGATGTGGGTAATGAGTGCGGAAGTTTTCCGGGTTGTTTTGATTTGAGTTATGCGGAAGTTGTGGTGGATAAATAGGAAAATATGGATCAAAATCCGGAATGCTTGTATGTGGTGGTGGAAAAGAACCTAGATGTTCTTGTGATGTGATGGGAGCTAGAGGTGGTGATGTTTCAAGATCTTGAAAAATAGTATTTGGTGATGTGGGGGGTGTGAAAAAGGCTATTTCGTTTTCTTTAGGTTGGGTAGATCTTGTTGGAGTCCTAAGGAGTTCCAAAAGAGTTATTTTAGGTGGTGATGAAGTTGGTGTACTTGTTGGTGATGAGGGTGGTGCTATAATGGAAGCATCTTGTGGTGAGTTATTTGAGGATGAATCATTTGAGGTTGGTTTTGCTAAACAACAAGATCGGATACTAATCCGGCGGATATCCTAGCATTTGATGGTGGTATTTTGGATGGTGGAAGTACAAAGGTTTGGATATCATGATTGTTTGTACTAGATGATTCTCTAAAGGGTTTTGGATGACATTATGAAGTGTGTTTGTGAGAAGGAGATGGAGTATGCAAGCATTTTGGGAGTTATATATATAGAAAAACAACACATTGTAATGAATGTTGACCCAAAATGTGGATTAAAATCTAATGATTAGATATGAATTCAAGGCATGTGATCATGAGAACACAAGCATTAAAGAACATACTCAAAAATAAGACAAATGTGGATATTTCATCCAAAATGACAAAAATAGAAGTTGAAAATGTCAGATATACGGATCCCACGGATCCTTCCCATGAGGATCCGTCCAGCATGAAGGTTTGGGATCCGTGGGTCAGTGTTCGAGCAGACAAAATTCTCCTTTTGGAAATATTTTTGCCTATTGTGCCTATATGCAAACTATTTGGAGTTGCGGTTATCTCGACCCTAAAAAGAAATAAAACTAATCTAGAAGTATAAAAGTATCCTATTGAGATAACCCGAAAACACATATTTAGTACATAAGTACGTAATCTTGTGTTGTCAATGCTCTAATTCATTGTAGCTTAAATGAATGTACACGAAAACACATATTAGTTATGTGTCCCCTTTAGCATTCAAAAGACATGAGATGCAATGAAAGCGGGTTTTACTTTGTATTAATAATGAAAAATCGATTTGTCCTAGGCGTGAGAAATTGCTTTTGTGAAATTGATACGGAAGGTATCATCCTTTTAGAAAACATTGTGAAAGTAGGTTTTCTTTGAAAATGTATATAAAAAGTAGGAGAGCTATAAGTAAAAAAACTTATCTTTAGGTTTTGAAAATTCCGTATTGTTTGTGAGTTGTGAGTGAAACGAGATCCTAGACTCGAGAGGAAGAAGGCTAGTGTTTACATACGTTGTAGAGTCAAAATAAATTACGACGTGTGTTCCATTAAACCAAGACCAAGACGAAGTAGGTTGAATTGTTCCCGCTTCAACGGTTTGGTGAGGACGTCGGCTATGTTATCTTCGGATGCTACCTTCTCAATAGAAATGTTCCCCTTGAACATTGTCTCTTAAGAAGTGATGACGAATCTCTATATGCTTGGTGCGAGAATGCAATACCGTATTCTTGCTTAAGTCGATGGCACCTTTGTTATCACATAGAATGGCTATGTCGCTTAGATGAATGTCGAGTCTACTAACGCTTGTTTCATCCATAGTGCTTGTTGGCATGCTTTGCGCGGAGACGTACTCGGCTTCGGTTGTTGATATTGCTAGAGCCGTTTGTTTCTTAGAAAACCACGATGTTAAACAACATCCCATGAATGTACACACCCCACTTGTACTTTTCTATCAACGTAATCCCTGCATGGTCGAATCTGCATATACAATTGTTTCTACACCGTGCCCTTAGGATACCATAATCCTAATTGTGTTGTACCCTTAATGTATCTAAAATTCTTTTACGGCTTCTAGGTGTGAAGTTTTGGGGTTTTCTTGAAACCTAGCACATAGCGCACACTAAACATGATATCCGCCTACTTGCCGTGAGGTAGAGACTACCTATCATGCCACGATATTTAGTATTATCTACGGATTCGCCATCTTCATCTTTTGTGAGTTTGGTGTCGGATGACATGGGTGTCTAATTGGTTTCGACTCTTCTAGACCAAATTTCTTTAACATCTCCTTGATGTATTTATATTGATTGAAGAAGATACCATCTTCTACTTGTTTAATTGTAGACCAAGAAAGAAGCTAAGTTCTCCCATCATACTCATCTCGAACTCGTCATGCATGATTTTAGAGAAATCATCACACATGTCTTGACAAGTGGATCCGAATATAATATCATCTACGATATTTGTACTATGATTATCTCGTGACTCCTTTTCTTAGTAAAAGTGTGTTGTCAACTAACCCCATGGTATAGTTATGTTTAATAAAAAAGGACTTGAGTCTATCATACCAAGCTTTTGGAGCTTTTTTAAGACCATAAAGGGCTTTCTTTAATTTATACACGTGTTTGGGTTTTTCAAAATTGATGAAGCCCGGAGGTTGAGCTACATATACTTCTTCATTAATAAGACCATTTAGAAAAGCGCTTTTGATATCCATTTGATAAAGCTTTAGATCATTAGCACAAGCATACGCAAGAAGTATTCTTATAGACTCTAATCTAGCCACGGGGGCATAGGTCTCATCAAAGTCTATTCCTTCTTGTTGGTTATACCATTGGGCAACGAGTCTAGCCTTGTTCCTAGATACTACTTCGTTTGCATCTAATTTGTTTTTATACAACCATTTTGTTCCTATTACGGTTTGATTACTAGGTGGAGGGACAAGTGTCCAAACATCATTATAAACAAATTGATTTAATTCTTCTTGCATAGCCATTACCCAACTTTCATCTTTTATGGCTTCTTGTGTGTTCTTAGGTTCTATAGTTGAAACAAAACAAAATAAGCTACTTAGGTTTTGAACTTGAGACCTTAATGTTAGATTCGTTTAGCTTTCCTATGACCTTATCTACGGGTGATCTTTGGACTCTTTAATGTTTGTGATTTCACTAATTGAAGGTTCATCTTCTTAGTTAATCTTTTCTTAATTACAATAGCTTCACTTTCTATGATCTCGTCATCGACAAGAGGTGGAGAGGGTTTGGGTGGACTTTCATCAAATTTTATGTTTAATGACTCTTCTACCTTCATTGTTTCTTTGTTTAATATGACGTAAGCTTTGCTATTAGGCGAGTAACCTAAAAGATACCTTCGTTGATTTAGGATCAAATTTTGTAAGGTAATCTTTAGTGTTAAGAATGAAGCATTTACTTCAAAGACTCTAAATGATTTAAAGTAGGCTTTTTGCCTCGGAGTAACTCATATGGAGTTTTATCTAAGATTGGTCTAATTAAGACTCGATTGAGTATGTACGTTGAGGTATCAACAGCATTACACCAAAATTTTTGAGGTATGGATTGTTCTTTAAGCATGGTTCTACTCATTTCTTGAAGGGTTCTATTCTTTCTTTCTACTACCCCATTCGATTGTGGAGTGCGTGGAGCCGAGAAGTTGTGAGTAATACCATTAGCGTCACAAAAAGCTCCGAATTGCACTTCATTATCGAATTCCCTACCATGATCCGTCCTAATAGACACTATGGGTTTTCCTAGTTGTCTTTGGATCTTTTGCTTAATATTTCAAAATAGTTAAAGGTTTCGTTTTGTTCTTTAAAATTTTGTCCAAGTATACCTAGAGTAGTCATCCACTATTACCAAAGTATAGTAGTTGCCTCCATAACTTTGGATAGCGGATGGACCAAATAAATCCATATGTAGTAATTCTAGACACCTAGTTGTGGACACCAAGTTTTTAGCTTTATGACTCGAGTGAGCTTGTTTTCCTATATTACAAGCATCACAAAAATGATGTTCATATTTTAACTTAGGTAGATCTCTTACTAGATCTTTGGATGATAGCGATTGAAGAAGTTGCATATTGGCATGACCCAATCTTCGATGCCATAAGGTCGAAGTATCATCCATAGAGGTAAGACATAGTTTGTCTTTAGGTTCATTACCGATTTTAATGACATAGACTCCATGTTTCCTAATTCCTCTTCCTATGGTTATGCCATTTTAAGTATCTTACTACGGTTTGATAAAAAGTACATTGCACTTTTATCACATATTTGTCCTATACTTAAGATATTAAAGTTTAGGTTTTCTACGTGACACATCGTTAATGGTTAGAGATTTGTTAGAAACCGTACCTTTACCGATGATTCTACTTTTGCTATTTCCAAACACCACATTTCCTCCATTTACGGATTCATATGTGGATAATAGATCCCTATTGCGGTCATGTGCCTCGTGCCCGCTATCCTTGACCCATTCATCGGGGTCTAGGTGGACCTTTAAGCACACCTAAAACAATAATAAACTCAAAGTTTGGTCCCCATTTATTCATGGGTCCATTAGTGTTAAACATTCCATTCATGTTAGACATGTATGGATAAGATGAGTATGCATTCCATGGAGCAAAGTTTTGAAAAGAGAAACCGTTTTGCATATTAGGGTTCCATCCCATTTGATGGTTACTTCTTGGATAAACGTTATTAGGTCTCCTAGATGCATTATGTTTTGAAAAGATGGTGCTTTGTTTCTTGCAAAAGTAGGATTAATTTTTGGAGGTGGATGTCTAGTGGTGACATGAGTTAGTTTCTTCCTATTTACGATAACGAACTCGTTTCTAGATGATGAAGCTATGTTATTACCACTAGTTGTCACAATGAGATCCACGGATCCCATTTTGTACACTAGCCGTTCCCTTTTAGGGGATCCAGGATCCGCCACAACAATGGTGATTTTTCTAATTCTTTAACAAATTTTGTTTCTTTACTTTCACTAGTTGATGGATCAAGTTGTTGTATGCCTAGACCTTTTTGGTTGTTGCCGGTTTTAACACCATCGAGTATTGTATCTAAGGTGTTTGTACTCATATAGCAATTTTAGAATCTAAATGATCTACTAGTGTTTGAAGTTGAACACAAAGTTCACATTCACCACTTGCTATTTTACCCTTTTCCAAACGTTTTAGTTTTGCTTTTAATTCTATGACTTCTTTATCTAAACGTTGGTTTTGACTCTTTAAAAGCTTGTTTTTGTTAATTAGTTTTAAGCTAATATTGCATAGTTTATCATATTCATTATGCAATGAGTCGTCATCAAGTGATGAACTACTATAGTATTCGTGACATACCTCATCATTTGCCATGAGACAAATTTATTCGTCCTCCTCGTCGCTCATTCCCCACGTGCCGCTCACGAATGCCTTTTGATCATCCCGTTTGGGACACTTACTAATAAAGTGGTTTGGGTCCCACATTTAAAGCAAGTACGATCATCCTTTGGCTTTTCGTCCTCTTTGTTTTCCGAAAGCCTTTCTTATCGCCATACGCTTGTTTGACATATCTACCCTTTCTTCTAAAGAACTTTTAAAGTCCCTCACCGCCATAGCGTACTCTTCGTCGTCACTACTCAAGATGAGCTCTCCTCATCGCTCGAAATCTTTTTGGCTTTAAGGGCAAGAGATTTGTGTTTCTCTTTCACCTTTGAGGCTTCGAATCTTTAGCAAGGACAAGCTCGTAGACTTTTAGGTTGCCTATGAGTTCATCGAGGGTGAGGATTGTCAAATATTTTGACTCTTGATTGCCGTCACCTTGGATCTCCACTTGATGGAAGTGCCTTAGATATCTCCTAACATGGTTACGGCTAGAAAAGGATTCATCAAGTGCTTGTAAAGATGTAATAATAGTATTAAAGTTAGCAAATGAATGATCTATAGTTTCTCATCCGATATTGAAAAATGTTCATATTGTTGAACAAATAGATCAATTTTATTATTTTTAACTTGTTGGTTGCCTTGATGAGTTACAACTAAAGAATTCCAAATTTCTTTAGAGGTTTTAAGCATAGAAATTCTTTCAATTCCTTTTCGTAAAGCATTATATAAAACCATTTTGCTTCACTATTTTTAGAAAGCTTTTCTTCATTTCATCATTTAGTTTATCATGAGGTATGTGAACTAAATTTCCTTTATCATCATTTGAGGTAGCCTCAAAATCACCTTCAACAATAATGTACCAAAGATCAATATCTTTAGACTTCACATATGTTTCAATCTATTTTTCCAATATATAAAACCATTAGTTTCAAGTAGTGGTGGTCGTTGCATAGATTGCCCTTCCTTATAATTTTCATAACCCATAGTGATCGAAAAGTTTTAAAATACAATTTTATTTTAAAACTTTTATAAACTTAGCTCTTGATGCCAATTGTGGAAAACTAGAAGGGGGGTTGAATAGTTTTGCCGATTTTAAGTTGATTTCAAAACTTTAGATTCGATATTATGTGAAATCGTATGGATGTTGAGAACGATAGATCTAATGATAATGTAAGTAAATAAACAAAGATAAGGGATAGAAATGACACAACCGATTTATAGTGGTTCGGCTACAAGGACACCTTCCTTGCCCTACTCCACTCCCGAGTCACCTACTCGAGTTCAAGCACTATGTCAACAAACTCCTTCACTTGGCGGAGAAATCTTCACAACGTTGCTTACACTTTATCCGGTACAAAGCTAGATACCGAGTCCGTAGCACGGTGGACCAAACCAACACAACTATTACACAACAAATATGTGAAATATCAAATACAAGATCTTCGCTACAGAAATCTTGCGGAGTGACAATGTAAGCTCCCGGAAAATTTCAATGTACTTAACGTTTTAATCAAGAATTGATCACGATCTATTCGTCATGAAATTTCTGAACATCACCTTTGCATATCATTTGGCATATGCATGATCAACGCAATGAGCTCGCTCATAAATATACCGTTGTGATCTAAATAAATTTCCCAAGATCTTGATAACTTTAAAATATGTAATGAATACGTAAAATTTGTAAAATTACGAATTAAATTATAATAAAATATATAAAATTAAGATTGGGCCTCGGAACTCATTGGACTTTTCACCACTCGAACCCGACACATAAACGGGCCTCATAACCGGACCCAAACCCACACCATCATTTCTTTGGGCCTTTTCTTGCGTCCAATCCAACAAGCAACCCAAACATATTTTTTTTTTTTCTTGGGCCTAGTTGCGAGCCCAACCCAACATGATTTAAGTTGGGTCTTGATCACCATATATGTACAAATAGAGTTAAAGACTCAAAAATGTTTTTGTGTTCTTCTACGTGAAACCGAGCAAACAACAAAGAAAACCAAACTAGCCATGATGCAACCAAACCAAACTAGGAACATAAAACTTTTATTTTATGTCACATATGTAGGAGAAATGGAGACAAAACTCATGCTTAGACACCCTAACAATAATATTAAACTAAACCTAGACAATTGACTCCTTTGACTTGTTTAACCTTTGGACATTATGTTTAGTATTTCTTGCTTTTGTAACCGGACGACGAACGAAAACAAACAAGCCTAAGTATTCCTACCTCAAAGTTACTATAACAAAGGTTATGCAAATCCTTGAACCATAACCGATCGAAAGCAACAAACTAACCAAACTAAAAATCAAAACATTTCCCTTGATCTTGTGTTGTCGTGTAAGAGTGAACAAGAGGAGACAAAACCACCTTTAGGACATCCTAAACAAATATAATACTACCTAAACTAGACTAAACATACTTTGACTCAATCAAAACTTTTATAACCATTGGACCTTATGTTTCTAATGAGTTGACAAGCCATTGCATGCTTGGGACTCATATCCCACGTTTAGCCACACTTCACAAATATGGCCTCATTCAAAGGAGCACATGACTAATAAGCCTAGAATTAGGAAGGCTATGAGTAAAATATTAAGAAGACCATACTCTTTTCCCTTATATAAACTACTCTAATCACTTAGCAAAGTCTCACCATTCACTAGCTCACATAAAATCCCACAACTCACAAACACTCTCAACTCATACAAGACGTCCACTGTGGAGTTTTGCTTCTAGAGAGATAGGAAGAGAAAACGGAAAACATTGGGTCTCATAAGGAAAGATTAGTAGCGCATGCAAGGAAATTAGAAAAGCTTTGGGGTTTACATAGACGAATAAATCTTATAAGGAGAACACGGGTGAAGTTTGAAACATCATCTCATCAAGCATCACCACTCACTCGAGTGTTTGTAAGTCACCTTGACACATTCTTACTTCCCATTATTATTTCGTTATCGCATGATGCTTAGGATGAGTACACATTTATGAACAACTAGCTTTATAAACATGAAATAGTTGTATCACGACACAATGCCAATAGTTACAACATGCATGAAACAATTAGAAATACCACTCAAACACACAATAACCATTTGTTCACTTGTAAACTCATGAGAATGACAACAGACTGAAGCCCAAACCGAAAGCCCAATAAGCCCACGATGTGTCCAAGTCGAGTCCAACCCGGCCCAATAGATTAAAAATAAGCTAGGAATAAGCTTGTAAAAGTTTATAAAGTTTTCATATGTTAAAATGGTACTTCGGACCGAAATTGCAAAATAAATGAATTTCGGGTCAAAAGGTAACATATTTAAAAGTTAAAGGGGTCATTTATAAGTGAAACAAATACTTTGTAAAAGTCTAAGGACTGGAAAAGTCATTTTCGATAAGTCAAGGGGAAATATGTACGTGCATGCGTATGCATGGAAACCACAAGGACCGATCATGTAAATCTCTTAAACTAGTTATAATATAAGTTTGGGCTAAAAGTGTAAAATAAGAAAAATGAAGGTTTAAAGTGAATAAGTGGAACTTAAGGGGCTGATTTTGTAAAAACAGTTTTACCAAGGGTCAAAGTTGTCATTTACGAAAGTTTCGGTATGAAATATAACTCGGGTAGAAAGTGTCATTTTCTAAAAGTATAGGGACTAAACTCGTACTTTTGTAACTCGAGGTAAAAAGTGTAAATTCGGAAAAGTTTAGAAAACTTATAAACCCATTATAACTTCGTAAAACAAGTATCTTGATCATAAGAGTATTTTATTTTCGGATAACGGTAATGTATTACTTATATATATATATATAAGATTATAATTATATATATATCAAGTCCGATAAAACACACGGGGAATTTATTCAAACACGTTAAAATACTCAACAAATCTATTAAGATCACAACGGGGGAACATTTCACTTATGCGTAAGTGAGGATAACTAATTAAGGCAATGTAGCATGAAAAATTAACTTAAAACGTTAATCACGATCGCACACTATTGGATTGGACAATCCAATGATCTATTGAATAAGAATATTCAATGCTCTATTATTTTGGTCGCGAACCAAAATGCTCATTACTGAGACTCGCCATCTCATCATTTTAGGTTTCGAGTTGGAACCTCCGCTACATTGTGCTTGATCTATTTTTGCGTGTGCATTATTATCAAGGTGAGTTCATAGCCTCGCTTTTACTTCATTTTTATAAACCCCGCGAGGGAGATACATGCTCTAAACTAGAACACAAGGGTTTTTCATAAATGCTTGATCTTCTTGATTATTGGTACTTGCCTAAGTTGTTAGCCACAAGTCCCCGATCATGAACCATTAGTCATCATGAGTGAGCGTAGATATCGTGAATAGTACTATGGGAATAACGAACCCCGTTTGGTTATAGAGAAATAACCGAGGCGCACCATATCGAATATCTTTAGGTAATTGGCTATTACCTCCTTTGGGGCATATTCGTACGCTTGGTAATTCGATTGTATGCAGTTGAGTTTTGGTTTCATGAGCTTAGCGCATAATAATCTGTGATATTTTCATTATGATATTGTTAGTTTACAATGATCATGATCTTATACTTGTGTTCAACTTATTTTAAACCTATGGACTTCACTCAACATTTTTGTTGACCTTTTAAGCATGTTATCTCGGTGTCGGTGAAGATTATGACCAAGGTGCGGAGCGGGCATGGCAAGGCTTATCCGGTGGTGTAAAACATAAAGTTATCATTTCTTTCAAACTCATGATCTTTCTTTTGGGAAAAACACTTGATCTATTTACTATATTTTGTAACAAACTATGAGTTTTCGATGAATGATAACTATTTTAATAAACGTCTCTTTTGAGTGGTTTTCTATGATTATTGACTATGATCTCCATTCAAGTAACACCGAATTAGTCTTCATTGTCATTAAGATTTTCGGGTGTTACTGATTAACATCGAGCCAAGGTTATAGAGAACCAAAGAGTTTTTCAAAATCATTTGGACTATAACCGCACTTTTAAAACAGGACTATTTTACACCACCGCTTACGCCTTCCGTGACCGCTCTATGCATTAGGATTGATGCATCACTAGATCATAAGTAAATGACATTCATTTTAAGTTAGGCATGGAGATTTGCTTAGCTAACTAAAATAATTATATTATTTGGCATTTACTTACATTAATTTATGGGTTGTTACAAGACCATGTCGCATCCCACCCGATTGTTCGTCTCAAACACCGAGATGGATGATACCATGTCCTCTACGATCGTCACTATGCCGACTCATCCAGATCTGTCATACCAGTGCTTTGTTTGACGAAATCCGAACCTTTGAAGAAGGTGAAGTTGCCGAACTCCCTTCGCTCGACTATGACCGCTCATCCTCAAGAGTACAATGCTTTTGCTTCCATGACCCTAGATCGATACTATGAGTCGCAGAATGGCTACCGCTTGAGATGTTCTTTGTGGATGATGAATCATCCAAATCATCGAGCACCGACTACGCTTCATCGATTCTTCGGATCATCTGCTCAAGCTATCCGTCGTCGTCGACGTATGATTCGTGTTCTTAAGCTCGATGAACTGGAGCCGTTTGGAGTACCTTATAGGCGCATCCTAATGGTAAGACCTTCAAACGCCTTTGCTAGGAAGCGTGTGCGACCCATCACTATGACTCATGTGATGCCACCATTTCGATCACCACCGCTCGGTCACCACCGATTACACTCTGCTGCTCCACCGCTGTTCCACCCATCGCTACTTCACCACCACCGCCACTTCATCGTGTTCTACCAATGACTACTCATGCTCTATTTCATCACCACCGACAAGATCACCTCCTTTGGACACTTTTAGTGAGCCAATTTTACCGCTTCGCATCAAATGCTATCCACCATCACTATCGATCCTCGAAAAGCCTACTCAGTGGACAACGAGGCGGCGAGGAAGAAATCCGGTGCTAGAAAATGGTCATTCTTGATACCTTTACTTAGACGTTGGAGAGAGAGGAAGGAGCGCCTAGTTCCTTTGAGCTTGGAGAAAGCTCGACTCTCGCACTCACTCGGTCATACATTACCGGTGAACCATGCACCACACTATTCCTCTGTTGGCTACAAGACTTATCGAGCACGAAGATCAATCAATGAACGATGGCACATTATGATGAGATTCCGCTAGTGAGGATAGAGAGCTTGGAAGAAGAAGTCGAGAACCTTGTGGTAGGACGCTACTCCATCGAGATCGTGTTTGATATGATGAGTCGCAAATTATGGAGGCAAGGAGGTCATTAACCAATTGACTCGGAGATTGGAGACTACTATTCGTGATGCTAGCACTTTGAGAGAGCGCTTTGGGTCGAGAGAGAGTCCTACATCACGAGCTTGCATCTGCTCATGCTCACACTGCCATTCTGGATGAGAGGATTGATAACCTCGAGGCAAGAGACAGAGCCCGTGAGCAGCAGATTCGAGACCTGACAGCTATGGTCGAGGAGATTCGTCGTCGGGATGGCGCATCGGGAGATGCGTAGATCCTAGTCATCTTTATCTTAGTATGTATCATAAAGCCGCCATATGAGGCATTAAGGCTTGTATCATTTTGGTTTGTAACCTTGGAACAAGTATTATGATGATGTAACTTATGGTTGTGAACAAACTATGTAACGATGTATTCCATGGTTGTATTTCTATTATTCTAATGTTATGTTATTATTCCTCGGTGATGTATGCCGAACAAATCCTTATGTCCTTACATATATATATTATGATTTGTTGAGAAAAATCATATTCATATCATATCATTTATTTAAGGTGGTAATCTGGACTATTATGAAATGTATAATATGAAATCAGTTTTATCATCGATCGATAATTTCTTAATCTTGGTATTTATTCTTGAAAATTTTAGAAAAATGGTCAAGAAGAAAGCTACCTCATCCACCATCACTCCATGACTATTCGTAAAATGGTCATTTGAAAGTGTTAAGCAGACTATAGCTCAACATGTCACCGACTTGCTAAAGTCGGTGAGCATTGAAGGTGAACGACTTACCCAAGAGGCACGTGAAGTCGAAATTGCAAGGCAAGTCGAAATTGCAAGAGAAGTCGAGAACGCCGAATTGCTCGAGAGGTCAAGTCGAGCGTGTCGCTCAGCGCGCGAGGTCAAGTGCGCCGCATTCTTGAAGAAAATCGTGTCGCAGGTTGCATCGTCTTCTTGAAATGGCAAACTCAATGCAACTAACACTTCAAATCAAAGTGAGTCCACTTTAACTCGCAAGTGTAATTACAAAGAATTCATGAACCGCAAGCCGACATTCTTCAAGGGCACTTAAGGTGCTATTGGTTTACTTCATTGGTTTGAGAGGACCGAGATCGTATTTACGCTAAGTGTCGCACAAATGATTGCAAAGTCAAGTTTATGCATTGGAACTTTGTTAGAAGATGCGTTATCTTGGTGGAAAGGCCATGCTCAACCAATTGGAATGGAAGAAGCTTGTAAGATTTCATGGTCGATCTCAAACAACCGCTAATGAAACAAGATGTTGCGAGGACCGAGATCAAGAAACTCGAAGATGAGTATTACCACTTGGTCGCTAAAGGTAATGATCTCAAGACATATTTCAAGAGATTCCACAGTGAGAGCTTTATGTCCTCATCTGTTTCCCACCAATGAAAAACTTTTGGAAGCTATGATCGGAGGTTTACCTCGAAGCATCGAAGGAGATGTCATCGCTTGAAGCCAAAAGCTGATTGAAGAAGTTGTCATCGTATCCCACCGCCTTATGGAACCAATACTAAAGCTTGCAAATGCACAAGGCTCAAGTGACAACAAAAGAAAGTTTGATGATCGGAAAACCTCAAATTCCAACCACTATCGGTCCAACAACAACAATCGAACAACAACAATCAATATCACCACAATCAACACCACAATCGGCAAAACCGAAGGCAAGAAGCGCGAGGGCTTATCTTTGCACCTTCTTTGGAAAAGGTGCGTGGGACCACATCCCGTGTAACCGATGTTTGATGCACCATTCGGACCTTGTACTTGTGAAGTGCGATAAGTGCAACAAGGTAGGTCATCAAGGTAAACATTGTCGAAACCACGGAAGAGGCAACACATGACAAACATGAGCGCTATGGATGTGGAGAACACGGACACTTCAAGAGTCAATGCCCAAAGTTAAATGTCGTTCAAACAAACAATGCGCGTGCAAGAGTGTACATGCTAGGAGATGGAGATGCACCGTTGAACCCCGACATTGTGACGGGTGCGTATTCTCTTAACAATCATTCTCAAAAAATCTTGTTTGACTCGAGCCGATAAGAGTTTTGTATCTACTACTTTTGCACCATTACTTGAAATATCCCCAATCGCCTTAGATACAACTTATGAGATAGAACTTGCCGATGGGAAAATAATAGGAACCAACACCGTAATCCGTAATTGTCCTATTCTATTACAAGATCATTCGTTTCTCATAGATCTTTGCCAATCAAACTTGGAAGTTTCGATGTCGTAATTGGCATGGATTGGTTGTCCAAACACCGTGCTAGGATTGTTTGTGACGAGAAAACCGTTCATATCCCGATCAACGGTGAAACCTTAGTCATCCAAGGAGATCAAAGTAGAAAGTACTTAAGTATCATATCCTGCGAAGTCAATAAAGTACATGGAAAAAGGATGTTATGCCTTCTTAGCTCAAGTAACGGAAAAGAAGTCGGAAGAGAAGCGACTAGAGGATGTACACGTAATCAAGGAATTTTCGAGGTGTTTCGGAAGATTTGCACGGACTCCCACCGCCGACAAGTCGAATTTCAAATCGATCTTATTCCCGGAGCTACTCTCAGTAGCACGAGCACCGCATCGCGTTTAGCCCTCGAAATGCAAGAGTTATCCAAACAACTAGAAGAGCTATCGAGAAAGGATTCATTAGACCAAGTTCCTCACCCAGGGAGCACCGGTATTATTCGTTAAGAAGAAAGATGGATCATTCGGATGTGTATCGATTATAGAGAATTGAACAAGCTCACAATCAAAACCGCTATCCCTTACCAAGAATCGATGATCCGTTTGATCAATTACAAGGCTCGAGTGTATACTCGAAGATTGATTTAAGATCCGGATATCATCGATTCTGGTAAGAGAAGAAGATATACCCAAAACCGCATTTAGAACTCGATATGGCCATTATGAATTCCAAGTAATGCCATTCGGTTTAACTAATGCACTTCTTGTATTTATGGACCTCATGAATAGAGTCCGCAAACCATATCTGGATAAATTAGTCATTGTGTTCATTGGCGATATTCTTATATACTCGTAATAAAGAAGAACATGCGAACATTTGAAGGCATCACGAAGTTACTTAAGGATGAAAATTGTACGCAAAGTTTTCCAAGTGTGATTTTGGATTGAGACAGGTCCAATTTCTTGGTCATGTGATCGACGGTGAAGGAATCCATGTGGATCCCAAAGATCGAATCTGTTAAGAATTGGCGGTGCCACTAATCCCACCGAAATTCGTCAATTCTTAGGACTTGCTGGTTATTATCGAAGATTCATCGAAGGTTGCTCGAAAATAGCTAAACCATTGACCGAGTTAACCCGAAAACGAAGAAATTCGAATGGGAGGCGATCAAGAATCGACTTTTCAACTCACGAAGAACAAGCTTTGCGCACACTATCTTGGCACTACCGGAAGGAGCCAAGACTTTGTAGTATATTGTGATGCTTCACACATGGGTTTAGGCGCTGTTCTCATGCAAAGGAACAAAGTGATCGCTTATGCGTCACGACAACTCAAAACTCATGAGAAGAATTATACTACTCACGATCTAGAACTTGGCGCGTGGTATCTGCACTCAAATTATGGAGACATTATCATGCGGAACCAAGTGTATAGTGTACATCGATCACAAAAGTCTTCAACACATCTTAGATCAAAGGAATTGAATATCGTCAACGTCGTGGCTCGAATTGCTTAGTGATTATATTCATGAGATCCGTTACCATCCCGGAAAGGCAAATGTTGTTGCCGATGCTTTAGCGAAAAAGATCGCCCTAAGCCACTTAGAGTGAGATCATTGGGAATGGTAATCAATTCACCCCTACCATCGAAAATTCTTGAAGCTCAAATCGAAGCCCTTAAAGAAGAAAATAGGCGAATGAGAAGATTTATGGCATGCCGGGAGAATGAGAATGGATTTGTGAAGAGATCGGACGGGCGCTATGTTTCAAAAATCGAAGTTGGATTCCACTCTTTGGAGGTATCCAGAACTCATCATGCATGAATCACATAAATCAAAGTATTCCATACATCCCGGTCCCAACAAGATGTATCAAGATCTAAAGCTTTTGTCTTGGTGGCCAAATATGAAGGTGATATCATTTGTATCACGCCAAGAATGTTTGACATGCTTGAAAGTTAAAGCTGAACATCAAAAGCCATCTGGATTGCTAACTCAACCAGAACTTCCCGTATGGAAATGGGAAAGAATCACAATGGACTTTATCACGAAGTTGCCAAAAACTTCTAATGGTTTTGACACCATTTGGGTTATTGTAGACCGCCTTACAAAGTCCGCTCATTTCTTGCCAATCAAGGAGAACGATGAGATGATTACACTCGCTAGACTGTACATCAAAGAGATTGTTTCTCGTCACGGTGTACCAATCTCAATCATATCGATCGTGATAGCGATTCACCTCAAGATTTTGGCAAGCGCTTCAAAAGCCATGGGTACCAACTTAGATATAGTCTGCGTACCATCCTCAAACAGATGGACAAAGTGAAAGAACGATCAAACTACGGAAGACATGCTAAGAGCATGTGTGATTGATTTCGAAAAGGATGGGATAAGCACTTACCTCTGGTGAATTCTCTTACAATAACAGTTATCACGCCAAGATTAAAGTCTGCTCCTTTTGAAGCACTCTATGGAAGAAAATGCCGATCGCCAATTTCTTTGGCGGAAGTTGGAGAAGTACAACTTACAGTCCCGAAATTGTCCAAGAGACAAGCGAAAAGATAATGCAAATTCGGCAAAGATTGCAAGCGACTCGAGATAGACAAAAGAGCTACGCGAGATGTTCGAAGAAAACCAATGGAATTCCAAGTCGGAGACCGTGTAATGCTCAAAGTATCACCACAGAAAGGGATGGTAAGATTTGGAAAAGCGAGGAAAGCTCAAACCTCGATCGTCGGACCATTTAAAATTCTTCAAATAATTGGTCCGATGGCATATAAACTTGATCTTCCCAAGAACTTAGCCGAGTACATGACACGTTTCATGTCTCAAATCTTAAAAGTGTCTTTCGGATGAAACTTTAGTCGTACCACTCAAGGACATCGACTCAACGACAAACTTAGCTTTGTCGAAGAACCGATCGAGATCATGGACATAGAAGTTAAAAGGCTTAAGCAAAGCCGCATTCCTATCGTTAAAGTTCGATGGAATCATAAGAAACGAGGTGCGAGTTCACACAGGGGCGCGAGGATATAATGCGTTCCAAGTATCCCCACTGTTCATCTAGATCACCCATGACAAGCCTCTGCGAGTTTAACCAGGACGCGGTTCTCTTAAAGGGTAGGTCTTGTAAGCTCCGGAAAATTTCAATGTACTTAACGTTTTAATCAAGAATTGATCACGATCTATTTCGTCATGAAATTTCCTGAACATCACCTTTGCATATCATTTGGCATATGCATGATCAACGCAGCTCGAGCGTTCATAAATATACCGTTGTGATCTAAATAAATTTCCCCAAGATCTTGATAACTTTAAAATATGTAATGAATACGTAAAAATTTGTAAAAATTACGAATTAAATTATAATAAAAATATATAAAATTCGTATTGGGCCTCGGAACTCATTGGACTTTTCACCACTCGAACCCGACACATAAACGGGCCTCATAACCGGACCCAAACCCACACCATCATTTCTTTGGGCCTTTTCTTGCGTCCAATCCAACAAGCAACCCAAACATATTTTTTTTTTCTTTCTTGGGCCTAGCTGCCGAGCCCAACCCAACATGATTTAAGTTGGGTCTTGATCACCATATATGTACAAATAGAGTTAAAGACTCAAAAAAATGTTTTTGTGTTCTTTCTGTGGAAACCGAGCAAACAACAAAGAAAACCAAACTAGCCATGATGCAACCAAACCAAACTAGGAACATAAAACTTTTATTTTATGTCACATATGTAGGAGAAATGGAGACAAAACTCATGCTTAGACACCCTAACAATAATATTAAACTAAACCTAGACAATTGACTCCCTTTTGACTTGTTTAACCTTTGGATATTATGTTTAGTATTTCTTGCTTTTGTAACCGGACGAGAAACGAAAACAAACAAGCCTAAGTATTCCTACCTCAAAGTTACTATAACAAAGGTTATGCAAATCCTTGAACCATAACCGGTCGAGCAACAAACTAACCAAACTAAAAATCAAAACATTTCCCTTGATCTTGTGTTGTCGTGTAAGAGTGAACAAGAGGAGACAAAAACCACCTTTAGGACATCCTAAACAAATATAATACTACCTAAACTAGACTAAACATACTTTGACTCAATCAAAACTTTTATAACCATTGGACCTTATGTTTCTAATGATTTGACAAGCCATTGCATGCTTGGGACTCATATCCCACGTTTAGCCACACTTCACAAATATGGCCTCATTCAAAGGAGCACATGACTAATAAGCCTAGAATTAGGAAGGCTATGAGTAAAATATTAAGAAGACCATACTCTTTTCCCTTATATAAACTACTCTAATCACTTAGCAAAGTCTCACCATTCACTAGCTCACATAAAATCCCACAACTCACAAACACTCTCAACTCATACAAGGCGTCCACTGTGGAGTTTTGCTTCTAGAGTGATAGGAAGAAAAACGGAAAACATTGGGTCTCATAAGGAAAGATTAGTAGCGCATGCAAGGAAATTAGAAAAGCTTTGGGGTTTACATGAGCGAATAAATCTTATAAGGAGAACACGGGGTGAAGTTTGAAACATCATCTCATCAAGCATCACCACTCACTCGAGTGTTTGTAAGTCACCTTGACACATTCTTACTTCCCATTATTATTTCGTTATCGCATGATGCTTAGGATGAGTACACATTTTATGAACAACTAGCTTTATAAACATGAAATAGTTGTATCACGACACAATGCCAATAGTTACAACATGCATGAAACAATTAGAAATACCACTCAAACACACAATAACCATTTGTTCACTTGTAAAACTCATGAGAATGACAACGGGCTGAAGCCCAAACCGAAAGCCAATAAGCCCACGATGTGTCAAGTCGAGTCCAACCCGCCCAATAGATTAAAAATAAGCTAGGAATAAGCTTGTAAAAGTTTATAAAGTTTTCATATGTTAAAATGGTACTTCGGACCGAAATTGCAAAATAAATGAATTTCGGGTCAAAAGGTAACATATTTAAAAGTTAAAGGGGTCATTTATAAGTGAAACAAATACTTTGTAAAAGTCTAAGGACTGGAAAAGTCATTTTCGATAAGTCAAGGGGAAATATGTACGTGCATGCGTATGCATGAAAACCACAAGGACCGATCATGTAAATCTCTTAAACTAGTTATAATATAAGTTTTGGGCTAAAAGTGTAAAATAAGAAAATGAAGGTTTAAAGTGAATAAGTGGAACTTAAGGGGCTGATTTTGTAAAAGCAGTTTACCAAGGGTCAAAGTTGTCATTTAAAGAAGTTTCGTATGAAATATAACTCGGGTAGAAAGTGTCATTTTCTAAAAGTATAGGGACTAAACTCGTACTTTTGTAACTCGAGGGTAAAAAGTGTAAATTCGGGAAAAGTTTAGAAAAACTTATAAACCCATTATAACCCATAAAACAAGTATCTTGATCATAAGAGTATTTTATTTTCGGATAACGGTAAATGTATTACTTATATATATATATTATAAGATTATAATTATATATATATCAAGTCCGATAAAACACACGAAATTTATTCAAACACGTTAAAATACTCAACAAATCTATTAAGATCACTGGCGGGGAAAACATTTCACTTATGCGTAAGTGAGGATAACTAATTAAGACAATGTAGCATGAAAAATTAACTTAAAAGCGTTAATCGCGATCGCGCACTATTGGATTGGACAATCCAATGATCTATTGAATAAGAATATTCAATGCTCTATTATTTTGATCATGAACCAAAATGCTCATTCTTGAGACTCGCCATCTCATCATTTAAGGTTTCGAGTTGGAACCTCCGCTACATTGTGCTTGATCTATTTTTGCGTGTGCATTATTATCAAGGTGAGTTCATAGCCTCGCTTTTACTTCATTTTATAAACCCATGAGGAGATACATGCTCTAAACTAGAACACAAGGGTTTTCATAAATGCTTGATCTTCTTGATTATTGGTCTTGCCTAAGTTGTTAGCCACAAGTCCCCGATCATGAACCATTAGTCACAGCAGTGAGCGTAGATATCGTGAATAGTACTATGGGGAATAACGAACCCATTTCGGTTATAGAGAAATAACCGAGGCGCACCATATCGAATATCTTTAGGTAATTGGCTATTACCTCCTTTGGGGCATATTCGTTACTAATGGTAATTCGGTGTATGCGGTTGAGTTTTGTTTCATGAGCTTAGCGCATAATAATCTGTGATATTTTCATTATGATATTGTTGGTTTACAATGATCATGATCTTATACTTGTGTTCAACTTATTTTAAACCTATGGACTTCACTCAACATTTTGTTGACCTTTTAAGCATGTTATCTCGGTGTCGGTGAAGATTATGACCAAGGTGCGGAGCGGGCATGGCAAGGCTTATCTGGTGGTGTAAAACATAAAAGTTATCATTTCTTTCAAACTCATGATCTTTCTTTGGGAAAAACACTTGATCTATTTACTATATTTTGTAACAAACTATGAGTTTTCGATGAATGATAACTATTTTAATAAAACGTCTCTTTTGAGTCGTTTCTATGATTATTGACTATGATCTCCATTCAAGTAACACCCAATTAGTCTTCCGTTGTCATTAAGATTTTCGAGGTGTTCTGGACAAATCAATCAAGGACCCTTGCTTGGATGACTTGTAGAATGCTCGTGATCTCGCCTTAGAAGGACCTATATGAGAATCACAAATAGAAAGAAAAGAAGAACAACTCTCTAGATCAAGTGATCTATATGTTAGAAGAGAATGAGAGTGTATGAGAGATTTAGTAAGAAGAGGGTGAGTTAGAATGAAGAAATGGCTCTCTGTTTATAGGCAAATTTCCTCACTTGTTCACACGGATCCCACGGATCCCTTCCACTTGGGATCCGGCTAGCACAAAGCTAGGGATCCGTGGAACGCTCCTCTTTGACCATGGGTTTTTTGGTTCATGGGTTGGTCCATGGGTTATATCTAGATTCAATGTATCTAAGTATACATTGTATCAAGTCTCTTTGGGTATGGGTTAAGATCCATGGGTTGTGATGTTTACCCATCCTAATTAACTATTACAACAAATGCTTTGGTTACTACATTTTTGTATTTAAAAGATTATATGTAAATGCTTTACAAAAATAACATGTATCCTTATAATTATACTTAAGACAACATTACATATATTATCAACAAAACACAAAGAGATCGCAAAATATTAATAAATGTTTTTACGGTTTATTTGTATTAACAATCTCCCCCTTTTTGTTGATGACAAAATATAATGTTATGATGAGTAAAACTTAAGAATAGATGTAAGTTTTGAAAGCTCCTAAGTTTTACTTCTTCCCCACTGTCGAAACAAAAGTTAACCCATGGAGGAAAAAGTAGTCTACTTACTCCCCATGACGGTAGCTCCCCTAGTTTGGGCGTCAAGTGAAAAAAATCTACAAAGAAAGTTAGTAACATGCTTAATTGATCTTATGGTTGTCGAGAAACAAGATAGGGAGCCAAGGTATGTAAACAAGGCCTTGTAATAAAACGACAAATTGTAGTGGTAGTTAAGCCACTTACAAGCATGTAAAAATAAGAACAAGACTTGTTCTTGAAAATGACAAAAAAGATATAAAAAAGTGAAAAATAGTAGTAGAGATTCCTTCCATGCTTGCATAAGGTTATGGATGGAGGTTTTGATGAGTAATTGTATTGATGCGATCAAGGATGAGGTTGAGTATGAAACGCATTTCTTCCCTAACTTCTATTGCAATTTCCCTAGTGGATTGGCAATGTTCACAATGTAGATGATGTGGGTAATGAGTGCGGAAGTTTTCCGGGTTGTTTTGATTTGAGTTATCACGGAAGTTGTGGTGGAAAAATAGGAAAATATGGATCAAAATCCGAATGTTTGTATGTGGTGGTGGAAAAGAACCTAGATGTTCTTGTGATGTGATGGGAGCTAGAGGTGGTGATGTTTCAAGATCTTGAAAATAGTATTTGGTGATGTGGGGGTGTGAAAAGGCTATTTCTTTTTCTTTAGGTTGGGTAGATCTTGTTGGAGTCCTAAGGAGTTCCAAAAGAGTTATTTTAGGTGGTGATGAAGTTGGTGTACTTGTTGGTGATGAGGGTGGTGCTATAATGGAAGCATCTTGTGGTGAGTTATTTGAGGATGAATCATTTGAGGTTGGTTTTGCTAAACAACAAGATCGGATACTAATCCGGTGGATATCCTAGCATTTGATGGTGGTATTTTGGATGGTGGAAGTACAAAGGTTTGGATATCATGATTGTTTGTACTAGATGATTCTCTAAAGGGTTTTGGATGACATTATGAAGTGTGTTTGTGAGAAGGAGATGGAGTATGCAAGCATTTTGGGAGTTATATATATAGAAAACAACACATTGTAATGAATGCTTGACCCAAAATGTGGATTAAAATCTAATGATTAGATATGAATTCAAGGCATGTGATCATGAGAGCACAAGCATTAAAGAACATACTCCCAAAATAAGATAAATGTGGATATTTCATCCAAAATGACATAAAATAGAAGTTGAAAAGCGACACGTATACACGGATCCCACGGATCCTTCCATGAGGATCCGTCGACATGAAGGCTTTGGGATCAGTAGATCCGTGTTCAGCGTTACAAAATTCTCCTTTTGAAATATTTTGCCTATTGTGTGCCTATATGCAAACTATTTGGAGTTGCGGTTATCTAGACCCCAAAAAAATTAAAACTAAACTAGAAGTATAAAAGTATCCTATTGAGATAACCCAAAACACATATATAGTACATAAGTACGTAATCTTGTGTTGTCAATGCTCTAATTCATTGTAGCTTAAATGAATGTACCGAAAACATATTAGTTATGTGTCCCTTTAGCATTCAAAAGACATGAGATGCAATGAAAGCGGGTTTTACTTTGTATTAATAATGAAAAGCGATTTGTCCTAGGCGTGAGAAATTGCTTTTGTGAAATTGATACGGGAAGGTATCATCCTTTTAGGTCACTAGTTTTACGAACACAAGTAATATAAGAAGAGGTTAAGGCGATTGAACAAGTAAACAAACACACATACGCGTAAGAATTAAAGAAAGGTTAGGCGTGAGTATGAATGAAAGAAAACTTGAACAACCAACCCTCAAGTGAGGGTTTACATAAGGTATTTATAGGAGGAAACCTAGGGCAACACTCCTAGTTTCCATCCTTTCTTAAATGGGCTTGGGCCTAAGCTCATGGGCCTTCTACATAAGCTTAAGGCTAATAACAAACATAAAGGCCATAATAAAGCTAACTATTACATATTAATTACTAACACTTGATTATGGTTTAGGAGTGATTCCAACAATCTCCCCTCAGTGATGGTCATGAGCGGTGAAGGCGTTGATGTAATAGTAGCTCGGCGTCTTCGACATTCTTCTTTCTTGTGAGAGGAATTGCCTTTATTCGAACAATCTCCCGGTGTAGAGATAGTTATCTTTGAGCAGTTATGCTTTGGCGTCATCTTTAACTTTGTTCTTTGATCATTGTTCTTTGTGGTGAAAGTGATAGTATGTTGTTATGCGCATCGATGCGCCTCAGTGCCTTGTTTGCTCCAGGTGTCTCAAGTCATTCTTCAACATGCTCACACGCTCTTTGGCGTTGGAATTCAATTTTGATGAAGTTCTTTAAGTCTTTAACTTTGTAGATTCTTTGGTTAACGAAGAATCATTACGGATTGTGTTGCTTCCGAATAGAACTTCCATTAGTAATGATGTTGGCGTGAGCATGAGAAGAATCAACCGCGATCATCCCGCTCCGAGCTTCCATAAGAAAACATTTCAAGCGGTTAGTAATAAGCGGTTCCGGCACTTACAAGTTTGAACTTGAGAGTGTTAACGAATAGTGTGAAAACACAACTCTAATTCTTACAAAGGCCGTTCTGAGCTGGAGTCCCACAAGTGAGATAACACGATGTGCGAAGTACATCTGATTCGAGATAGTCATTGAGGTACACCGTAGCATCACCTCGTGATGTGTAGACCGTTTGAGACACACTCCGCGTAATCCACGGGGAGTTACCTAAGTGACCCTCTTTGTCGTAGTACATTTGATGTTGACCACGGCGGGGAGTTTCCATTCAATCGCGAGGATTACGGATGTGAAACTCTCATAAATGTTCTCGACAGATTGCTAAGATGCATGAAGGACTCGATATGAACCGCGATAATCGATCGTCAAGTGATAAAATGTCAAGTGTTCACGAGAGATCTTTTGATGAATCTCGTGGCTCTAGAATCAATAGTGCGTTTGGTTTTCTGGCGGAGACTAGGGAGAGGTCTCCTTCTTCAATACCAACGATCTCTAAGAGAAAGCCAATAGTTTGCGTGGGGTTCCTCCGAGAATGAAACAAGCTTCACATTGAGAGAAACTTGAGTGGCTAAGAAGGTTTAGTGCATCGTCATTTGGGTCCATGACGACTTTTAATCTTCAATACCGGTGTTACTAAGTGACAACCGGTAGCATATGAATTGAACCGATTATGCGCCCTAAGTTGAGTAATCTGGAGGCTATTTCTTTTCACCCTTTACTTTTCATTTTCTTTTGATTCTTCAACTCCTTCTTTCTCCGATTCTCATTTCTCCTTTTACAATCATTCCTAAGGACTTCTAACACTAACTAATGGTAGTGTCCTTGGGTAGATCCCTCCGACTCTGGCGGATTATAGAACGGTTATTCCTAACCTTAGTCACCTTATAACTCCATGACTAACCTATGTTGCCATTAAAACCCTTTGTTTGTGAAAAATCTCTCAAATGGTTTGTAAATGAAAATCATGTTTGAACCATTTGTGAGAGATAAGGTTTTATAAATACTCCCCTCCACATGTGCTTAATAATTTTAATGGTTAAATGCACGTGAGGAAAAGCACATTTTGAATTGATCCACTCGAGATAGACAATCCCCATGAGACACGGTTACGTTGCGTAGTTAAAGAGTTACATTGTCGGTTTTAGGTGACAACTAGCTCTAATAACTACCTTGAAGGTGTAGACAAACCTCGAAAGGTTGTCATACCGTCGAGTTCATGTCTACCAAGAGTGTCTCGAATGGTACTTTCTACTTGGACAAGTCCTTTGCTAGACACGTTTACATTACTAGCGAACTAGCTTGAAATTATTACCCGTCCGGGACAAGTCTTTTCGAGTTACAAACAGTTTAGTACAAATCAATTCGTTGGTTAAGTCCGAGGTACATGATTCATTTGCATTTTGCACAACATATTTCTTATCACACAATTTTCTCCCCTCAAAATGGCATATCAAATGTTATTTTGAAAAGTTGACAATAAATATGACCATTTCGAGTGTTGCGGGAAGATGACCACTATGAACAATTTGTGAACAAAGTTTTCATCAAATACTCCCCCTTAACTAGTGATATAAACGGTTGAGGTTTTGAAAAATCATATGGGGAAGTACTTGTTCTTTTAAGGAAAACCTTGAAAATTGAAAGGTTTGATAGGTTTTACTCAAAAATAAGAAGCTTTCGCTCCTTTTATAAGGATTGTGGCAATGAAGCGTACCACGGGTCCTTTCTTGACAATTACGGGTTGTACATTTGTTATGTGTGCACAAGCCATTACACATACATAATCACACATCCAAAGTTATATGAAAGAAAACAATTCAAGGGGTGCAAGGAAGTGCGATGATGTTCCCAAAGTACGAGCAGGCGTTGATAGCGGTGATGTTGATCTGGGTCGACCACCAACAAAGCTTTCCAGCGTTACGGCGATCCTTCGAACAACCGTTCATCAATCATGGTGATGATCCGTCTCACATCCTCCTTCGAGAATTCCGGTAGCTTAGGAGACCGAATTTTCGGTATATCCTTCAACACATGCCAATCCATCCCTAACCAGACTTCAAAGTATGATCCCAATTTACGAAGTTCACTACACGCCATTAAGCGGTTTCTTTGAAGTTCATCGCGGTAAAAACTCGAATGGTTTCTTTGATGAGCGTATATTGAGTTAGGCGATTGATGTCGGAAGATCAAGCGTTGGAGGAGTGAGGTTGACACGCGTCGATAAGATTCAACGACCGGTGGATATCTTCTACGTTCTTTGATCACGATCGTCTAATGAAGATGAGAATTGACTTGATAAATTCACGTTGAACTTGATCGAGAATTGTCTCATACGACCGTACTTTGGCAAGGTACATGTATTCGATGTCGTTGAGGAAAAATTCTCAAAGTCGACTTCGGAGAATGCATAGTCTTGTTCATCTTGTCGTTTGACTATGATATTCTTCAAGAAGGTGTAGTCCCACTTAGACTTGAGATCAACGTGTTTGATGGCCACAATGTCCTTAGAATTGTACCTGCGTGTTGAGACTTCAACCGAGCGACACGTAGTAGATTCTTGACGTTCGGGCCAATGATGAATCCCATACAATGCATCTCGGTCGGTATGCTTGCGTTGTCGAAAAACAAGCGATTTGCACGTTCCTCGATAGGCTGCGGTTTGAGTAAATAGCCGTGGGAAAGGAAGAGTCAACGATGTAGCGCATTTTCGCGAACCATCGCTACCGTGTAAAATAAAATCGGTCTCTGTTAAAGAAGTATCGAAAGGGAATCCATGGTTCATCTGTTTGGCCAATGGTCGGTAGGGGTTTGGTCAATCGGTGTAGTATGGAGGGTTGTCCCTTAATGTGAAGTCAATGTTTGCTTCGGATTGAGCCAATCCATGTTGTTAGACATAGCTCGGTGATGTTCTTAAGATGATATTTGACCTTGAGGGCGCTTTCGAGCTATCTTTTAGAAGTTGAAACGCTTCATTCTTGATTCGCTTCAACTCGATTTACGTCATTTTCTTCACATGGAACTTTTCTTGCAAAAGTTTTGCGTGCTCAATGTAGAACCGTCTACCAAGTCTTGACCTTCATCGGGGTAGGGAGTTTGATTGACAAGTGTGGAGAACCATTCAAACTCTTGATTTTATCTTGACTAGCCATGATCGACATCAGTGAGTCGTCTTCTACTTCTTTTGGAAGGCCTTGATGATGATTCCGGTTTACGCACTTGTTTGGGTGAGGTGGGTTGTTGTAAAGGCTCGAGGACCTCTTCATCGTCACCACCCGTATACTCAAAGTAATCACCGCTTTTTGAGTCGGGGTGGTAACTCGGAATCGTCCCGAGGTTTTTCAAGAGAAACCGAGGTGGGGAGACTTGTTGAGAAGAAGTCCGTTGTAGAGGAGGTGGCATCGAAGAAGATTCACCAAACCGCTTCGACTTTTAGGTGCGAGTCCTTGTCTTTATCCTTAACTTCATCGTCTCTAGGGCGTTTCAACTTTCGCCTCAAATCTACAAGCTTCTTGAAGTTGGTAGTCTAGCAATGCTTGATCTGATTTTGCTTCTTGAGTTGAACATTGTAGCTCGTGGCGACATTTGTGTAACAAGCTTGGCCACCAATTCATTGTTAGAAAACTACCGGATCGGTTGGATTGATTATTACGGTTAGGGCGTTGATCGGATAGTTTGCTTGGTGATTTGCATCGATTTGGATATAGTTGTCTGTAAATAGCTCCTTTGTGACTTTAGGAGCGATATTCGAAGGTAGTTGTTAGTGTAACCTTGATCATTTCGTTCGATTCCTCTTGTGATGACTTTTCATGAATTCTGAATAAAATTCCTTTCTTCTTGCATCTTGTCATTCTCGTCATGTAGATATTGTATTTGTTGATTGAGAAGTTAAACTTTACATATAACATGTCTTTCATTCGACTTGTTTGTGACTTTCACAATTCTTTCATGTGTCCGAGAAATCCAAGAGCGGGTGGTTTCTTCACGATTTGGATGATCATCCGGTTGACTTCTTTGATGGTGGTGGTGAGGTGAGATGAAGAATCGATGATGAGGAGATATGAGGAGGCTCGGGGTCCTTGGGCGGTTCGAGAAGTTTCCTTACGTGAATGTGTGGACTTTCGAAGCAACTTGTCATAATCATCATCTTTATCTTTCTCAAACTTCTCAATTTCGAGGTTCTCAAACTCATATTCGATAGAATCCTCTACAATCTTTTGTTGTTGCAGAAGAGTGGTGGCACCATGTAGGATCTTAATATTTATTGTGTTTGATGATTCGGGTGGTCTTGGATGATCAAATACATGTTTACCATTTTAGAGAGAGAAAGTAGAGAGAGAGGGTGTTCTTGCTAGAGGTTTACACAAATGAAAGGTTAGATTGAATTGAGCACCACCCTTCCATGGATGGAAGGGTATTTATACTACAAATACACGACCTCCTATCGGCTGTGGATCGGGGATACAGTGGGTAAAGACCCGTCCTTCCTTCACGGTGTTGCACTATGCTAAACTAGACTAATAACTAACTAATAAAACAATAAATAATGTAACTAACGATTTGTCTACGAGCTAACTTATGCTAGATAACACTTGGGGTGACCGACTCTTTACTATGGAATTTTCTAATTCCTAACAATCTCCCCCTAAGGGAGGTCACCCCATGTTTTACATTTCGAATCCTAGCATTCTATTCTTGACTTTGTTCTTGAGCTCGTAGACTTCAATTCTTCAATTCTGCAATCTTTGTGCTTTAGCAATGACTCTTCAAAGTCCGCATAGATTAGTACTTTCGGTGGAGGTCTTTAAGCGATCCACATCTTGATGATCTTGAGCTTTCTTTGAGATCATCGACCACGATAAATCTGGATCACCCTTAGTTGTGTTGCCATCATGTGAAGTTGTGACTTTTGGACCGACATGCTCACACTTTTGAATCATGACATCTTTCCATCGAGTAGCGGAAGCCTTCTTGGTTCATGATATTTGCGGCGACGAAGCATAAGCATAGTATGAAATATCGAGCCGGGTTATGTAGATATGCACCACCATGATTTCTTCAAATTAAGTGTGGATGTTGTGAGCATGCGGCTTTGGATTGACTCATAATTCGATCACCGCAACCGTCCAAATGTACCGCAAACAACAGTTAGCAATAAAACACGGAAAGTGTCTTTGATCACTTTCGTTGAATTGAGGTACACGGCCCACGGTTACCCGTTGATCGATATAAATCTTGCTGTGATCGGGTAGGATTCCTAAGAATCTCCTTGACGGGTTTCGCGACTATTCTAGTTGTTCTCAAACCGAACGTCTCAAAGAAGACAACACGGAGTGAGTGAATCGGTAATTGAGATTCACCGATTGATGAAAATTGATTTGAAAACAATCGCGTATTCTTAGAATAAAGAGTTTTGCAATCACGACGAAGGTTTTATGAGAAAGATCAATTTTCAATCAAAACACTTTTGTATTTGAAAATAGTACACAATCGACGTGCTAGTGAAAAGAAGAGATTCGCACATCGACGGTTTTTCTAAAAGTATTCGTCAAATCCATTCTGGACCAAGGTTGATTCAAGGCCAAGTTTGAGATAAGCCCCATTGTTTCTATCCGGTTGTCACAAGTTTGATCTTACGAGAAGATCTCACATGTCACCCACCAAGAGCTTGTTTGATGTTGGCTCTGAAGGATTTCCATCTTCATCGTGAATACTTTTACATACCACTCGGATGTTACGGCAATACCACAAGGATAATCGTGGGACTCTTAATATATACTTACTTTCCACATTGTGTGAAAAAGCAAGTCTTCAAGAATTTAGTGTCCTAACGAGATATTGTGGATGATCTCTTGGCTCTAGACTCAATCGTGCATATTTGGTTCTGTGTTGAGACTAGGGAGAGGTCTCCTTCTTCAATATCAACAATCTCTAAGAAAGTCGATAGATAATGTCGGTTCCCGTGAGAATGAAACAAGCCCTTTTAAGAGGAACTTGAGTGGCTTGGGAAGTTTAGTCAGGTCGTCCTTTGGGTCCATGACGTCTTGTCTTCAATACCGGTGTTACCTTAGTAAACACCGGTAGCATATGTATTGAACCGGGTTTACGCTCTAAGGTTGAATTGATGGAGGCTATTTCTTTTCACCCTTTTTCACATTCAGTTCTTTTTCATTCTTCAACCCCTTGATTGCTTACCGAGACTTCATAACTAGAACCTTGTTGGGTTTATTCGATTACTAGCTCGGTTCGATCCGCACTCTTCCCATATCTCATTTTCTCCTTTTTTCAATATACCTAAGGACTCTACACTATCTAGTGGATTATCCACAGGTAGATCCCTCCGGTTACGGCGGATCATGGGAACGAATACCTAACCTAACCATCCTTATAACTCCATGCACAAAGTAAATTGGTGGGTCTTTTGGTATTGTTCTTTCCTTCATGAAACCAATTGAAAATCATTTGGAAAAACAATCAAGGTACTTGTCATACGAGATCAAAGCATTTTGTACCCTAATAGTTTTGATCATTTAGAAAACCTCCCCCTCAACATGTGCGTATGATTTAGAAATTGTTCAGCACAAGGAGACAAGAGGACTTTGAAATATTTTCTTTGATCACAATTTTCATACGAAAAAGCCATTTGATTTTCTTTGGTAAATTCTCCCCCTCAATATGTGCATAGGATTTTTGAAATCATTTTTATCACATAGAGGAAAGAGTTCGTTAGAAGCACATCCATGATCACAAAATCCATTATAAAAACCATTTGAAAACACAATCAAGGTACTTTATAAATCTCTTTTAAGAAACTTTTGTACCTCGATGGTTTTGCTCCCCCTCAATATGTGCTTGAGATTCGAAGCGTTTAGCACATATGAGAGAGCGACTGCACAATTGAATCAAAAGCGATCATCATTTATCAAATTTCATATTAAATGACAAATTCTCCCCGATCAAAATATCAAATCCTTTGAGATTTTGGATCCCAAGTGATTTAATTAGGTTTAGAAAACATGGGAGAAAATGTGGCCTTGTTTAAATACTCATCGGTTTTGGATAAATCCTCCTCCTCAACATGTGCATTATGTATATTGAAATCGTTTGGCACATGGAGGCGGGAGTGCCTTTAAAGGACTAAAACCAATTCCATTTAAAAGCAGTTTGAGATTTAAAACACGATCTCTACCCGATCAGAAATATCAAACCATTTGAGATTTGTGATCCCAACCGATTAAATCATTTATAAAATTTTAGGGAAAGGCGTGGCAAGATTTAATTTTTTGAAATTGACGAGATGGACCAACTCTAGACATAAAGATTGTTAGTGTCGGTATGATAATTTTTAAGAGATCTTTTAGGTAAAATAAAACATTTTCACAATCAAACAAGACAGAAAAAATTTCATTTTGAAAGACCTTTAACCTTTGAAGAAAATCATACCATGACATAACATTAAATCTTTAGATCACCACTTATTATAACGTATAAACGGAACTTTTGTGAAGAAATATTGTTTGAAAATATTTTGTTTTAAATCACTCTCCCCCTCAATCGATGACCGAAGTCAATAATTGAGTGACTTAGGTTTTGATAAAAAGAAGACCGGTGATTTTCAAATTTAGGTCCAATTAATTTTCAAAACAATACTTTTCATTTTCCAAACAATTTAATCAAATTTTTCAAAATTGTTTAAAAAATGGTATCCTGCACAAAGATATAATAGTGGTTGAGAAGCTTTTGTTGTTGCTGCTGAGGGTTGGAAGAAAAACCGTCTGCAAATGCAGTGAGACTTCTTCTTACGTTGCATTTTGAATGCCAACTTAGGTCAAATTAAGCTCCGTTTCTTCAATCACTTAGAAGAAAACCATCTGGCGATGCGGTGAGACCTCTTCGTTGCATTTATGCCAACTCTCCATAAGTCCAATTAAGCTCCGTTTCTTCATTTGTCAACCCAAGATATAGTTACCCTTTCCTTCGGCATCCAATCATCTTCAATTGTGGGATCCGGATCGAACATTCTTATACCCAATATACCGCATCGTTAGTGAACACACATACGAGATATATGGTGGTCGACATCACCCATAATAATAATCGACTAATTAAAGTCAATTCAACATAACAATCGGATCATATAAGGCATGGGGTTTATGTGTTAATCAAACTCTAATCATCTAAACCTAACAATCATATCCTAAATTCCTAGTCCTTCTACACGAGGCAAATATCATTTTAATTAAGCATGTAGGATAATTAAGAAAGCTTGTTAGATGATATAGATTTGAAAACATTCTCCCCTCAATCAATGACTCATTTTATAAGAAGTTTTAAAAGTGAAGTCATTGATTGAGTTTTCAATTTTATAAAAACTCTGGCCGATTGTTTTAAAGCAACTCATTTACCACCATTTTAAAAACAACAAATATTTTCACTCAAGAATTTTAGACGGAAAAACATTTGTGTAGGAGCAATGATCCTTGACATACTTTCCTTAAATTGTTTTAGGATAAGTGCACGAAATATTTTGAAAATAGGTTTTAGCGTGAGACTTTCCTTCCTTTAAAAGAGCGGGTTGCTATCTCAAATAATAGCAAGCCATAGTTTAAGCACGGGTTCTGATCTGAAGTAATTGCAAGCCATCATTTGAAGCCGGGTTACGATCTGTAATAACGTAAGCCATAGTTTTGAAGAGCGGGTTCTGATCAGAATTAGCAGTAAGCCATATTTGGAGACATGTTTAGAAAAGATTATTTACACCTCCTGCTCGAACTTCATCTATGGTCCCGTGCCATTATTGAATGACATTTCTAAGACCGTAGATGTTATTGATACGGAAGACATGTCTTGGAAAACATATTTTGGTATTTTGAAATTTTCGATTTTTATGGTTTTGAAGGTTTTATATTTTTCTATTTTCTTTTGTTGGTTTTATATTTTTCTATTTTGTTTTCGATAAATATATACAAGGATAGAATAGATGATATAGTTAAGAAGATGATGATCTGATACCGAGATAAGGATATCGAGCAGCCCGTTGAAGAAGATAAAGTCATCATCCCTTAAACATTCACCACCAAAGCTTCGAGGCTCTTGCATTGAAGAAAGAAATTGAACCATCCGAAAGTGAGACTCGCGACTTCCCCCAAACCGAAAATCCTTAAGATGAGCGATTCAAGCTCTATTTCAAGCTTGCATTAGCTAGGTGCACAAGGAAGCACACCATTATCATAAATCCTTGCTCCATTTAAGAACAATAATCGAGGATCTCCATTCGGGGTTATATCATCAACAAGAAGAACAACAACGTATCATCCCACTCATAAATAATCCTTCTCAAATTTCATTCCGTGAAGTCCGACGCAATCCATTCCAAAAGGTTTCAAGAGACAACTTCCCGAGTAGTTGAATTGATGCGGTCGGTCTCTTAGACTAGAGCTCACGAACTCGAATACACATACCGAAGACAAAGAAACTTATACCATCAAGTAGCGATTAAGTCCAATAGCTAAAGAATAACCCGATGTATACTTTTCTCTCCCACAAGAAAGTGTATGAAGCTCAAGAACCCAGTACCGAATGCCCAAAGAGAGAATAACCGATAACATTGAAGAAGCGGGCGAATCATCGATTATCTGCGGGTGACAATCTCTGCGGATGTCAACACCGAATAAGTGATTATATCTCTAAATCACATTAAGCCCTCAAGTAAAGCAGTGAGCATCCCCAATGTACACAATCTCTCTCCCACGATGATTGTGATAAAATCAAAATCATCACACACTTGTGTACCTCTTTCATCATCAAAACTAACTCTTACATCTCTTCCCCACGTAGTTGGAATAAGAACACTAAACGCCTTGATGAGTAAAACCTTGAGTTTCTCTGCGGTCATGACATTTGTTTTCCGGGATATCTTCAATCACTTAGAAGAATTAAGTTCATCAAGTTTACTCGCCATGAGTCAAACCTTGAGTTTCTCTGCGGTAATAACATTTGTCTTCCGGGATATCTTCAATTACTTAGAAGTATTAAGTTCATCAAAGTTTACTCGCGTTTAGATGCGTGTCTCCTTCCCCTCTTTTGATGGTTTTGATACTTGGAATCATCAACTCTTTGAAAGCCCAAATACTTGAAATCTTTATGAGAAGAACACTTGAACTCGGATGTATCTTAAGTGAGAATCAACTTGTCAAGAAATATGTGAGCAAGTCTAATTGGGATTAAATTCGACATATCACTCTCCCCAATTAGTGCTCTCCTAAACCGACAATCTGTTTGATAAATGCCATGAATTAAGAAGAAGTCTTTAGATTGTTAAATGCAACTCGTCTTTAGTCTTCTAACATGTAGCAGAAAATGTAGAACCGATTGTAGACTCAACCTTCTTCAAGATTGTCCAGTGGGGAAGTCAGAAAGTTAACATCTTCAACTCACCAAAACAAGAACATCACCAAAAAGCATCCCAACCAACTTACATCTTGCAAATCCCTTAACTAACATCCTCCCAATCAAACAAGAACGTAAAGATGTTCATCAAGGAAATCAACAATCGAGCCTCAACGAACACACGAAATGGTAATACCAAGCAAACAATCACATCAAACAAGAATGAAGGTTGTTCGGAATCATCATGTTGATGTGCGTGAAGCATTAACCGAAGCACTTTGTCAATAAACTCATATCGACTTGTGAAGATGTCAACTAACGGCTCATAGAAGAAACTCCATGTAACGATGACCCGATAAGAAGAAGATCGGTTCTTACATGAGTTTGGAGCCGTTGACCATTTATTCTCGTAAATCAATCAACCATGCAAAAATTTCACACTTCTTCTCCCCTCAAGAATTGCATACGGAGTTGCCATTCTTGATTAAATAAGTGAAAGTCATCCGAATGTTCTATTCACACTTCTCTCCCGCAAAATAAGCACATGATGTCGCCATCTTCATTATAATCGAGCAAGTGGAATGAGAAAACAATCGGTGGTAGCCCGGTTCACTTGATGGTGAAGCGCATGGAAAAGTATGAAGCATGTTGATGAGAATGGTCATAAATAAGAAGATTTCTCTTCTTGCAAAGATAATGCGCTTCAGGCGTACACATTTCTTTTCTTTGAGGAACGAGGCATGAGCTGTTGTGTTCATACATCATAAGAAGATTTCTCTTCGTAAGATAAGATAATCTTGAAACGTACACATTTCTTTTCTTTAGAGTACGAGGCATGAACTATTGTGTTCATACATCATTATCTCTCTCTTTCACTCTCTTAGCAAAACATGTAATCAACCCCATTATCATTCAAGAGGCTCTTTGTCGTGACGGTGATGGAGAAAACCCAATATGATGAATTTGACCACAAGTAAACTAACCCGAACTCGTGACTTAAACTTGCACATATGTAACAAAGAGCGATGCCGAGAATTCATGCTCCATTGAATCTCTTAAGTACTCTATACTCTTCAACCAACCAACCATCAAGTAATAGACGTACATTACCTCTTGAAAATCCACAATTGAATGTGACACTAAGCACTACAACGTAACTCCTTAAAGTGATAGTTATTTTGTGGTGGTATGAGCCCAAATCCCCAAGTGGTAAAAGAAAAGGTAAAGACACCCAACAATAACTAGATTTCCAAGTCTTAGTTTTGATAATAAGCTCGAACAAGGATCATGAAGAATCTTCATCCAACCATCCCAATACCTTGAGATACTAAGTACACTCGCCCATGATATTTCACTTCAACCTCAAATGAATAATCTTGAATTAACGCCGTTGTCACATCTTCCGAATCGCTCAAATCTAGCCTTCTTTAACATTTAAGCGAACTTTGATAATGGTTTCATCCGACCATGGTTCGTAGCACATAACCCCGTAAAACCATGTAATAACCAAACCGCCATGACGAATATCCAAACACACATCCAATTAATGAAGTACACCTTTTATCCCTTCTTGAAGCGAAACCGTAACACCGAAGATCGAAGACCTCGAAATACGCTTTCCTTTCTCCAAGATGGTTCCATCATCACGGATTTTACAATTCTATAGTTTAAACCGAAAAATAGATTCTTTCGGGATTTTACAAAGCCAAGAATAAACCGTAAGATAGATCCGAAATGCACCTTACTATTATCGGGATGTTTCCATTGTTACGGGATTTTACAAGTCTATGATTTAAACCGAGAAATAGGTTCTTTCATGGATTTTACAAAATCAAGACAAAACCGTAAACAATGTTAGCTTGAATGTGTTATGACAATTTTGGTTTCGTGAATAAGCATTTTAGGGGAACATGTAGTGGTTCATCATTGGTTCATTTACCAACATTATCAACATCATCAACCATCCAATAAACACTTTGGTAAACACATCATTCACGCTTCTGTCGGCAATAGCAATGACAACATGGTGTAGTAAACCCGATATGCCAAACTTGATCATGAAGTGAACTTCCCCAGATTTGTTACTTAAACTTGTAATCCTCGTGAAAAAGAAACGGTGTACCCAATGTACAAAACCTCTTGACATATCCTCAACTGCGTGAGACACCGAAGTGATAGCTACGTTGTGGGTAAAGTGAGAAAGAATCACAACCGCAACTAAATATCCAAGTCTTTATCACACTCAATAAATGCCCAAACAAGTCATCTTGGCGGAAGGGTAGAAAGAAAGAAGACGAAATAAGTAAGCGTGCGGGAAAACGTCACTTCAAATCCAAATAAAAATACCGTTCAAACAACCCGTAGTCAACCTTGTTCAATTATCAATTCAAGCCGTGACATAATATTCTTCGTGGAAAAGTATACACCAAAGCATCAAGAAGCATAAAACAACAATTCTCATCATCATTCCAAATCACATAAGCGAATATCTTGACGGACCTCATCATCAAAGCTCATGATCTAATATCATAATCATAAAATTTCTTATACACGTCTCAAATTATCCAAATCCCATAAAATTCATTCATTGAGGCGCCCAACCGCAACTTTGAACCCGATTCAAAATAATACCCTCATATATCCGGACCAATCCAACAGCTCACATAAAATTATCATAATATTAGCAACGGATATTAATTGTGCAAGACCACGAAATGTGAAGCCCATGGTTACATCAAATATAACACTCGGCCGAATTCAATGCACAACAACTATTCCTATCTGGTCCAATAAACAGTCGGATATCCATTAAGCCCATCAACAGCCCACAACGAGTCCAACCAAAGCACACGGACTACACTAATTACCCTAAAATTTCGGATATATAACACCACGCATAACAGTTATAAACCTAATAATCCTCACTTATTCAACCTAACTCAATCACGTATCAAACCGCCTCCATCCTAAACTTTCTCACCAATCTTTAATCTCACAAAGCGAACACAGCTTCAGAAGTTAATCATACAAGACTTACAATACCATTCACTTGAACAATAATGAGAGCGGCTTCTGATGGAGATTTCATGATGAAAGATTCTGAAAATCTTATGATCCTCGTAGACAAAGGTAGGTGATACCTTTGAAACTTGTTAATTAAATTTAAGATCTTGATTAACAAAGCGAGAATGACCCTTTTCATAAAGTTCGATTAGTCATAATTAGAACCCAAAGGAGAATGATAACAACCTTGTTATTGTTTTACCCTTAAAAGGTTCAAATATTTAATGAAGAATATTCTTCAAAATTAGATCAATGATGATGTAGCCTTCGTTTAGATACCTTTCTAGGTCTCATATAGCTTTGCTTAGCGAAGGTACACCGAGGTCGTTTAAAATTATCCGAGTCTTGCAATTAAGTTACGGATCTATGATGATGAAAATAGTGTGTTGGACTTTGAATGGTCTTGATGTAGTTGAGAAGGGTCACGAATATATCGAGATCCCATTTTATTTTTTATTTTTTTCAAGAGTATGAATCGTGATGTTGTACAACCGAGATCTAAATGATGTTTGGATGAATCGAGGTCGTTTGAGTCATGTGGTCATGGTCTAGAATGAGTCGACTTGGTGGTGGTCATATTCTTCTTCATCCTTTACATCCAAAACAAGTCGCTAACCATATTTCGGTTTGACTCAAAAGTCAAACCGATACAAGTCGCTACATTATGCATAAGCAAGTCGCTAGCCAATTTTTCAAACCAAGTCGCTACCTAATTTATCAAACCAAGTCGCTACCTGATTTTTCAAACCAAGTCGCTATGACTTTTTGACTCAAAAGTCAAAAACTTCAACTCGCTAACTGAGTCCAAGTTGCTAACTTATCAATATAAGTCGCTAGGTCAAAAAGGTATACACAACTCGCTACATAACTCAACACGCTACCATGAGTAAATACTCAAGGCAAGTTGCTAGCACATATACAAGTCGCTACACCTTATATTTCAAGTCAAGTCGCTAACAAATTCAGTGAATCTGGACAGAATACATACAAGTCGCTAGTAAGAATTTTTGACATTTTTCCGATGAGTTTTCCGACCATTATTCCGACCATCTTCATATTTACCCAGAAAAACTTGCATAAAAGTGTAACCTTTTACCCATTTGATCACGAAAATAGATGGTTGACCACATAAATATATAACAGATTTAATCTTGGCAGAAAATAACTAGCTGGTATTATTTTGGACAAGACAAAAAAGAAACAATAATGGCCAAGAATAGACATATCTTGTTAAACACGGTTTTGACCATAATAATAGGCGGAAAAAGATTTGACCAACAAATATAGTTCCAAAGCGACTTACAACATCATTCAAAACCAACATAACCATGATACAAAACCACATTAAATCAAATATAACACAATAACCTTGGCTCTTGATACCAATTGTAGGATCTTAATATTTATTGTGTTTGATGATTCGGTGGTCTTGGATGATCAAAATACATGTTTACCATTTTAGAGAGAAAGTAGAGAGAGAGGTGTTCTTGCTAGAGGTTTACACAAATGAAAGGTTAGATTGAATTGAAGCACCACCCTTCCATGGATGGAAGGGTATTTATACTACAAATACGACCTCCTATCGGCCTATGGATCGGGGATACGGTGGTAAAGACCGTCCTTCCTCCACGGTGTTGCACTATGCTAAACTAGACTAATAACTAACTAATAAAACAATAAATAACGTAACTAACGATTTGTCTACGAGCTAACTTATGCTAGATAACACTTGGGGTGACCGACTCTTTACTATGGAATTTTCTAATTCCTAACACACTGCATCCCTTATCGGGTCGATTAACCGCATCGAGATACGGTGAGGTGGCGACACCACTTGATCCTCTGGGACCACCCATTTGATATTTTGCAAACATTTCGGCCTTGTGTTGATGTCTAAGTCGTTTGACTTTCTTCTTGTACTCGATTTCCGTGGCTCTTCAACATTTTCACTTTCGAGCTTTCATCGAATGTCTCAAGTCACAGAGTCTTCCTTTACTTTTGTCGACGAGGACTTGGAGGTTTTGGAATGTCGAGACATCTTGTGCGTTTGAATAATGAATCTCCTCGTCGATTACTGTACCTTGAACTTTCGTCCAAAAGCTTTCTTAGAGGTTCGGTGTAGAGGATGGGATAGGAGTAGCTTCGATAGGAACTTTCTTCTTAGGAGTAGGTTTCCTCTTTGGAATAGGTTTCCTCTTTGGAACATTCCTCGACTATCTGCATGTGGCACTTCCAACATCGCCTCTTACGGTCCTTCGAGTAGGTGTCCCGAAGCCTTTTCATCATGGTGTCCAACTTTACCTTCTTTAACCGGCCACCCGATACCTTTTATGCGTTTCCGACTTTTGATTTCCTCTGTAAGAAGGTGATCGGGTAATTCGACTCCTGTTTCTTCGTGAGCGTTTCTTTGATTCGGCAGATAGAATGTGCTCGATCCGGATGTCATGATTATCTGGTCATTGATTCTCACGGGATATCGGGATGAAGTCCAAGAGCTCTTTGGATCAACAATTTGGTGTATCGACATAGGAATTTTGGAGCCAAGCTTCGTGAGACAACATCATATCTTCCCATAGCGATGCTTCAATTATAATGTCCTTCTTGTTGATCAACCACGAAAATTTGCGGTTCCATGAGCTTGGGATGCTCATAGCCCTTGTCGCGACCGAGCGGTTGGTGATGATCATATAGAGTGTCCTCCATGGTTAAGGAATATTCTTGACTCCACGTGAGAGTGCTTAGAAATGATTCCTTTAGCTTCATCATAACCAATATCTATCAAGAATTGCGGGGCGATCATTCGGTAGGGGTAGCGAAGAAGTCGGTTGGGCGATGTCCGGAATGATGAGAACACTCGTAAGTCATCGGGAGTGATAGTGACTTGTTTGTGATTAAAGTCACATTCACGGCATTATGACCAATGATCCTCTGCATAGAATCCCGGAATTGTTGTATGTAGATTTACGGAACTATGGTAGAGTGTGAGCATGTTACGGTAGGGATGATTCACGAGAATATCCACCGCAATGAGACAAGAAGATTACGAGCATGTGAGGGTGTCAAAGTCAACCCTAAGGTTGTTCTTTCCAAGCTTTCTCGGGTAACCTTCGGAAAGATATCGACAATTGTAAGAACTTCTTGTGCATCCACATTCATTTGTTCGACCATGTCGTGATGCGAAATAACATTAGCCAAAAGAACCAACATATCGAAAGACATAATGTTAGTCAACGAAGGTCTTATTGTATAGTTATTGAATGTACAAGATAATGATTGTTCTGAGTCCTAAGTCACTTGTTTGTCCAATAGTCTAATGACGTCGTGAAATGTTTCGTGAGTTAGTTAACTTTAAGTTTTAAAGTTTATGTTATCACTTATTGTTCACAACATATCAAATGATTAAGTTTATTAGTGACATTATTGGATTCGTGATGATATGATTAGTTTATTAACAAGTTTGTACACGTAACAATTCATAATGAAGGTCAATCCGTGCTTAAGCGTAGATTCGGCAAAGTTAAGCGTAACAAAGAATGAGATACGCGTGAGCGAAAGCTTACGCGTGGGATCCTAACTTACAGCGTGGAAAGGGGACCTTATGCGTAGAGCTTACGCGTGGCGTGTATAAGGACCTTACGCGTAAGGCTTACTCGTGAAGTCGACCTTATGCGTGAGGTCTCACTGTTTACGCATATCCTTCACGGATACGCCGTGGTCCATTGTAGAACCTTCACGTGGCGTCATCGTGAGGATTATTCTTACGGCGTAACATGACTACGCGTAGGGTAATCCTTATGCGTGAGTTGCAAATGACCTTGATTACGAATATTGCGTAGCAAAGCACGAAACAAGTTCATCAATTCATCAACATTAACACAAAACATCATTTTAACAATATTTTATGGCATGAACATTCATAGGAAGATTAGCGTAAAAGGTCATACAGCTGTGGTCAAAACCCTAAGGGTATGATTTACGCGTATGGAAATTAACCATGGGATTTGCACAATACTTTTCTCGTAGTTTAAGAGTGTTGTGGGAATCTTTATACCAAGTTATAACACCTAACTTTCGTTGTGAATCAAGAGTTACCCAATATTATGAACATTAAACCCTAATTACAAATTGTTCACCAATTCGTGTTTACGGGTGGTTAATAACAATGGAAATCATTAATTCAACAACTTAAGACCATAACCCAACAATCTTTTATACCAAAACATTTCACCTTTGAGCAAACCCAAATTGACACATAAACCCTAATTTTCAAAAATCGTTGATCGTGTTTACGGGTGGGTTTGGATGGTTGAAATGGTATCCATGATGTATAAACAACGTTTGACATTATCCATATAACCAAAAACGTTCACACAATGATTGTGTGTTCATACGCTTATCGTAGAACACATAATCACGCGTAACATGATTTTTAACTGTTGGATTTGAATAAAATTCAAGACCTTATCTTAAAACATGTTTAGATCGTAAAACACTTACACAACGATGATCAAATCAACGAGATATCTTGAATGATTATAAGGCGTAGGATGTGTTAGGTTTTGTGTATTAAATGTGAAGAAGAAAAGTAGGTGGGAGGGGTTTTATTAAAATGAGTTTAACCTTTCTACGGTTTGGTCCCTCCACCTTTTCTTTTTCAAACAAAGCCATTTAACTTCCATTTTGGTTACCAAACAAAGTTTTTAGAAAGAAACTTGACGACACTCCCCCTCGACTTAAGAAATAATGAAAGGTTATAAATTTAGTCCGAGGAGTGTCAATGTACCAGAAAATGTACCACCATTGTTAAATGAAACAACCGAGATATGGTAACATGTAAGTACACAGATGTTATGAAACAGTTAAGTGAAAATTTTCTCCCCCTCAACACTTGATCGAAAAAAATACTGAATTTTGAAAGATTATGGTGTTGAAGGAAGAAGTGTACTTGCCATGTTGAAAGATAATAGTTTAGAAGAATATTTTTGTTGTTTTATAAGATTTTTATTTTTGTATTTTGTTTTGAAAATTTATTTACAAAGGATGTTTTGGTGTTTGACGGGTTTTAAGATTGTTTTAAGAGGTCATCCAATTCCTCTTGAGTCAAACACCTCATACCAATCCGTGGATCACTCATTAAACCTAGCGGGAGGCAAGGCTTTGGTGAGAATATCGCCAATTGGTATTGTGTACCCATAAAGTATAATTCAGCGGTACCTGTTCCACGTGGTCCTTGATGAAATGATAGCGAAGATCGATGTGCTTTGATTTGAGTCTTGAATCGAGTTGCGAGATCGCAATGGCACTCCGATTGTCGCAGATATCGATTACATCAAATACGTAACCATAGTCTTTGAGTTGTGTTCTCATCCGATGACTTGAGCACAACACGCGGACATGGCTACATATTACTCGCCCGGTTGATAGCGGTGATGTACAATCCACTGCTTCTTAGATTGCCAAGACACCGGTTTATCACCGAGAAATTGTAGAGCTCTGAATTACTTTTTCTTGAGTCTAAGCATCCCGCGTGATCGATCGTCTGGCGATTAGTTCAAAACCGAATCCTTCGGATACCGGATCCCCAAGTTAATGGTTCCTTGATGTATCGGAGGATTCTTTTAGCCTCGGAGGACTAATAATGAGCTAATTTAACCGATTATAACCTACTACTAACCCTTAATTCAGATCTACTAACAAAATATAGTTATGACAGATTCAAAATAAAAAGATGCAAATAGCTATAAACTACTTATACTATTCAAATTAAGCTATGTGATGATGAAATAAGCTATAACAAACAGAAATAAGCAAGTAATAACAGATCTACTATATTAAAACTAGAAAATGCAAAATTAAGCTAAAAATGGACTTGTACACTTACTTTCGACCTCAGCTAAACAGAGGTACCAATTAAATGGCAGCTACAAGCTCTCTAGCTCATAAATAAGCTAGAGTAAAAGTCCATCTGGCCAATCCCTTACGACCACTTCCATGCTTTCCACAACTTAGCAAAGGTATCTTTTTATTATTTTTGACTGAGTTTTGATGTTTTTGTGTGTAAACTGAATTGAGATCTAAATGAAACTTAGAATAAGCTATGTAGAGCTTATCTAAGCTTAAGTAAACAATAGTATAAGCTTATTGAAGCTTAAAAACAGATTTGACAATATTTTTTATTTTTCAAGGATTTTTTTTTATTTTTTTATTTTTATTTTTTATTTTTTGATTTGAAAACAGAAATAAGCTCAAATTAAAGTTTAATAAGCTAAATTGAAACAAACTAAAGCTTAATAACAAATAGGTAATACTTGAGACAAACGAATTAGTTTATAGAAAAATTGCACAAATAAAGTAAAATTCTATTAAAAGTGATTTGAGTACAATACTGAAATTTAGAATTACAAAACAACCGGAAAGCTTTAAAAAACAGTTAATTAAAATAAATACACACTAAAAACACCTAGAACTACATGCTACTGTGTGAAGAAATAAGGGCCTTTTATAACTGAGCTTGAGGTCTTGGGAAGCTTCAGGAAGCTCAGAATGTGCTTCTTAAAATCAATCTCATCCCTTGATTGTGCTGATTTGGCAATCCCAGCAATCCATCTCCAATCTCGTCCCTTGGATCAAACTGATGACAAGCTCTCCACCAATCAGAGCACACCTTGACACACGGATTTCCAAAGTGGCATTCCTTGTGTCAGGGATTGTACGAATTTGCCCTTAATTGTGGTGATTTTGAGGCGTGGTTAATTTAGGGTTCATTTTAATATGGGGGAAAAAGGGTACGGGATAAAAAAGGCATGGGTAATTTTTTTATTATTGTTTGACTGGATTTGGTACTGGGTTTGACTGGAGGGTTAAATTGGGAGGGTCACGGGTTATTTTTGGTGAAGGGTTCGTTTGGTGGGGAAAAGGTTAATAGGATATATGGCTAGGGGTCAAGTTAAGGTAATGAAAGGGTAAAAGTTTTATAAAGTGAAAGGTTTAAAAGAAGATTTTGAACTTTTAAGATTATTATTGATTTTAAAGGTGTAAAATTTAACTTTAAAGGGTATAAAGTGTACTTAGGGAAAAGTGGAAGGGTATTTTTGGGTAATTGGGTAAAAAGGGATACGGGGTATGTTTTGCAATTATTGGAAGGATGAGGGACCAGAAATGACATTTTTGATATTTTCAGGGTAGAATTTGTCAATTTGCCAAAGTTGGAGGACTGATTCTGTAATTTCTTCAAATGTGATCCAAGCTTCCTAAAATCATCCCTTGAGCATTCAAATCTTCAATTTGACTCAATTTGATTTCCCGGCTTCAGCTTTTGCACTCTCTTCCTTCTCGTGCTCGGTTTTTGTCTGATTTGTCTTTCTTTTGTGTGTTTTGTCATATCCGTACCTGCATATGCATAAAATCAAGAAACAAACAAATATTAGGCATTAACGGCTTGTTTCTGGTTATTTTGGGCATGTTTTTTTTTATCAAGAAAAGGTATGTATTTTTGCACATACCAAAATACCCCAGACTAGAAGATTGTCGTGTCCTCACGCAATGTCATCAACGCACGCTTCTAAAACCAAGGATTCCAACCTCTTTCTACTAAATCTATGAAAAGTAAAAAAGATTCCTTAAAAGAGATTAAGAAACCCTTAATTCTAAAAACACCCCGCTTACCTTTTATTTCACATATAGATATTACGATTAAGCACTTATACTTTCATGTCAATTGATAACTCTAACATTTTTCAAAAGACATTTTTAGGATCACGGAGTAAGAAACACAACTCAACGATAAGTGACCATACGGATAGAATACATCGTCCCTGATTTTTCATAAGTTCCCAAACTAAGTGTAAAATCGAAATCATTGTTAAATGTGACTTTAGATGCTAACACTACCCATGGAAGTTACTTGTGTGATTACCTTGCTCCCATTTTCCTATTTTCCTCTATTTATTTTATTTTTGGTGAGAAATGAATTTCTTCAAATTTCTCGTTTCGATAAATTTTAATCCGTTAAAGATATGAAATTAAGACGCTAAGTAGTTTTTCATCTTCTCACAAGAACCGTTGTCTTAAAAATGAGGTCCACATCAAGGAAATTTTTATTCACTTATATTTTGACTTTTTCATTTTTCCATTTTATTATTATTTATTATTTTTTTATTTTATTATTATTTTTTTGCACTTACACTTTATATTAATTACATGAGCTATGAACTACGGAGCTTCACGTGGTAATTCCAAGACCTTACACTTTTCAGAATAAAGGATCCAAGGGCCGTTACGACCGAGAATTTCAAGACTCCAAGCTTCATGAAATGAGGATCCAAGGGTGTTAGACCAAGACCTCACACAATCCCGGTTAGAGGTCCAAGGGCCGGCGTAGGAGGGTAGCCAAGACCTAAACGTCTACTTTTGAAATAAGGATCCAAGGGTCCGATCTCGAACCGCAACTCATAACTTACTTATCACTTATTTATTATGAGACCTTGATGTGTACCCAATTTTTTAAAACAAGGGTTCTTTTAAGAAGATAAAGAACTAGTTGTCGCCAAAACCTAACATCTTTAATTATTTTTACACAGATATGGGGTGAAACAATTTTGTGGGAGCAAAAAGCCACAAGTACCTTCGATGAGCTCTAAAGAGAACCAACTACTCCACGCTTAGCATCTAAACTCATAATCAACTCTATCATTTCTCGATCTTCGCAAATTTAAAATCTCAAATAATGAGATCCGCGAATGCTTAGCCGATAATTTTAATTATCTATGGTTAAGGGAACAAGCTAGGGCTCAACACGCCCGGTCAAGTCAAAATTCTATTCCTACTCTCACCAGCGGAAAGTCAAAAAGGTGTCAAAACATACATTATTTAGCAAATGCTTCGTCAAATAATATCAAGTCTCACATTTTTAAAGTCACTTATTAGAAACTAGCGAATCTTTCAAAGCTTCGTATATTTAAAATCACTTTGGGAAGCTTGCAAATTATTGGCCTTGTGAGCTAGAATCGCATTTTATAGCCTATTTTCTAAGAAATTAGCAAAGACTTTTCAAGAAAACGCATATTTAAAGTAACTTCAAAGAGATTCGCAAAGACTTTGTGTGGAAAACTAGAAGGGGGGGGGGTTGAATAGTTTTACCAATTTAAATCTTCCTTTTAAATATTTAGATCGACTTATGTCAATCTATTTGGTTGTTTATGTTGGACATTGATAGATAGATATATAAACGTGTAATGAAAGATAAAGAGTAAGAATCATATCACCACGACACAAGTATTTATAGTGGTTCGGCTACAAGGACACCTTCCTTGCCCTACTCCACTCCCCGAGTCACCTACTCGAGAGTTCGTAAACACTACACCAACTCCTTATGGCGGAGAAGCCTTCACAACGTCGCTTATACCTTTTCCGTGAAAGCTAAATACCGAGTTCTTTCACACCAAGGCGAACCACACCTACACAACGTCGCTTTGCCCTTTATACGGTGCTAGGCTAACCACCGAGTTCTTTCACACCAAGGAGAACTAATCCTATCACAACGTCGCCAACCCTTTATTAGGTACTAGGCTAAGCACCTAGTTCTTTCACTCCAAGGTGAACTACACCTTCACAACGTCGCCTACCCTTTATTAGGTACTAGGCTAAGCACCTAGTTCCATTGCAATGGAGGAACTACTACCACACTACACCAATGACTAATCCCAAAGGAGATATACTCCTTTACAACACCATCAAGGATATCAATATCCTTGGATCTAATACTAGTCTATCTTGTACATCGAAACATACCATATCGAATGTACATCTAAGGCACCTTTCACTAATGCCCTTGACTAGATCTACAAGACACCTTTCACTAATGTCTTGTGTCTTCACTTCTAAGAACCTTTCACTAATGCTTCTTTGTCTTGACTTCTAAGCACCTACCACAAGTGCTTATCCTATAGACGATAGATACCCTTCACTAATATCTTCGTCTTGACACTTGAGACATCTTTCACTAATGTCTTCAACACTACACTTCTTTGAAGAAAGAAAGGAATCATCAACAAGAAGACTTCAGTAGCCTTGGTGATGAGGAAGCATGGCAACTCATGGACTTGAGCTTGCTCGACTTCAAAGGTGGTGATCTTGCCTTTAAAAGGAACCTAAAGATCATAAAAAACAAAACTACAAACATAGATCTCTTGGATCTAAGGTTAGTGAGATTTAACTCGGGGAGAAAGTGTGTTAGAAAGGGGTAAGAAATAATGAAGAAATGGTTCACTATTTATAGAGGAAAAATCCTCTGTTCCCCGGATCCCACGGATCCCTACCACAGGGATCCGCTAGCACAAAGCTAGGGATCCGTGGAGCGCTCCTCTTGCCCATGAGTATTTTGGTTATGGGTCATGGGTCATGGGTTGAACCATGGATCTTTGGCTAGATACAATGTATCTTTGAGTGCAATGCACTTAGTCACTGGGTATGGGTTGATCCATGGGTTATGGATATTATCCATGTGTGATATAAGCATGATGTCATGCAATGGGTTATGGGTCAAGATCCATGGGGCATGGGCTTTGGGTTGTACCCAACTACATTCAATGTATTTGCCCAATGGGTTGTGATACTTAAGTTTCTACCCATTTATATTACCCAATATACTACATACTAGTTATGTGTATATTATACCCAAATATGTAAACACTAGTTGTTGTACATATGTATTAGTAAATCATAAAATCACTTATACTTGTTTTAGTGTTTTATGTGAAAATGTGAATATGTTAGAAACTATTAGTTCAAACCATTTACGTATTTTATTTGTTTCGTTAATATGATTTTACGTTTGTTATCGACAAAACATTAGAAGATCGTAAAATATAAATAAACGTTTTTACGGCTTATTTGTATTAACAATCTCCCTTTTGTTGATGACAAAACATAAAATTATTTTAAGGAATAGCTAAAATTGTAAAAGTTTAATTGTATTTTACTTTCTTCTCCCTTTTGTCGAAACAAAAAGTGTTTGAAAGAAAGCAACACGTCGTTTTAAGAAAACATGTAAAAGAAGTAAAAGTAAAAAGAAATAGAGAGCAAGTAACGGAAAGGATCTCGTCTTTACTCCCCTTGACGAGTCCATCCCTATGTAAGGCGTCAAGTAAGTGATACTAATCTAGTTTGTTTGCAAATAAGTTTGCAAAAGATTTCGTCTAAGAGACGAATGTGCTCCCCCTTGATGATTGCAATTTTGCAAAGGGATGTCATGAAATGTAATCCTAATATTGCAAGTAATTTCCAATGTATTGCTTTGACACAAAGCTCCCCCTAGCTTTAGGATGTCAAAGTCTTCATGTGTAAATTGAATAACTACAAAACAAAGGTTAGAAAGCAAGTATAATTCACAATTTCCTGCAAATGTGGTTCAAGTTAGTCGAAAGAAAGCTTTCTGTCTCATGGATCCCGCGGTTCCCTCCTAGTAGGGATCCGTATAGGCAAAACTGAGGGATCCGTATAAACTGAGTAATTTCAGCAAAGGTGATATAACAAGTAATGTTATCACAAAAATGAGATATGAATACAAGGTAATCATATGATCAGAAAAATAACAAGTAGCATGTAATTCCACTCAATAAAACTGGAGTTATGATATACATGACTCTAAAACTAAGAAAATAAGAAAATACATGACTAGGAATTTCTAAACCAACTATCGCTGATGCTAGGACACCACTAAAATCTTCTAGCTCAAGTTTTGTTTAGGTTTGATCTCATCGAAACGTTCGAGGAGATGATAGAACATGAAACGTTGGTCTTCTCGTACTTCATGTATCAAACTTTCAACATGTTGACAATGATAGCAATCTTTGTCATGGCTAGGTAATGGTGGTGGAAGAAATGAAATGGCTTGATGCGAAGGATCAAGTGAAGCGGCTTGTGGAGCTTCAAACGATGGAGGGATTGGTGGAGGCACATTTGAGAATGGCTCGACCAAGAATGATGGTGGTGGTAGAGAAGTGTCAACTTCCATATGGTCGGGTGGTTGACTTTGATGATTTCTCATAATCCAAATGGGATTATATGATGGAAACGCCGAAAAGGAAGCCGGAGCAAGTGTTGACTCAACACCTTGATTTTGAACCATTATTCCTCCTAATGAGGAGAATGTTGTCGTGAGCGGATGAGGGCGACCTAGGAGGCAAGTCCTCTAAATTGTAGAGGTGTGGTGATGATAGTGGGGATGTAAATGAAATAGCTCTAGGAACCAATGGTGATGGTTTAGTGGAGATGATATTGTTTGGCCTAGGAGGTATGGTGGTGTTTGGAATTGGTAGTTTTGTGGGTACTATCCTTTTACGAATTGGTTTGATTGGATGATGAAGGATCCTATCATTTGTTGGCTTGACCGGAGATGATTCGGTTGAAGAGATTTCGTGTATAACATGAGCCCTTTTCATGGGTGGTTCTTTGGTGGATAAGTTACTACTTGGGGTTTTCCTCATGATGAGATGATTTCAAAAGGTTTGCAAGGGTTTCTAAAGTGCTGAAAGTTAGGATGAGAGTGATTACTATCGAGATCCTAACAAGGTGGTTTATAAACCAAGAGATTTGGCAAGTGCATTTAAGCCTTAAGCCTCTAATATCCTTTGGAATGTGATGATTATCATGCACAAGAGTCAACTTTAGAGTTTGTACTGATCTAGGAACTCATTTAAGATGAGATGAAGTGTTTGAGTTAGAAAGATGAGTTGAAATGATTTTTTTAGCAAGATTTGACATAGGCATCATCCGGATCCCACGGTTCCCTCCTCATAGGGATCCGTCTAGGCTAATCCTAGGGATCCGGCTCTCGGCTGACTATGAAAGAGTGGAAATGATGTTTCTAAGATCTAAGATCTATATTACCTTGAGTGTTTCATCCTCCTAAGTTCCTAAGATGAGGGTACACTTGAATGATCAAGAGTAATGAGTGTTATAGCAAATGATTGCTTTTTATGGAAGAAATTGGAACTTTCATGAGTACCAATGAATGAGCAAGGATGACACTAAAGATGAGAGTGTCAATTGAAGCTAAATGATCCTAGAGATCAGGTTGTGACTTGGGATAGTGTTTTGGAAAATATCCTAAAGGCTTTGAGATGGGAAAACTAGAATTTGATCAACTTTGATCAATTTTGAGGTAAGGATGATTTATGATCAATTTTGCCATAATCGAAATATTTCTAAGACTAGATGTGTGGGATCATGTGAGAATGATGAGTGATCTAGAGAGCGGAAGAGTAATGGGTTTAAGTGAGAACGATAGATCTACAAACGTCTTGAGTATGATCTAGGTGAGTTGAGTAGGAAAGGATCTACTTAACTTGATAAGGACTTAATTTGCCTTAAGACACTATGTTTAGCTTAGTGTGAGGTCTTCTAAGGACATGATTGAAATACAATGATTTGTAGGACCTTACTTTTATCAACCTTATCACAAACCCAACACATATATCACGTTAACACAAACACAAACTATGCGTGAAGATGAAAGAAATAAAGATGAGAAAGATGGTGACTTGATGTTATATGGATCGTGTATGTGAAGATAAAGATGAAAACAATAAGTTGTATATTCCAACGAAAACACACACACACACACACTCAAGCACATCCCTCAAATGAGACTTTGAGGGGTTTATATAGTTGGAATACATGATGCCCTAAAAGGATCTCTATGGGCCGTGGATATGGACTTGGATTGGATTGGGTTACTTGGACTTATACAAGGCAAGCTTATCATAACGCCTAGCCATTTAGCTTAGCCCAATCCACGAGCCCGTTGACTATTCTATCAAGATATCTAACACACGTTACAAAGTTCCTAAATGTGAATGACCATCACTTCTAATAAAACTATTAAGGCTAACATGATTGCAATTGCATTTTCTGTTTGTCGGATCCCACGGTTCCCTAAGAGTAGGGATCCGTCAAGCACAAATTTTGGGATCCGTCTATCTGCTAAGCAGAACCTTTACAAAAGGTATGCAATGACTTTGACAATGCATCATATTTCAAGTTTAAGAGGTTCTAACACTAATATATCAAATGAGATCGAGCTCACAAATAACAAAGAGGTTTATCAAACTTAACAAGCACTATTCAAGAAACTCAAAACATATTTACGATCTAGATTAGTAAATCATTTGTATTAACAATGGTGTGCAAGGTATATGTCAAGAAAGAAAAGATTAATTGATAGTATTCACGACAATAGAGTTGTGAGGTGCTAGTTCAAGAAAATCCTATACTTCATCCGGAGTTGTTGTTTTGGTCAACGAAGCAATGAGCTATGTATAGTCATTACGGATGGTGATTAGCATACAATGAACTTCATCCGTGAAGTCATGTAGCTCTTCTTGATCAAGGCAAGATAATCGCTTGATGAGGAAAGTGGTTGTGATTAACTAAAAGAAAAATCAATTTCTGACTTGTTTGATTAGTAATCCTAAGACAACATAAAGTATTTCCATTGTAAACTTACTTTAGGAAAACATAGGAGTATAGATTTCTCAAGTGAGAGAATGAATATGAGACTATTACTAGCGATGCTCAATTACGGCTAAACACGACTATTATTACGGGTGATTCCACATACCCAACTTCCATCAAGGAAGCAATTCAACCGTTAGGTCAAATTGAGTTTCTAGTGCAATAAGTTCTCCAGTATTCATTCTCAAGTTAGGAAAATTTATATTCCTACAATGACCTATCGATGAGTAACAATGATGATACTTTGCTTCGTTTTTATTATACTTGAAACAACTAAGGTGACAAAGGTGTAAAAAGTAATAATTAAAAGTTGTCCATATGGTGAACAAAAAAAATGGTTGGATGAGCTAGTTCAACATATGTTGTTGGAAAGCTAGAGTTTGGACCTTCGGATATGAACAATTATATTTGCTTTGCAAAATAATTTACTTGAGTATATGGGATGAAATAATCAAGTTGTCAATCCTACTATGAGGCTTGGAGAGCGATCATGAAAAGGAAAACGGGAGAGTACATCATCAACACAAGTGTAGGTTATGATCCGATGTACATTCTTGTTGTTTTAGAAAACAATACGAAAATATGAAATCAAGAAATCATATAAGCACATAAAACATTTATATTGCACACATGACAAACTCAATCAAAAAGCCATTTAGTGTGTTATATGTTTTAAACATTTTCAACTTATAAAACTAACATTTTCGACCACATTAGATGTTATCCCAAAACACTCCTTCAAGTAGCACATTGATTAGTAGAAAGTTACTAAATCGACAAGCAAGAGAATGAATAGCAAGGTAAGGAAACCACATATGTTATTCAATCAAATAAGCACAGAAGCTATTTGAGATAAGCAAATAATCAAGTAATGCAAAGAAAACAATTTATCGTTTAGCATAGCATACGAAAGTTCTTTTCATCGCTTTGTGTTAAATATAAACATATATACCAAGCTTGATTAGTTTATTTTATGTTTATAAATATGATCAAAACCTTAATTTCAAAAGATGACACATTGTTAATCAAAGATGAAAACATCCGTCTCCAATTAGATCAAAAGTTGTGCAAAAGTTATGACCGAAAATGACTTTCTATTATAAATCAAAGATTCTTTAAATTTTGTTTTGAATCAGTTTATGAAATCATTTTTAAATGAAAGTACACTCAAATACCTTTAAAACGATAGGTGGCACGACTTCTAACGACTTACGGTTAAAAGTTATGAATTTTTGAAATTGAGACAAAAGCTGCTTCGTACCACGGATCCCTTGCTTGAGGATCATCGATGTAAACCGAGGGATCCGTAGATCGACACGAATTACAAAAATGCATGTTTTGACCCGACGAAAAGGTTTAACCTTTGTAGACTTTTTAGTGAGGTTATATTACCCATTCCAATCTTTATTCAAGCTTGAATGAACATATATCAAACACAAAACTTCAAAGAAAAATAATCACTAAAACACTTTTCATATTATGCTTATTATAAGATAGAAACATATATTACCATTTTATCCACAAGCAATTTAGCACGTCTTTGACTAATAATTGTAACTAAGAGAACATACCTTTCTTGTATTCCTTTGTATGGTTTTAGAAACCATAGAGCGAACTACTTCATGATATTCTAAGATACCCAAATCCTTTGCTATATTTCCTTTTTATGGTTTTAGAAACCATAGGCGAAATACTTCATGATCTTCTAAGATACCCAAATCCTAGTATGAAGAATTCTCAAAGGAAAATGTTAGAATGATCTATCACTATCCAACATATGATGATTTCTAAAAACATGACTTTTGTTTTAAGAAATTCCTTCTTTGTAGTTTTCAAACATACACGGATCGTATCTAGTTTTCAAAGTACAATATACTTTTAAAAGACTTGTAGCAGACTCGATGCCAATTGTGGAAAACTAGAAGGGGGTTGAATAGTTTTACCAATTTAAAACTTCCTTTTAAATATTTAGATCGACTTATGTCAATCTACTTGGTTGTTTATGTTGGACATTGATAGATAGATATATAAGCGTGTAATGAAAGATAAAGAGTAAGAAGCATATCACCACGACACAAGTATTTATAGTGGTTCGCAACAAGGACACCTTCCTTGCCCTACTACACTCCCGAGTCACCTACTCGAGAGTTCGTAAACACTACACCAACTCCTTATGGCGGAGAAGCCTTCACAACGTCGCTTACACCTTTTTCGGTACAAAGCTAAATACCGAGTTCTTTCACACCAAGGCGAACCACACCTACACAACGTCGCCTACCCTTTATCGGTGCTAGGCTAACCACTGAGTTCTTTCACACCAGGAGAACTAATCCTATCACAACGTCGCCTACCCTTTATTAGGTATTAGGCTAAGCACCTAGTTCTTTCACTCCAAGGGAACTACACCTTCACAACGTCGCCTACCCTTTATTAGGTACTAGGCTAAGCACCTAGTTCCATTGCAATGGAGGAACTACTACCACACTACACCAACGACTAATCCCAAAGGAGATCTACTCCTTTACAACACCATCAAGGATATCAATATCCTTGGATCTAATACTAGTCTATCTTGTACATGAAACACACCATATCGAATGTACATCTAAGGCACCTTTCACTAATGCCCTTGACTAGATCTACAAGACACCTTTCACTAATGTCTTGTGTCTTCACTTCTAAGTACCTTTCACTAATGCTTCTTTGTCTTGACTTCTAGCACCTACCACAAGTGCTTATCCTATAGGCGATAGATACCCTTCACTAATATCTTCGTCTTGACACTTGAGACATCTTTCACTAATGTCTTCAACACTACACTTCTTTGAAGAAAGAAAGGAATCATCAACAAGAAGACTTGATGGCCTTGGTGATGAGGAAGCATGGCAACTCATGGACTTGAGCTTGCTCGACTTCAAAGGTGGTGATCTTGCCTTTAAAAGGAACCTAAAAGATCACACAAAACAAAACTACAAACATAGATCTCTTGGATCTAAGGTTAGTGAGATTTAACTCGGGGAGAAAATGTGTTAGAAAGGGTAAGAAATAATGAAGAAATGGCTCACTATTTATAGAGGAAAAATCCTCACGTTCTCCGGATCCCACGGATCCCTACCACAAGGGATCCGACTAGCACAAAGCAAGGGATCCGTGAACGCCCTCCTGCCCATGGGTATTTTGGTTATGGGTCATGGGTCATGGGTTGAACCATGGATCTTTGGCTAGATACAATGTATCTTTGAGTGCAATGCACTTAGTCACTTGGGTATGGGTTGATCCATGGGTTATGGATATTATCCATGTGTGATATAAGCATGATGTCATGCAATGGGTTATGGGTCAAGATCCATGGGGCATGGGCTTTGGGTTGTACCAACTACATTCAATGTATTTGCCCAATGGGTTTGTGATACTTAAGTTTCTACCCATTTATATTACCCAATATACTACATACTAGTTATGTGTATATTATACCCAAATATGTAAACACTAGTTGTGTACATATGTATTACTAAATCATAAAATTACTTATACTTGTTTTAGTGTTTTATGTGAAAACGTGAATATGTTAGAAACTATTAGTTCAAACCATTTACGTATTTTATTTGTTTCGTTAATATGATTTTACGTTTGTTATCGACAAAACATTAGAAGATCGTAAAATATAAATAAACGTTTTACGGCTTATTTGTATTAACACTTTGCAATCATAAAACTAGCAAAAGCTTACAAAATTTTAAATTTTTCACTTTTTTTTTTTTTTTTTTTTTTTTTTTGTGCATAATTTTTTCAATTTTCTAAGGAAAAGCGGGTTGCGAGTATACGGCAAAAACAAGCAAGTGCGGTCAAATCAAATCGATGATTACCCACCCTAGACTAAAACAAAATATTGTCTTCAATGTTTAAAGGCAAGGGTACTCAACGAAAATCTAAAAGCCATTTATTAAGTATGCTTAAAGATAAACGTTAGTCGATAAGATTTCGGATATCGGATTTCCATCAACATCGATCATGAAACTCGAGTGGAGAAAAAACAAACTTCGAGCGCGAGAGTCTTCATATCGATGAAATCCTGGACAAAAATATCACAAATAACCAAACATGAGAAATCGAAGAGGCTAACCCCTTCACGTCACTTATTAAAAGAAAATAAAAAGAAGATAGAGATAAACATGGGGTGCCTCCCACGAAGCGCTACTGTTTTTGATTACCGAGTCGCTGGCTTGACTCGCCCCCGAATTCATTTGTCCATGAGGAAATTTTGGAGATCCGGGACAACCATAGATGGGATGTCCCCTCCAAAATAATGCTTAAGACGATGACCATTCACCTTAAAATTGGGGTCTTCAGGCTGAGAAAGCTCGATAGTTCCATACGGGAAAACTTGAGCTACGGTGAATGGTCCAGACCAACAAGTTTTGAGTTTGCCCAAGAATATCTTCAATTGAGAATTAAAGAGGAGGACTAGATCACCAACGTTGAAAACGCGGTTTTTGATTTTAGAGTCATGAATCCTCGTGGTTTTCTCTTTGTAGATTAAAGAGTTCTCATAAGCCTGATCCCTAAGCTCATTTAATTCATTCATCTGAACTTTACGATGATCACCCGCGGTCTTAAGGTCATAGTTAACTTGTTTCAAGGCCCAATATGCCTTATGCTCGAGCTCGATGGGCAAATGGCAAGCCTTACCATACACTAATTTATATGGGGTGCACCCAATGGGTGTCTTGAAAGCGTTACGGAAGGCCCATAATGCATCATCTAACTTATCGGCCCATGAAGCTCGGTTCTCTCCTACGGTCCTTTCTAAAATCCTTTTCAAACCACGATTGGACACCTCAACTTGACCGCTCGTTTGCGGGTGATACGCAGTAGAAAGACGGTGGGTAACTCCATATTTAGACATAACTTTAGCAAATTTTTCATTGCAAAAATGGGTACCATGATCACTGATTATAGCACGAGGTGCTCCAAATCGGGAAAACAAGTTCTTCAAAAACTTAACAACAAATCGGGCGTCATTGGTAGGTAGCGCCTTCGCTTCGACCCATTTGGAAAAGTAGTCGACGGCCACTAGTATATACTTATTACCCCTAGAAGACGAAAATGGTCCCATAAAATTGATGCCCAAACGTCGAAAATCTCGCAGACTTGAATCGCATTTTGCGGCATTTTGTCTTTTTGAGAAATCTTCCCTTGATGCTGGCATGAGTCACATGACTTAACCAAATCATGGGCATCTCGATATATGGTTGGCCAATAGAACCCGGAATCAAAAACCTTTTTGGCGGTGTAGCTTGCACCATGATGGCCTCTGGTGGGTCCATTGTGGCAGGCATTAAGAATATCAATGGCTTCTTAGCCATGAACACACCGCCAGATTACTTGATCCGCACAAATCTTAAACAAGTAGGGGTCGTCCCAGAAATAATGCTTGACATCCTTAAAAAAACTTTTTCTTTTGTTGGGACGACATCCCTTTCACAATGAAATTCCCCACATGGTAATTTGCAAAGTCGGCAAACCATGGGGTATTAGAATCTTTCTTAGCAATCATCCCAAGTGTCTCGAGAGGAAATGTTTCCGTGATCTCCTTTTTCTCGAGCACACTTTGATGAGGATTGTCAAGTCTAGATAGGTGGTCGGCGGCAAGGTTCTCGGCTCCATTTTTATCAAGAATGGTGACATCAAATTCCTGAAGGAGGAGAACCCACCGAAGTAATCGTGGCTTAGCATCTTGCTTTGCCAAAAGGTACTTAAGGGCAGAATGGTCAGTATACACTATGGTATTTGATAAGACAAGATAGGGTCTGAATTTCTCGAAAGCATAAACTACGACCAATAATTCTTTTTCTGTAGTTGTGTAATGATGTTGGGCCTCAGTTAATGTCTTACTCGCATAGTGTATGGGCTGAAAATGTTTTGTCTTTCGTTGCCCCAAGACTGCCCCAATTGCGTAATCACTTGCATCACACATAAGCTCAAGGGCAAATCCCAATCGGGGGCAACTAAGATCAGAGCCTTGGTTAATTTCTTTTTAAGTATGTTAAAGGCTTCAATGCATTCATTAGAGAAGATAAACGGAGCATCCTTTTCGAGGAGACGGGTCAGAGGGCGGGCTATCTTAGAGAAATCTTGTATGAAACAACGATAGAAACCGACATGACCCAAAAAATTCCGAATACCTTTGACGGTGGTGGGATGAGGTAGCTTATCGATAACATCAACTTTAGCTCGATCAACCTCAATCCCTGATTTGGAAATCTTATGGCTGTGGACAATGCCCTCTCGAACCATGAAATGGCGCTTCTCCTAATTCAAGACCAAATTGGTGTCTTCACACCTTTTAAGCATGAGGTCTAGATGGGAGAGGCAAGAAGTGAAAGAATCTCCGTAAACCTAGAAATCATCCATGAACACCTCCATAGTCTTCTCGATCATATCATGGAAAATCACCATCATGCACCTTTGGAACGTGCCAGGAGCATTGCATAAGCCAAATGGCATTCGACAATAAGCAAACGTTCCATAAGGGCAAGTGAAAGTCATCTTTTCTTGATCTTACGGTTCGATCGGAATTTGGAAGTAACCGGAGAAACCATCGTGAAAACAATAGAACTCATTCCCCGCTAGACGTTTGAGCATTTGTTCCATAAAAGGAAGCGGAAAATGGTCTTTCCTAGTAGCATCATTCAACTTCCGGTAATCAATACACACCCTCCATCCGGTGACGAGGCGTGTGGAAATCCACTCATTATCTTAATTCGTAACAACGGTCATTCCACCTTTCTTTGGGACACAATGGACAGGGCTAACCCATGAACTATCTGAGATCGGGTAAATGACTCTGGCTTTAAGGAGTTTTAGAACTTCCTTTTTGATGACATCGTGAATTTTTGGGTTAACCCTTCATTGTTTTTGTATGATGGGTTTGAAATCATCTTCCATTAAAAATTTGTGAGTACAAAAACGTAGGCTTATGCCCTTATTGTCGGATATCTGCCAAGCGATGGCACTTTTATGTTTTTTAAGGACGGCCAAAAGTTCGGTTTTCTCTTCATCTTTCAAATTCTTCGCAATAATGACGGGAAACTTGTTTGGTTCTTCTAGAAAAGCGTATTCAAGATGAGGAGGTAAATCCTTGAGCTCGGGCTCCGGAGGATTGTCGGACTGAATCTGTTTAATTTCTTCTATGGTGATTTCCTTCGGAGGGAGTGAAGACAATGGGTCTTCATTAAGAAGCTTCTCAATGAGAAGAACATCTCCCTCGATGCCAATATCGGCATAATCAATTTCCGGTGAACTTGATTTGTTGTGCACTCTCCTCAAACGGAGTAAGGTTAGGAGAAGAATTAGAAATGATTGGGTCAGAAGAAGGTTCAAAAGAGGGTTCAAATGGAATGGTATTGCCACTCTTGACATTATCCATAAAACCAAGTACTTCTTGAGCGTACTCCTCACAAGCAACATCAATAACGTGGACCCGGTTGATTGAAGCATCGTCGTATATTGAGGAGTACCTCGATGTTTGATTTACGTTAAACGTGATGGCTTCTTTGTTAACTCGTAACGTAATCTCTCCTCCAGAAACATCTTCCAAGAATAAGGGGAACTCGAGGGTCAGCATCAAAATCGACTACAACAAAATCCGCGGGAAAATCAAATTTCCCCACTTTAACAAAAATATCCTCGGCTATACCGATTTGGCGAGTCGTAGTACGGTTGATAAGGATTTAAAAGGTACACTTTTGAGGGGTCATTTAAGCCCTTAATCGACCACTTTTATATCCGTTACTGCTTAATTTCGTTCCTTTTCACTTTTTAGGTCTCTTGAAGGCAAATAGCTGGAATGACACTTATTCGCACGAAAAGGCGTGAATATATGAAGAAAATGGCCAAGTCAAGATCAAAACACTCAAGTCTTTGGAATTAAAGGTGACGCGTCATAGTTAGAGGCGGCGCCGTCGCGACGTGCTCCAAAATTGTGACTCGATGGCGAAAGTGCTATTTTGTACTGACGGTCGAGCTTTAAAGAGTAGGCGTCACAACTCGACGACCTAGATTTAGATCGGCGGTGTCGGAAGATGAAGCCGACGTCACAACCATAAGGTGACACCGCCACAGGTTGGCGTGGTCAAGATGAAACCCTAATGGCGGCGATCCGACGGCGTCACATTTAAAGAGTGACGCCATCGCAAGTTGTTACTCTATATATAGAATTCGAATTTTCAGACTTTTAGGGAGGTAGTTTTGTGGAGTAAAACCTAATAATGATTTTTGGCTGTCTTGGGCAGTATCTTAGGGTTCTCATACCTTATTTTACAACAAGATAAGTAATTTACTTCATTGATTCAATTATGTCTTCAATTGTATGTGTGTATGCTTGCATGTTTTCCATGTCCGCTAATTTACTTGTGTGTTTGCTTAGATCTATGAAACCTAGGTATTGAATATTGATTGGTTGTCTCTTATCTTAATTGTAATTGACCTAGGATTGCGATAGGTCATTCGTTGTGTTTTAATGCTTGAGTAATCTTTGTGAACATTAGTTTATAATCGCCTAGAGTTGTTGTAGGCTAAAAATACAAAGATAACCTTAGAGTAAGTTTATGAATCCTAGAGATTTTGTAGGCAATAACCTTAAGGTAGTCTCAAAGAGTTATGGAAGAAAGCATACCCTACGACCTTAGAAAACACAACGCTTTAAGAATAAGGACGTGACAATTCAACCATCAATAGGAGATAACTAGGGAGTAATAGCATCTAGGTAAACACATCTTTAATCATCATACGAGCACACATCAATTAGACATAGACTACCCCTTAGCTTAGTTAATTAGAATAGATAATAGTAGAGTAATCGGTTGAAATACCAACCCCCCAAATCCAATACCCTGAGATTCGTAATTTCAATTTTCTAAAAAAATATAAAAAAGATAAAAAAATAATCTTCCTCAACCCCAACCTTAGCGTAGTAACTTCTCACTAACATTCCTATTCCCCTAGAGAACGATATCAATCCCGAGGCTTACCATAATACTACACTATAACGATTAGGTTCACTGCCTAGGTGGTTGAAGAACTTGCTCGAAGAAAAGGAAGTTTCCTTTGACCCCGAACGCGCGTTGTACGCGTATCAACGGTCGACTAGCTCGAGAGTCATACATGTTGGGGAAATTTTGGGCAATGAAGGCTTCTCGTAGATCGATAACGGCATCAAATTGATACTCGCGCCAAGATCGGCCAAGTCGGAGCACTGAACGATTCCTTGAAAATCACAAGGAGAGAGAAACTTGCCGGGGTCACCTAACTTTTTGGGAAGTTTCTTGAGGACAACCGCCAAAAAATTCTCATTCAAAGACGTTCTTGCCAAATCCAAGAGTTTCTCCTTGTTATTTAACAAACTTTTGAGTGTCGAAACAAATTTAGGCATGAGAAGAGCATCCGCAAAGCTAATTTCGAAGTGATGATCTTGAAAGATTTGAAAGAATTTCTCTACTTCGTAGCACTAACAGGAGCATCCTTGGGCTCAGAAGTTGGGACAACCGTAGGTTGGACATTCTCAGTACTCCCCTGATTAGTAGGAAACACCGGGTCCTTTGTTACCCCGGTCTCACGGTCTACCACACGAGAGGAAGAAGAAGAAGTAGTGGTAGGAACCGTGGGTCCATCGTAAGCTATACCACTTCGGGTGGTGATTGCTTTCATGTCACCTCTCGGGTTGGGAGTCGTATTACTCGGAAGAGTACCAGAACTCGAGGGTTGAGAAAAAGAAGTAGAAGAGAGATTTTACTGAAAGAAACTAGCCATCATGTTCTTTAATTCATTTGTTTGTTTATAATTGGCCGTATCAATTTCCTTTTTAAATTCAACCCTCATGTTGTTGATTTGAGTCTGCATCGTTCTAATGGTGTTATCGGTGTTCTTGATGTAATTTGCTAAATCGGGATTCAGAGCAACTGGATGAGGTGGTTGATAAGGTTGTTGAGGATGAGAAGGTTGTTGGTAGACTTGAGGTGGAGGAGCTTGGTAGTTTTGATTACCATGATTGTAATTAGCTCCTCGGTTTTGATTTTGGTTTGCATTGAAAACTTGGTTTTGAAAATGGTTTTGATTATGATTTGGAACGGGTGCAAAACCGGGTGGTCCCATTTGGTTGGCACGAAATCCTTGATTCTGATGTTGAATCGGATTAGCAGTGGCTACGGAAGCATTTCTGATATCGCCATTGGTGGCTTGACAATTGTAGTACGGATGAGGACCACCGCAAATAACACAAGTTTCGGTAACAGCTTTGACTGGCTCGAATTTCTGATTCTTGAATTCTTTCATCATACATTGAATAGCATAAGTAAGCTTAGTCAGCTCACTCTTTTGTACATAAGCATCGTTAATATTAATCTTAGAAACAACTGGTTTGTTTCTAGACGAAAAAACTTTGGACTTGTTCTCGATAATCGTTCTAATATCTGCGGGCATACGACTCAAGATGTTGCCACCGGCGGCCGCATTAAGCGAATCTTGATCGGTCGGGGTTAAAGTATTGTAGAACTTATCAATTTGATGAAGATCGGAAAAACCTTGATTTAGGCATTTTCATGAAAGTTCCTTGAATCTATCCCATGCTTCACCAAAACTTTCGTCGAATTTTTGTTGGAAATTTGTCATTTGATTTCTTAACATTGTAATTCTTGACGGAGGGAAGAATTGGTTAACAAATTTTTTAGAAAGGTCTTCCCATGTTGTAATTGAGTAAGGGGGCTCTTTCTCGAAGCCAAGTCAGGTGCCCCTAAAGAGAAAATGGAATAACCTTAACAATTGACTCATGAGAGGCGCCCGAAAGTTTATAGTAGAAGCTACTTGATTAAACCAACGGATATGTGTGGGGATCCTCCTCTCAAAACCACGAAAAGGTTTAGATGAAACCAATTGAATCAAATTAGTTTTAAGTTTGAAATTTTCGGAATCAATTGGTGGAACAACGATAGCATCACCGTAGCCGTCTACGGGAGCTTGAAGTAACTCAGACATTGTTCGAGTATCCACCATGACGGGTTCTTCAACGATAGTACGTAACTCGGGTACGTCTATTCTTCAATTACGATTACGTCGTGACTGAGAACGAGTGCGCATGCACAAAAAATCCAAATCAAAAAGTAAAAAGGAAAAATAATTTTGAAAAAGGAAAATCTTTTTGGTTTTTATATTTAAGAAAACTTTTCCTCGGTCAACCGGTACTCGGTAGCTCTCAAAAGTACGTGCAACGTGGCGGGAAAGAAGAGTGGATATTTCCTCGGTCTGCAATTTAATGTTAAGACCTCCTAGAACCCCGTGTATAGGTTGTACTTTCAATGTGAGCCGACATAATAATTGACGTTTCGATTTGTTTTGTAGGTTTTTTTTTTTAAACTTTTTTGGTGTTTTAAACACTCTAGGAAGAATGTTTTGGTATTTTTAGATTTTTTTGGGTTTTTGAAAAAAGAAATATTCACAAAAACAAAACTATAACTTCACTCGGGGAGGGATCTTCAAAAACACGCGAATCGAGATGGAATTTTACTCACTACAAGTCCTCCCCGGTAGCGGCGCCAAAAATTGATTTAGAAAATCAATTATAGTATAGGGAAATTCAACGTATTAGGTTTGAATCCCCGGATCGTTCCTAGGGAAGGATGAATGGAGTTTTAAACTCACGTCGCGTTTTTCGGGTTTTGAATAGTGAATTTGGGCAAATTATGGGGAATTAAGATAAATTCTTCAAACAATAGCTAAAATAAACTAAATATACAAGTAAAATGCTAAATCTAAACTACGGGGGGCCTAAAACGCAACTAAAACCTAAAAACGCTCACGCTCGGGAAAATCCCGAGCTTAAAAGTAAAATTAAGGAAAACTGACCCTAAATATACAAAACTAATTTTCCTACAAAGAATATGATAAAAGAAAATTTTGGGAAAATCGGAATATTTTTTCGAGTTTTTATTTATTTTTTATGAATTTAAAACTAAATTGTAGAAATTAATTGTTTAAAAATACTAAAACTTATGAGAAAAATACCAAATTTTTTCTAAAAGTACTTTATAATGCTACTGATTTAAGAAAAATGTTAAAACTGAAAAACCAATTCAGAATAATCTATAAATGATCTTAACAGTAGCTTAAGCTTACTTTGGAAAAAATGGGTTAAGTGATTATTTTGTGTAAATCAAAATGAGAAAGACCCAAGGGCGCGTGTGGTGTGGGTGTTGTGTGAAAAGGTGGGAAAGGTTGATGGTCCTGGGTTCGAGCCTGAGTTCACCCAGGAACTCCCTGCCTCCCTTTTTGCTATTTTTGAATTTTTCTTTTTGCACAAGTTTAGAATAAGATTGTAAAAGCTTAAATAATTTTTTAAAATTGAAAATTCATTTGAAATAAGCTGGTAAATGGAGATAGTAAGCTAAAAGGACTGATATGAACTACAACTATGAAAGCTAAACTGTTGGGTTTTTAAAACTTATGAAAAGCTTTTAGAAGCCAATCAAGTTAATAAAATACCAGGTTAAAGACAACCAACCAAACTCTATTTTACTAAAGTTATAGCTAGATTGGACAAAATATGATGAAATTAAAAATGCAAAAGTGAACCTAGTTAGAAACTGTTATGACTTTTTAGAAAAACTTAGAGATTGACTAAAATGAGTTTTGACAGCTTAAAACTTAAACTAAATGATGTTATAAGCTAATTTAAGACTTAATTAAGCTATGCTAACTACTTGTAAACCTATATGAGAACTTATGCAAGCTAGTGATCCAACTATTTTGCAGAAAGTTGAGAAATCAAGTGATTTTGACTTTTTATGAAAATGACCTATGTATATTATACTGAAATTGAGTAAAATTGATCCTATATGCACTAAAATGTCCACTTATACTAACTGAAACAAACTGAGATACCAAATGCACTAATGATCCAAACACTCCTTGTATGGACTGTTTTGAGATTTTGTAAAGCAAAAGTGTGTTTTAAGCTATTAGACCACAAGAAAACTTATTATTAACTAATAATGAGCTAATTTAACCACTTATAACCTACTACTAACACCTTAATTCAGATCTACTAACAAAATGCAGTTATGATAGATTCAAAATAAAAAGATGCAAATAGCTATAAACTACTTATATCTATTCAAATTAAGCTATGTGATGATGAAATAAGCTATAACAAATAGAAATAAGCAAGTAATAAAGGATCTACTATATTAAAACTAGAAAATGCAAAATTAAGCTAAAAATGGACTTGTACACTTACTTTAGACCTCAGCTAAACAGAGGTACCAATTAAATGGCAGCTACAAGCTCTCTAGCTTATAAATAAGCTAGAGTAAAAGTCCATCTGGCCAATCCCTTACCACCACTTCCATGCTTTCCACAACTTAGCAAAGGTATTTTTTTTTTATTATTTTTGACCGAGTTTTGATGTTTTTGTGTGTAAATTGAATTGAGATCTAAATAAAACTTAGAATAAGCTATGTAGAGCTTATCTAAGCTTAAGTAATCAGTAGTATAAGCTTATTGAAGCTTAAAAACAGATTTGACAATATTTTTTATTTTTCAAGGATTTTTCTAATTTTTTTTAATTTTGATTTGAAAACAGAAATAAGCTCAAATTAAAGTTGAATAAGCTAAATTGAAACAAACTAAAGCTTAATAACAAATAGGTAATACTTGAGACAAACGAATTAGATTATACAAATATTGCACAAATAAAGTAAAATTCTATTATTAGTGATTTGAGTACAATACTAAAATTTAGAATTACAAAACAACTGGAAAGAATTAAAAAACAGTTAACTAAAAGAAATACACACTAAAAACACCTAGAACTACATGCTACTGTGTGAAGAAATAAGGGCCTTTTATAGCTGAGCTTGAGGTCTTGGGAAGCTTCAGGAAGCTCAGAATGTGCTTCTTTAAATCAATCTCATCCCTTGATTGTGCTGATTTGGCAATCCCAGCAATCCATCTCCAATCTCGTCCCTTGGATCAAACTGATGACAAGCTCTCCACCAATCAGAGGCACACGGATTGCCAAGGTGGCATTCCTTGTGTCAGGGATTGTACGAATTTGCCCTTAATTGTGGTGATTTTGAGGCATGGTCAATTTAGGGTTCATGTTAAATTGGGGAAAAAAGGGTACGGGATAAAAAATGCGCGAGTAATTTTTTTTATTATTGTTTGACTGGATTTGGTACTGGGTTTGACTAGAGGGTTAAATTGGGAGGGTTACGGGGTTATTTTTGGTGAAGGGTTCGTTTGGTGGGGAAAAGGTTAAATAGGATATATGGCTAGGGGTCAAGTTAAGGTAATGAAAGGGTAAAAGTTTTAGAAAGTGAAAGGTTTAAAAGAAGATTTTGGACTTTTAAGATTATTATTGATTTTAAAGGTGTAAAATTTAACTTTAAAGGGTATAAAGTGTATTTAGGGAAAAGTGGAAGGGTATTTTTAGGTAATTGGGTAAAAAGGGATATCGGGGTATGTTTTGCAATTATTGGAAGGATGAGGGACCAGAAATGACATTTTTGATATTTCCAGGGTAGAATTTGTCAATTTGCCAAAGTTGGAGGACTGATTCTGTAAGTTCTTCAAATGTGATCCAAGCTTCCAAAAATCATCCCTTGAGCATTCAATTTCACTCAATTTGATTTCCCAGCTTCAACTTTTGCACTCTCTTCCTTATCGTGCTCGGTTTTTGTCTGATTTGTCTTTCTTTTGTGTGTTTTGTCATATCCGTACCTGCACATGCATAAACTCAGGAAACAAACAAATACTAGGCATTAACGGCTTGTTTCTGGTTATTTTGGGCCTGTTTTTTATCAAGAAAAGGTATGTGTTTTTGCACATACCAAGTATGCTATGTTATCTTGTTGATTTGTAACCTTACCTCTTTAAATGTCTTGAGGAAAGTCCATTATTTTCAAAGACAACTGCATATCTCCCAAAACCTGAAACCGAATGGTTAAATGATGAGAGGAGGGTAGTCAAGCAGGACAAACGCCTTAAAGTATGATCGTAACATGTCTACCAAATGACGTGATGGAATCAGTCATTGGATGTCCAATTGAAAAGCAAGTTTGGACAGACTTGATTCTTAACTTTGAACGTTCCTCTTAGGCCAAAGAAAGCAAGGTCATGGACCTTATGCTTGCCTACAATACTTTCAAATCAGCTAAGGAAATTCTGTCTCAAACCTTTACCATATACAAAGTTCTCATGAATTAACTTGTAAATGATGGTGTCACTCTGCCAAACCATGAAATAAATGATTGCCTTGTTAACAGTCTTCCAAAGTAGTGGCTGAATTTTAATCAAGGTCTCAGAAGCTCTAATCATGTCAGAGATCTTGACATAGCCACTTTATGTGGAAAATGCAATTATGAAGAGAGTTTGATAGCTAAAATTTATGCCATTGAAAAAAAGAAAGTCGTGACCATCTCACCCATACTAACAACATTTTTTTCTAAATCTTTTGTTTAGGACTTTCAAGATGATACAATTGATAAAGAGGATGTGAGAAACAGTCAATAGTAGCTAAATGATGTTAATGAAGAATTTCAGGTAAGAGATTTACTAGGTAATTCCAAGAGATTCATAAAAAAGAACTCATATGGATTCAGTGGACCAAGGCTCATTGAAGATAAATGCTTCAAATATGGCAAGCCTGGTCACTACATGACAAATTGTATCTCAAAAACATCCTTACCCTATACCCATCCTCAAACAACTCTCGATTCCAACCCAAACTTATCACCTTAGCACCAACCTTTTCAAATAATTAATCTGAACCTAGAGTTGAGAAAGATTATAGATATTAGGAACCATGATATCAATAATCTACAAGGATCGAGAGGTCGTGGAAGTTTGAAATAAGATTAAGATATTGCAGTGAGAAAGTAGAGAGAGAAAAAAATATGTGTGTTTTTTAAGAATGAGGAAGGGTTACACAACTACACACAATGAGCAACACCTCTCTATGGAAGTATGGAGGGGGTATATATAGCTTATCATACGCCTATCTTTCCTATTATTATATTTCTAGTCCTTGCGTATTAAGCTAACTATTATCTAATGTAAATCCGTAAATGTCGTCACATTTACATTCCTAACAATCTTCCCCAATGGGGCGACATACGAGATTACTTACAACATTTCCTACAAGTACAAATACAAATAAAGAAAGGTATTAATAAGCTCTCAAAGGTGAGGATGACTGCGATTGGCGCTCTTTATCTTCTTCTTGTTCCTCGGCTTGAGAACTTTTCTTCACTTGTAGGCAAACACTATAATATGTACGAATTTGATTAACTTCTCCATAATTCATACTGCATGTCTTTAGCAGCTTCTCCATACACTTCTTTTTAGCAAAGTTTCTGAATCAGCTTTCCCCCTCCCCCCGTAAACTAACAACCGTCTTCAGCAGGTTCAAACTATGATGTAGTTGACATGTCATCTAACTCTTGCAGTTTAAGCACGCAACATACTTTATAGAAGAAATGGTAAACCACACAAAGCAAATCTAACTTCTTCATTGAGAATTATGTAATGTGGAAAACACGTATCTTGAGCCATACAACCTCCTCCAGCTAGAATTAAGATGGTAAGTATACTCAATGTGGAAAAATCCATTCGGGAGAACATGCAAGAAACCCGCAAGATCTTCTCACGTAAGTAGACTACTTCACACTTAACAGCCCGCGGAAGTTGAAATGATAACACCAAATTAACAAGTTAAACCACTGATCATCTCTGCGGACGTCTCTATGGCATTCATAATTTGTTCAGCCAGATACGTGAACTTTTTGTACGTCCCCAATGTACACATTTCTTCCCCCTGATTGTTGCGATCTATCGGAATAATCAAAATTTTGTACATCCGAATACTGGATAATATGATCGTGTGTGAAGCATTGTAATTCTAGTTAAGCTCAATAATATCCCATGAGAATCAACAGCTGATCATATTCTCTACTCTTTTATCCCTCTTAGCTAACTGTTTACCAACCCAATTATCATTCTGTTGGATCTTTGTACTGATTACTGATGGGGAAAACCCACTATGACGAACTTGAGACTGAAGTAGAATAACCAAAACTTATGACTTAAACTTGTACTACTATGTGATTAAGAACGGTCTAGATATTTCATGCTACTTCGAATCCCTAAGTACTATATACTCCTCAACCAACCAACCAACAAGTATAAGTAATGCATCACCTCTTGACAATCCACATTTGTGTGTGACACTGAGAACTACAACGTAACTCCTTAAAGTGATAGCTATACACTGTAACCCGACAGGTATAACTAGATAAATCAAGTCTTAATCACTCTATCGTGTGAAAAACTAGAAGGGGGGTTGAATAGTTTTACCAATTTAAAACTTCCTTTTAGTTATTTAGATCGACTTATGTCAATCTATTTTGATGTGTATGTTGGACGTTGATAGATAGATATATAAAAGTGTAATGAAAGATAAAGAGTAAGAAGCACATAACCACGACACGAGTATTTATAGTGGTTCGGCTACAAGGACACCTTCCTTGCCCTACTCCACTCCCCGAGTCACCTACTCGAGAGTTCGTAAACACTACACGAAACCAATCTCCTTATGGCAGAGAAGCCTTCACAACATCGCCTACTCTTTTTCCGGTACTAGGCTAACCACCGGGTTCTTTCACACCAAGGTGAACTACACCTATCACAACATCGCCTACCCTTTATCAGGTACTAGGCTAAGTACCTAGTTCCATTACAATGAAGGAACTACTACCCAACACAACACAACAACTAATCTCAAGGAGATCCACTCCTTATTACAACACCATCAAGGATATCACCATCCTTGGAAATAAACTAATACTAAATGTATAATGATGCACCTCATCAATTATATGACCTACGCATTCTTCCCTAATGCCACTTGATTTGATTCCTAGGCATCCTTCACTAATGCCTTTGACACAACGCTTGACACCTTTTACTAATGCCTTCGTCTTGACACCTTAAGCATTCTTCACTAATGCTTTTGACACGGACGTTAAGCACCTTTCACTAATGCTTTCGTCTTGACTCTTTCGGCATCCTTCACTAATGCCTTCAATACAACACATCTATGGAGGAAGAAAGAACTATCAACAAGAGAAACTTCAGTTGTCTTGATGATGATGAAGCATGGCAACTCATGGACTTGAGCTTGCTCGACTTCAAGAAATGGTGATATCGCTTTTAAGAGGAACCTAGAGAATAACACAAAAACAAAAGACAAACTACATAGAAAGATCCTTTAGGATCATAGGTTAGAGAGGTAAAATACTTGGGGAAAGTATGTGTGAGAGTGGTAAGCCAAAAGGAAGAAATGGCTCACTATTTATAGAGGAGAAAGCTTACTGTTTCCCGGATCCCACGGATCCCTCCCACAAGGGATCCGTCTTACGTAATGCTAGGGATCCGTGGGACGCTCCTCTTTGCCCATGGGTATTTTGGTTATGGATCATGGGTCATGGGTTATGGGTTGATCCATGGTTTTTATTAGATACAATGTATCTCAAGGATGCAATGTACCTAGTCAAGTGGTTTGGATAATACCATGGGTTATGGGTCAATACCATTTGTTAGTTTTTACCCATTTTAGTATATATTAGTTAAGTATATATTTGCCCAATATGTAAACACTAGTTCTTGTACGTATGTATTACAAAATCATAAAATCACTTATACTTGTTTTAGTATTTTATGTGAAAACGTAAGTGTGTTAGAAAACTATTGGCTCAAGCTATTTACGTATTCTATTTGTTTAGTTAAAATGATTTTACGTTTGTTATCGACAAAACATTAGAAGATCGTAAAATATCAATAAACGTTTTCGACTTATTTGTATTAACAATCTCCCCTTTTGTTGATGACAAAACATAAAATTATTTTAAGGAAAAACTAAAATTGTAAAAGTTTGAATTGGAGTTTTACTCTCTTCTCCTCCTTTTGTCGAAACAAAAGAGCGTCGAAAAGAAACTAACACATTGTTTTAAGAAAAACATGTAAAAAGAAAAAAAAATGTGAAGAGAGCAAGTGACGGGAATGGTTCACGTCTTAACTCCCCCTTGACGAGTCCATCCCTTTGTAAGGGCGTCAAGTACATAAAACTAAGTAAGCTAATTTATTGCCATTATGTTTGCAAATGGTTCGTCCTTGTGACGAAAATGCTCCCCCTTGAAGATTGCAACTTTGCAATGGGGTGTCATGAAGAGTAATCCAAATAAGGATTAAGTTGCAAATGGATTTGCAATGTATGGTTTGACACAAAGCTCCCCCTAGCTTTATGGTGTCAAAATCTTCATGTGTATTTTGAAAATCTACAAAATAAAGGTTAGAAAACAAGAGTATAGTGCATAATTTCCTGCAAATAAGAATGTTAGTAGGGAATTTGCTTTCTGTTGCACGGATCCCGCCGTTCCCTCCTTGGAGGGATCCGTCTAGGCTTTCAAGGGATCCGTGCATGCGGTGATGATTTTCACAATTGTGATATTCCAAACAATTCTAAATATAAGATCAAGATATGTATACAAACAACGCACATATTGTTGGGAATTACGCTAAGTATGAATTATCTTTGAATTCTGTTAGAAGGATTCTATTTGAAGTGCAAGGATTACGCTAAAGAAGTAATTCTCTTGAAGTAATAAAACCGTGTAGATGGTTTCTGCGAAGATAGTTATTCCGCGTATTCTATAGTTAGTTTGGATATGCATGAGCTTTATTAGGAAGTGATAATGTATATCTTATTTAGTTTTATGTTTATACGTTTCTTGGGAAACGGTTTAGGGTTCCTTGTCTATAAAAGGAACACAATAGTATGAGTTATGTACGAGTTGAAAAAACAAAGTTTTAATATAATTAAAAGATCCATAGAGGATCAAAGAGTTCTTAGTTGTTTGTGTTATTACTTGTGTTTGATTTCCGCTAAAGAATACAAGTTACAGAGACTGTCTTTTAGTGTGTTTGTGATTACATAAGCATAACTAACAATCTACGAGTGCTCATAAGATCTATCAAGGTCTAAGGTTCAACAAGTGGTATCAGAGCATCTTTTACTTTGAATAAATCTTCTAAAAAGAAGACATGTTTTGTTTGTGAAAGTAAATTTCATTTGATTAAGGATTGTGATTTTCATGAGCAAAGAATGGGTGTATGTGCTAGTCAAAAGAAATCTAGACCAATGTGAAAAAATGTTAATGATATACCACCTTTTTTTCCACAACCAACTCATAATAAACCTTCTTCATTTCCTTGGAGAAGATCAGTTGCTAGACCATATGTGCAACCTACTAGTTCATATTTTAAAAATGGTTATTGGCTGGATGTGTTGACTCAATGTATGATGGGAAGGGATATAGGGATCTTCTTGTGAAGCCCTCAGTGAGTTGTTCTTGGACTAAAAAGGGACCTGATTTTCAATGGAAACCCAAGAATAATAGTGGATCTTATACATCTGCATGGCCTAACTCTAATGATCCACAAGGAAGGCTCAGTCGGTGATGACTTGAGCCTCCATAAATACTAATATTTTGTATATATTTTGTTGTTGTTGTAGGATCATCCTCTTAAGCATAAGGAAGTTGGCATTATTGACGATGGTTGTTCGAAGCATGTCGAAATAGAGATATAATGCATAATTTCGTACCCATAGAAGGAGGAGGCAATGTGACTTTTGGTGGAAGTGATGGTAGAATCATTGGAAAGGCACCATCAAAACACCTTCTTGGATTTTGAGAATGTGTACTATGTACGGGGCGCAACACTTCAACTTGTTTTCGGTTTCACAAATTTGTGACACCAAGAACAAAGTATTCTTCTCTGAGGGTGAATGTCTGGTGCTATCTAAAGACTTCAAACTACCAGAAGATTCATCAATTCTGCTGAGAGTTCCTAGAAATCACAATCTATACACATTCAACTTAAATGATGTTCAACCAGAAGGTGATCTAACTTATTTGGTGGCTAAAGCATCCCTGGATGAGTCTACAAAATTGCATAGAAGGATGGCTCATGTGAACTTCAAGAACATAAACAAGCTTTCTAAACTGGGTCTTGTTAAAGGACTTCCCTCCAAAGTTTTCACCAATGAACATAATTGTGTTGCCTGCAACAAAGGAAAGCAACACAGAGCCTCATACAAAGCTATTACTGCTGTGAGCATTATTTGAACCTCTTGATTCTTTGCATATGGATCGTTTGGTCCAACCCAAGTCGAAGTATTGATCACAAGTATTTTTACGGTAATCACTTGATGACTATAGCGAGGTTTTGTTGGGTATTCTTTCGAGGACTAAAGATGAAACATCTCAAGTGTTGAAAGAATCCATTACCCTTGTTGAAAACCAGTTGAACAAAAAGGTTAAAGGAATTCGGTGTGATAATGGGACAGAGTTCAAGAATGTTGTATTAATAGAACTCTGTAAGTCTAAAGGGATAAAAGGGACTATAGCACTCCAAGAACCCCACAACAAAATGGGGTAGGTGAAAGAAAGAATAGGACCTTAATAGAGGCGGCAAGATCCATGCTTGCAGACTCTAAATTACCCACTATGTTTTGGACTAAGCGGTTAGCACGACTTGTTATGTCTTGAGCAGGTATCCATTACTAGACCTCATTTCAAGACACCTTATGAACTTCTCACTGGGAAAGTTCCTGCTATTCACTACCTCAAACCTTTTGGATGTCAAGTGACTATTTTGAATACTAGTGATCCTCAGGTAAATTTGATGAGAAAGGCGATGGGGGTATATTGTGGGTTATTCACTCATAGTAAGGCTTATAGGGTATATAATTTATCGCTAAGAAGATTGAGGAGACTACGAACACGAGATTTCTAGAAGATAAGCCTAATGTTCAAGGACAAGGTCATGTTTGGTCTTTTGACCTTGATTATAGCGATTACTTGGGTTATTCTAGACATGTGGCTAACCAAAATGCGGTACACAAGAGTCTCCCACTGATAATGCAGGTATACAAGAGTCTCCCACTAAAAATGCGGTACCATGGATCTTGACTCGATAGTGAGTTTGTGGATGATGAACAACCTATTATTGTACCTTCCTTCTCCCCAACCATTTTGCGGTGATACTTCTAAAGTTACTTGATGAGAGTGAAGATGAGTCGGACTATGCAGAGGACCTTGCTAGGCTTAAGAAACAAGAGTATGCGCTAATCTTGAAGTGAGAAGCTTGATGGGGAGGTTGCAAGAGAAGCGGTCGGTGGAAACCATGATTCTTCCGCGGTGATCCTGCTTCTCCTACCATCACCAAATCTGCGGAAAGCCATTGTTTCTACTCCCATTTCTACTAGAGTGTCCACAGACTTTGGAGAACCATATACACGCTTTCCAAGTTCTTGGGATCTTGGTAATCATCAACCAAAGTGGCATCTTCACCTCATCTTCCTATAGCGGTGATTTTGAGCCAAGCGTGACTAATCTTGATATATCCATTGATGTCAACCCCATTGCTACAAAAAGGATCAACATTGCTCATCCTTAATCTAATGTTATTGGTGATCCTCTAGCACTGTTAGAACTAGAAGGACCGTGACAAGTTCTAAATATGGATGATTGCTTTTCTTTCCTATGTCTCAAACCAAGAAAGGGAAAATCACACGGACTTTAAGCATTGTCTGTTTGCTTGTTTTCTTTCTTAAGTGGAACCAACCAGTGTTACTCAAGCTCTTGAAGACTCAAGTTGGCTTGAGGCAATGCAAGAAGGGATGCAACAATTAAAAAATCAGCAGGTTTAAATCATGGTACCACTACCTGATGGTAAGTATGCAATTGGGACAAAATGGATTTTGAAGAATAAGAGAGATGCAAGGGGTGTTGTAGTTAAAAACAAAGCAAGATTAGTGGCTCAGGGGTACAAGAAAGAGGAAGGAATTGATTATGATGAAGTGTTTGCACCTGTTGCTAGAGTTGAGGCCATTCGAATGTTCTTGGCCTATGCATCTTACATTGGGTTCATGGTATATCAAATGGATGTCAAAGGTGCTTTTCTGTATGGTGAAATAGAAGAGGAGGTTTATGTCACTCAACCCAAAGGATTTGAAGACCCAAATCATCCAAAACATGTTTACAAGGTTGTAAAAGCTCTCTATGGACTACATCAGGCACCAAGAGCATGGTATGCTAGGCTTTCATCATTTCTGCTGAAGCATGGTTATAGAAGAGGTGCCATTGACAAAACACTTTTCCTCAAGAAGAATTCCATAGACATAATTCTTGTGCAAGTTTATGTGGATGACATTATATTTGGCTCCACTAAAGAAGCTTGGTGCGGGGAGTTTGAGGAGGCGATGAAGGAGAGTTTCGGATGAGTGCGATGGGGAGCTTACTTTCTTTTGGGTCTCAAGTTCGTGAGAAACCTAATGGTATTTTTATCGGTCGGGATAAATATGTGAGGACATTTTGAAGAAGTTTGGTATGGAGAATGTCGAGCGCCACTACACCTTATGAAGCTCTAAACCAAAGAACAACATTGAACCGGATCCGGTGTGAATGTTCACTTATACAAATCTATGATTGGTTCATTGATGTACTTGACAGCTTCTAGGCCTGACATTACTTTTGCTGTCAGTGTTTGTTCTAGACATCAAGTCACTCCACTTGCTTCCCATCTGAATGCAGTCAAAAAGATCTTTAAGTACCTAAAGCCAACCCCATCTAGGTCTTTGGTACCCAAAAGTGATAGTGATTATTGATCGGTGCTGAATAGTCAAGTTTAATTACACAAGCTAACCACTTGTGAATGGTCAACCGTAACAAACTTAAAACAGCTCAAACACTAATGCAATTTAGATCAGAGGAATATAGGGAATTCCTGGGTCGTTAAGTCCCACGGAGGATGAATTGGTGTTTAAACAACTTCAGATGATAGAATGATCACTAAGGATAGTGATCGATGAGATATTGATGGAAAATTATCTAAAGAAAAGATCTACAAATTACGACTTAAATGCAAATTAAAAGAAATTAAAAAGTTAAAATATATTAAATAAACGCTATCACTATTTTTACAATGATGTTTTATGATTTTATAAAATAAAATAACTTAAATAAACTATATTAACTAAAACGTAAACTTAAATTGTTTAAAAGCGTTACTTAAAAGCAAAGCAGCGTTACTTACGAAAATTACTGTTTGGGCGCAAGATAAAGCGTAAAATTTATGAAATAAAGTCCTATGAATGTAAAAACAATTTTTACTTACTATATGATAAAAGAAAATTTTAGAAAAAGATTTATATTTTTAGACTTTTATATTTTTATTATGAATTAATTAAGATTTTACACTAATTAAATGATTAAAAATACTAAAACTATAGAAAAATCGAAACTTTTTTGTAAAATACTTTATACTAATACAAATATATAAAAAAATACAAAAACTGAAAAAGCTATAAAAAATAAGCTGGAAATAAGCTAAATAAGGCGTATAAGCTAAAATGGACAAAGTGTGGTTATATATTTGATTTTGCAAAATAAAACCAAGACAAGTCCCAAGGGCGCTTGGTATCCAGGTACACACTAACACTCTTCTAAGGGGGAGGTCTCAGGTTCGAGCCTGCCTCCCCACCTTTTTGCCAAACATTTTATTTTTGGATTTTTATTTTTGAAAATGATTAAGCTAATGTTAATAAGCAAATATTATAACTACAACTTTTTATAAAAACTACCAATAAGCTCAGATTAAGCTGATGGTTTCTTGACAGTGGGCTAAAATGAGATAAGCTCAAAGATAAGCCAAATAGCTAACAAGCTAATAAGAATGCATAAGGTAAACTGAAATAAGCTAAGAGTTATGTTAATAAGCTAGACAATGATTATAAGCTAATTTGAAAGCGGAAAAGCACAAGTACTAGGAATAAGCACAAAATAAGCCAAAATAAGTAAAAATCTTCACTGGTGCACAGGTCACTCTTGAGTTTTAAGGTGCTTTCTAGCTTATTTTTAAGCACTTAAATGAGCTAAGAAATGGAAAGGAGCACTTGAACCAGCAAGTAGACCAATTGGACTATCCAAAAAACTAATTTACAAAGATTGGATGCCACTAATAAGCTCTTTACAAGCTTTTGAAAAACTGGTAAAACCACTGATGAACTAAGTACTAGTTAAAATGGACAAACCAAAAAGCAAATGGCAGTCTTATCAAATAAGCTGCAAAATAAAAAATAAGCACTGGTACATCAAGCTAGCCAGATGGGCTTCTAGAATTAACAAATAGCATAAGCTAATCTTTTATAATGAGTGAGAAATAAGCTCATGAAATGAGCTTATAGGACTGTGCACAGGACAGTTTTTCAAACAAGGTATCCAAAACAAGCTGAAAAATAAGCACTCTATAAGCTAATTAAAACTGATCTAGTATTTTTCTAATTTAGATAAGCAACTAAAATTTAGTATCCCAGAAGCTTATGAGCTAAATCTTAGTAATAAACTCACAATAAAATTCTAAGTTTTATTCAAAAACGGGTATTGAGATATTTTGACTTTTTTACTTACACTAAAACTTTGACTTTCATGAACTTTGGATTGATTTTAATGACTGATTATGTTATAATAAGCTATACTAAAGTTAATTTAAGCTAGAGTACTAAGTTACAAGCTACTTTGATGTAATTTGTATCCCAAATTTTTGACAGTTAACTAGTAAAGCACAATTAAAACTGATTTTGACTTTCTATTTAATAATGACTAGTGTTTATGGTTTCTATGAACTGTATTGAACTAGAATAACATGCAACAACAACAAACAAAAACACAAACAACCTCTGTCTGAGTTTAAGCAGTAAATCCAAACAATCCTTAATGAAACTGTTTTGGAGTTTTAAACATTAAAACAAGTTTATAAACCAAGAAATCTATTAATTATCTTATACTAACTGTAATGAGACAGGATTAAACTAGAATCAACAACTTTAAACACTTAAATGAAGAAATACAAGTTATTAGAATGTTGCTTACAAATTGAGTTTATTCTCAAGACAGAGAACCAAGGACTGAGGATTAATCCTAATGCTTCCCAAGAAGCTCTAAACCAAAATGCAACCCAAAATCAGCTCTACTCCATCTTTCTTGTACCTTCTCCATAGATTTTTATTTTCAAGCTATTTTTGAGTAATTATTTGGTATTTTCGAGTTGTTAAGTAAAACTGGTTTTTAAGGTTTCTAAGAGCTTATAAGTCGTGTCAAGAGCTTATATGAGCTTAAAATCCTTAACTACAACCGAGAACAACATTTGCATATCTTGAGATTCTTGACATAAAAATCACATAAACCGGATTCGTACATCAAAGCTGAAATTGATACGAAAATAGGTTTGAAATACCTTTGGAATATGATTACAAATACTTGAAAGCTTTTAAAATAAACTCGAAATTAAAACTACACTAAGAACGACAATTTAGACTATACTAAAACTAACTACTACTCTACTCTGCCTTTCTTTCTTCTATTTATTCAACAAAAAGCATCCTCTCTCATCTCTGATCATTTCCCATCATATTTCTGAGCCGTTGGATGAGTCAAAGTGATCACAGCCTTTGAATTGAAAATTGGCGCCAAAAAGTCTTTGAGTGGGTTTTTATCAATTAAAGATTTTTGGTGGGATGTGGAGGTGGAAAGGAGATGTTAAACAGCTGGTAGGATAAGGGTGAGGTGGTGGTGAAGAAACTGTGGGTAGAATGGTATGGTTTTGAGTTACAGCTATGATGAAGAAGGTGTACAGTAACACTGGTTTGGGAGGCGGGTTTTATTTTAAAAGGTGGGATTGGGCTTGGGTGAAAGACTGGGCCAGCTGGGTTAAGGATTGGATTGGACCAATAATAATACAAGGGTCCGGTTTTGTTTAAGTTAAATACACAAGGACCTTTTATGTAATTTGAGCAAAGTTAAAGGTTAAACTTGCCACCTTTCCAAACATCCTTCCATGGGCCAAACCTTTTAATAATATAAACACAAGGACCATAGTTGATAATTATTTCATTTTTAAACTTAAAAGGACCTTAATTGTCATTTTTGGATTTTGAGGGACCAAACATGTAATTTTCCAAAAGTTCACTATAAGAACCAATTTTGTCATTTATGAATAGTACAAGGTTAATATTTGATAATTTTCACTTTTAAATTAACCAAGGACTATATTTGACATTTTCGAACTTGAGGGACTAAAGTTGTCATTTTGTGATTTTGAACTTTAAAGGGTTTATTTTGACAACTTTTGAATCTTATGGACCTTAATTGACTTTTACAAGTTTTTGAATTACCGGGACTAGATTTGACAACTTTGTAACTTGGGGACTAAAGCGCCAATTATGCAAACTTGATCGTTTTCATCCGATTTTGGCATTTTGCATTTAAAACATATAAAACACTTGTTTGTGATATTTTCATCATTTGATGCATTTCTAAGTGTTTTCGGATGTTTTTGCGATCTAGATAGTACAAAATGATGAGTATTTAGACACTCATCAATTATCTTTGGTGCAAATCGGATAGGAGATCCACAACCGGAGGTTGCCAATTCCTTGGAAAGAGATTGATTTCTTGGCGGTGCAAGAAACAAACTATTGTTGCTACCTCATCTCTTGAAGCAGATTATGTTCTCTGCGCAAATTTTTTTGGTCGTACTATGGATACAAAATCAATTGTTGGATTATGGGTTTAACTTCATGAACTCAACAATTTTTATTGATAATCAAAGTACCATATGCATTGTTAAAAATCCAGTTTTCACAAGAGAACTAAGCATATTGAAGTCGGGCACCACTTTTATAAGAGATGCATATGAAAACATTTGATAAAAGTGGTTAAGATTCACACTTGATGATAATGTGGCGATTTATTGACTAAAGCTTTTGATGGACCTAGGTTTCAACACCTAGTTGTCAATATTGGGATGCTTAACCCTTAACTGCAAAGTTTAAGGGGAGGCATATGCCTTAGGGGAGGATTCTTGTTGTAAACTTTGTAAATTATTGTTTATATTTTTGTTTGCTAACACTAACCAGCTAATGTTCTTTTAGTTTTGTTTGTCTTGGTTTGGTTTATGTGTTTCTCTGTGTCTGTTTTGTAGAATGCATCTATAAGTTGAAGTTCACCAAGTTTGGTTAATTGGAAAATGGTCAAGTAAGCTTAAAGCTTGTTTCTACTGAAGAGAAGTACTGAAGTTAAATTGTTCATTCATTCAAGAAACAGTTTACAGCTTACAGCTTACAATCAACTTCAAATAAAAATACAAGACCATTTCTATATAAGATCTACTAAACCTATACTAGCTCCTATCATCTATTCCAAAAGCTGGTGGATATGCATGACCAGTACGACGAAGAAGCTGAAGATAAAAATGGGAAGGATGGATTGATGAAAACGAAAATGAAGCTGGTGGATATGGTAGATGGATGTGTGATATGAAAAATCTTTAGTTGTTCCATCTACTCGTTCCACCATAAAGCAATCACTCCATCTTCCTTTTGCCCTTTTCCTTAACGATATGAGATGAAGCACCAAAACATGGCGCAAGAAGAGCTAACACCACCTCTCTTCTGACACGTGGCCTTGGTTGAGGTTGAGGTGTTGAAGGTTGGGGGTGTGAAGTCCTCTCCTTGTTGAAGAGTGGCTCTAGATGCTCTGAGGAGTCATCAGAACCCCTAGATGAATCACTTGGATTCACCACACTATCATCTTCAGAAGAAGGAAGAAAAGGGGATTTTGATGGTCGAGGTTCATCTTGATGGGGGTAGCGAAACAATGGGCTTGAATCTTCCTTTGGATGGCGATGATGAGGATGAGGAAGTGAGATTTATTACTCGGTTTGGTGGACATTGGTTATTGTTGATGATTGAGGAGTTTTGGAGAAATTAGGGTTTGTGAAGATAATTGGGGTTAATTGATATGTGTTAAATGTGCATTGGGACTATCTTATAGGCGGATTCAAGGCTTAATGAAATTTAATGCGAGTTGGGTGGCACAGTAAAACTCAAAGATATTTACTAAAGATTCTTGATTACTTGAGTTATTTCTGCTGATTGACCTCCTTCAGCAGATTGACCATACTTTCTGCTGAAGTGTTAATTTAAATTTGGTTAGAGTTGCTTTACATGTCAGATATGGTCAACAACTTGTTCCGATATTTTTGACCATAAATTGGGTAACTTCTACTAATACCTTCTTCGCATATCTTCGCCTAAAATTAACTGATTCCCTCTTCACTCGATTTAAACACACTTTCAGTTGCGTAAATCATAACCCTCTATCACAATTTCTCATGGCTCTTCAATTTAAGAAAGATCATAACAAAGTTGCTTTTCTGGGAAAAGCTAAGGGTCATGAACTATATGAGCCAATGGTGGAGTTCTTGAAGAGGTCCAAGATTCATTATGCTTTAACACATTCTCCTAATGTGATATATGAATCGTTGGTTACACAATTTTGGGTATCTGCTACGAAACGGAGTGACACAGAGATTGTTGCTATGGTTGATGGAACAGAGTATGTTGTGACGGAGGAGTTGATAAGAAGACAGCTTCGTTTGGATGATGAAAATGGGGTTTATCACTCTAATGCTGTGGAGATACTTGCTGGGCTAAGAGCTTTTGGATACCAGAGTACGAGGACTGATATATGGTTCAAGAATCAGCTTTTCCCTATGTGGAGGTTTTTGGTACACACATTGCTTCAGTGCATAAACAATAAATCAGGAGGATGGGATCAATTTTATACTCAACTGGGATGTGGTATTGTATGTCTTTCTCAGGGGTTAACTTATAACTTTTCTAGGTTTATCTTTGATAATATGGTTGAAAATATTCAAAGGAAAAAGCATAAGTTTTTAATGTACCCTAGGTTTTTGCAAATGATTTTAGACATTACAACCCAAGTCCAAGTCTTTTGTCCTATAGGAGCTTCATCTGCTAAACTATTTTATTCAATGAAAACTCACTATGAGGGGGAACATCATTCTTTGCTAGCAGCTATGTTGCGTCAAGGCAATGAGGCTGCTGATGAGGGTAATGTTGTTGGTGATCCACCCTCTACCAATGTTCTTCTTGGTGGTAATCCGGTGATTGCCATGATGAGGGCCCTTCTACTACTGCTAAAGCATCACATGTTTCTCCTGACCAACCTCCACCTAGACCTAGTCCTAGTCCTAGTCCACCACCTACTCAAGTTACTCTTGATGAGTTTGAGCCTGAACTTAATAGACTGACCACACCTAGTCTAGTTAGGGAGCCATTTGATGAAGGTTCTCCTATCATTGAGCATGTCCATATTTCTCCTGAAAGGTCAATGAAGCTCCTATTACCACCGAGCAATCGATGGTGGGCCGAGGACCTTATTACACTTACATCTGTATATGCTCTAGTGAGCAATGTATGTGGTGAGGTTCTTTGATCTCAAAAGGAGCTTCTTTGAGACTAAATCTACACTTGGTGGTGAGATTGTGGAGTTGAAGAAAGGTTAAGGATTTAGAGGACCAACTTGGGAAAAGTAGCAAAAGGAGGTTTTGGTTTCTTCGATGAGGAGCAAGAAGATACTCATTTTGAGTCACTTGAAATTTTGGTGATGTGGCTCAAAAGACTCATGTTTCTTCACCAATTGTTCTTTGAATCTTCAAAGAACAAGAAACCCATTCAGTTTACTAGAAGAAAGAGGAGACAATATTTGAGTAAGGATTCTTCTGAACCTTCAAAGGTGTCAGGTGTTGCAACTGCTGATGATCAAATGGAGGATGTTGCTTCTGCACAGGGTCAAGCTACATCTGTACAAGAACCATCATGTCCTACACCTTCAGCAGATGATCATGAAGTATTTCTTGCTGGAAGAAGTTTTAATCTGGATCCTATTGCTGATGTCTTTTCTACACCTGTTGAAGATCTGTCTCAACATGTTTCTTTTGATGCTAATTTGGGTGTTTCTTCTGAAGTTCCTATTGTTGATACTCCTCATGATGATTCTACTAAGGAGTCTGCTGATAAAGGGAAAGGAGTAATGATTGATGAAGAGCTTGGTTCAGATCTTGTGAGTGAACAGGAAAGACGAGAACAAGCAAGGATGTTTGCTGAGTATGCAGATATGCAAAAGAGTCGTGCATTGGCTCAAAAGCTTGAAGCTCAGTTTACTACCCATTTGCCTCCTGAGAGACAAAGAGAAATTGATGAACTAGCTACTCAGATCACTGATGAACAATGGGATGCTTATACTCATCAAGCTGCATCCAATCCTACTCTTGCACAAAGTATTTTAGGAGCGAGACTTTGATAGTGAGAATTTTCTTTGCACAAATGATGGCTCTTGGACAACAAAGGAAGCAAGTTGCAATGCACAAAGAAAAGCTCTTCTTGCATAGAAAGCTAAAGCTAAAGGAGAGACCACCTCATGAAGCCCAAAAGAAATTATATATGAGGACCGTGGTGTACAATCAAAGTTCTAACTTCTATCAATCTGGTTTGAAAAAGCAAGTGCAGGCTTTATCTGATGATGCTTTACTCAATATGTACCATAAGACTATGAAGTACATTACTCCAATTTCTAGTTTGAAAAGGATTGCTGGAAGTGCAGATGCTCCAAAAGCCAAGAGAACCAAGATTGTTGAGATTGTAGACAATTTTGATAATGTTACACCAAAGATGAGTTCTCCTGTTGTTACGTCTGAAGCATCTACTGAAGCTATACATTCAGCTGAAAGGGTTCACTCTGCTGAACCACATGTTGTTTCTTCTGAAGCATTACCTTGTGTTGCACCTGTTGATAAAGTAGGAGAAGAGTTGGGTAAGAAAGCTGAACAAGCAGCAGCTAAAGCTAAGAAGGCCAGGGAGGTGCTTGAGAAGATGTATGCCTTGCGTGGTGTTGTTCCAATTACGACTACTTCTACTTCTTCCATTCCTGCTAAAGATGTCACCGATGAATCGAGAAGGTACCATCTTACGTATCTATGGGATTTATATACCGGTGGGAGGAAGAAAAGGATGTCTAAAGAGACACATTTCTCTAAGGAGATCTGTGAGATCACCGGGACACACACCTCTAGGGTTAAGAAATCTCACAAGGGTAGTTCTTTGGATCTAAAGGTCTTGAGTCAACTTTCATTAAAGAAGGATCTCTGATGCTTTTCTTGAAGGATCTCATGATGTGTTGTTGCTTGGACTTTGGTGATGGACTGACAACACCATTTTAGGTTGGATAATTCTTCTATGCAGTTTAACTTCTTGAAGGAAATATTTCATATGGTGGATAGGCACGATTTGAATACTCTGTATGGCCTTGTAACTAAGCATTATGCTACTCATTCACCACAGGGTTCTGGTTTATACTTGTTGGGTGATCTTCAAGTTCTGTTTGACTCTCAATCTCCAGATAGTAAAGGGTATTCTATTTGGAAGAATTCACATAAGTGGAAGGTTGAGACTTGGAGATTTTATCCTATGCCATGTGTGCATGTGGTGGAGACAAAGTGTGGGATGACTGTGTGTATGTTCTCTGATAGGCTTTATCCTTTGTCTGTGTCCTTGATGGAAAGAATGCTTAGACACAAGTTGGAAGTTCCACCTGATCCAGTTGGGAATGATAAGCTACATGCTGAACAATTGGTTCGATGGATTAAGACTCAGCTTCTGCAACATCTTGATTATGGTATCCTGTATTATTTGTAATATTTGTTTTATTTGATTCTTAGTTAAAAAAAATAATAAAAAATAAAATAAAAAAAAACTATGTATATTCTTGAGTTTGTCTAACTTGTCTTGCAGGTTTGTTGTACATTGTTGTTGGTTATCAACTCACCAGCTGTGTCTTGTGTACATCAAAGAGTTGGCTAGTCTAAAGGGTACAGCTTTGGTAAAGACACATCAAATCTGTTGATAGTTGTAATGGTTTGCTCAAAATCATAGGGTTTGCAACTCACCCATGCTTAATTCTTTGAGGTTGTATGGTCATCAATTCACCATAGTTTATTCCTTTTGGAATCCAAGAATTGGCTAGCCCATAAGTATATGGCTTGTGGTAAAGGCGTGGAATACCATATTGGGTTCTCAATTCACCAAAGGTGATTCTTTCTCTAAGAATTGACTAGTCCCGAGCAAACGGCTACGGTAAAGACATCTCAAATCCGTTTATGGTTCTTGATTTGCTAATAAATCGAGATGGTTATCGATGTACCATAGTTTCGAACTTAAACATTTGGCTACTCCGTAGTAATGGCTATTGGTAAAGAGACATCAAATCCATTATTTTCAATGATTCACCTCTCACGGAGTTAACACACGGATGTGATGAGAATAGTATGAAACTAATATGTTTTGATGTACATTTTGTCATATGTTCTTGCAAAGATCCGGAGTTTCACGGTTTTGTCATCATAGAGATGTAATTGTTTTGGTTCTTTCTTTGATATTCGAGTACAATCCTCTTGTTACAAGTATTAGAGATCTATCAAGAAACGGAACTTAACCAAGTCAAATTCCGGTTTAGGGAGGATTGTTGGAATTACGCTAAGTATGAATTATCTTTGAATTCTATCTGAAGGATTCTGCTTGAAGTGCAAGGATTCTGCTGAAGAAGTAATTCTACTGAAGTAATAAAACCGTGTAGATGGTTTCTGCGGAGATAGTTATTCCGCGTATTCTATAGTTAGTTTGGATATGCATGAGCTTTATTAGGAAGTGATAATGTATATCTTATTTAGTTTTATATTTATAAGTTTCTTGGGAAACGGTTTAGGGTTCCTTGTCTATACAAGGAACACAATAGTATGAGTTATGTACGAGTTGAAAAAGCAAAATTTTAATATAATTAAAAGATCCAAAGAGGATCAAAGAGTTCTTAGTTGTTTGTGTTATTACTTGTGTTTGATTTCCGCTAAAGAATACAAGTTACAGAGATTGTCTTTTAGTGTATTTGTGATTACATAAGCATAACTAACGATCTACGAGTGTTCATAAGATCTATCAAGGTCTAAGGTTCAACACATATACTCAGAGAAATATGGCAAACAAGTTATCATTCAATAAAACAACGAGATAATCAACAAATCTCTAAAACTAAGAGAATGATTTAGCCATACATTTTCTACTAAAAAGTTACTAAAGCCTAGAATGCAACAAAGTGCTAGAGTCTAAGGATGAGTAGACTTGTTGATTTGGTCCAATCTTTCAAGAAGATGATTAAACATGAAACGTAACTCATTTCGTACTTCTTGAACAAGTCCTTGGGTGATTAGACAATTTGGGCAATTATTGTCTTGATTGGGAACCGGAGGAAAATGGATGTTTTGAGGAGGCTCTACGAATGATTGTGGGGTTTCATTTTGAGGTGTGGGATAAGGTTCTACTAAAGGTGATGATGGTGGTAGTAGAAATTCCTCCATATGATCATGTCCATGATTGTTCATTGTTTCCCATGATGGACTATTTGGTGTTGTGGGTGGTTCCCTATTTAACGAGAAAGTTGGTGAGTGGGAGGTTCTTGGTGGTGAATGCTCTAATGAATAGAGATTTGGGTGAGGAAGAGGCTCGTTAAATCTATGCTCAAGGAATGAGGACTTAGACGGCTTGCTAGAATTAGCTATGTTTGGTTTTGAACTAGATGACCCTTTTTCTAGTCCAAAAGGTTTGATGCTAATCCTTGCGGTTCTCCTAGCAATTGTTGAATGAGTTTGTTGAGGTGGGATTCTAGCAATGTTATCTCTTGCGGGAGATGATTCGGTGGATGAGATTTCATGGATCATTTGACCCTTTCTTTTGGATGAGCCTTTGGTTGAGGAGTTGTTGCTAGTAGCCTTAGTCATGGTGATGATAATGATGATATATGAGCTTCTAGTTGCTGATTTTTGAGAGATAAGTGAGAGTGGTGCCTTAACCTTAAGAGTGTTTGGTTTATAAAGGGTAATTTGAATTAGAGAACTAAATTCTTGGCCACTAAGAGGATTAAGCATGCACTTAGGATATTGATCAGCTCTAGGGAGATAATAAATGAAGGCTAAAAGTGGTTAGATAACCAAAAGGTGGCTTAAAATTGAAGAGGGAAGCTGATTTAAGCTTTCTGCAGCCACGGATCCTGCGGATCCCTCTCAGCAGGTATCCGGCTGGTTATAAACTAGGGATCCGTCTATCAGATAGATTCTAGGTGAAATAATCATGCTTTTTGAAAGGTCTAGTACTTATGTATCTTGAGGTTTTGACTTAATTTGGAAGTCTTGAGTGGTGGATGTCTTAAATGCTCAACCATAAGGGGTGATGCTGCTTAATGATGGTTTTGGGTAAGAAAATTGACTTTAGGTAGTCTAACTAAGTGTTTGATAAGGATACCATTTGATTTGATATGGAAAAATGGTGGTAATTAGTCCTAGAAGTCAGATGATGACTCAAGAAAAATTTATTAAAATCTTAAAAAATAAAAAGAAATGAAAAACTAGTCTTAAGCTTATTTTTGAGTTAATGGTGACTAAAATCAATTTGCTAAAATTGATAAATATCTCAAACTAAGAGCTATGAGATGTGAGATGTAATGTGTGAGCGTTGGAGCGGAAATTTGGTGAGTTTAATGAGTTGATAAATCAACAACATTTTGAATTTGATCCTAGATAAGCAATGGGTAAGCATGATGCTTTCAAATGTTTGCAGAAGACTTAGTTGGTTCTAATGCCTTATGTTTGGCTAGTGTGATGTGATCTAGTGAGCTATTTTGATGTAAGTAAGTCTGCATTATTCATCAGTAGTTACGGATCCCACGGTTCCCTTCTGGGAGGGATCTGGCTAGTTATAATGCTGGGATCCGCCTACTGCAGATCAGAAGGCTTTCAGAAAATGTGCAACTTTGCACTTTTTAGCAAATGCTTCTCCTAGTTGTACTAAATGCAAGAACACAACAGATATAAGGCATAGCAAAGTAGGGAGAGCTAAAAGTTCCTAAAATGAGTGACGACGTCCACTTGAATGTTTTCAATGAGTCGTAAAATTTCATTCTACAAGTTCCTAAGTTAAGATTGTTTAGTGCCAAGATATGGCAAGACCAACATACTACACTATTCTACACAAGCATTGTATAAGTGTTACAACCCATTGTTTGAAATTGTTCTTCACAAATTTAGGTCTTATGACCTTACCTCATTTCTCCTCCCCTTCCCGTCTTCGCCCATCATCCACTCTTTATCACACCATCTCTACATCTTTTTCTTCAAGAAGTTGGCGAAATACTTGAAGATTCCCTTGGTTTGTTGCCATTCGGGTGATGTATTTGAAACGTCCGGCAATTGGTTAATGGAGTCCAAGGGGCCGAGATCGGTATTTCCGAGTGGGTTGCTATTACCTTCACCTTCTCTTTGCCTCTCCCTTTCTTCTGAGGAATCCGTGGGTGGGTGAGGCCTTTTGCCTTCTACCATAAACCTTGTAGTTCTACCCTCGGTCAATGACACCATAACCTTGTTGCAAATGCTATGATCATAGGATTGCGGAGAAGGATCTAATGCAAAGATGAATTTAGCAAGACGGGTTAGGGGCATTGCATACGGGAGCACCATTTTGTCCATGCTTCTTACACTTGCCATTCTCTTGATCATGTAGTAAGCAAGGTTAAAGCGAGTCTTGGTCACTAGGAAATAGATCATGAAACTTAGACATGCGTTGGGGTGATCCTTGTTTCCTACTAGGCACACCACATTCTCCCTCACAACATTTTCCCATTTCCTATACAATGCGTACATCTTGAGAGCTTCATTTGGAAAGGATCCTATAGATTACTTCAATTCTAGTGACCCTTGATGGGGATGCTCTTGGCATGAACACGGTGTCCCTCACCATGGTTGCTTCCGGATTAACATGTGGTAGATTTCATGATGATCAACCATAGTGTAGCTCTTCCAAAGACCACTCTTTAGAATACATGCAAACACCTTCATATGGAGCTCCTATTATTCTTCCAAACTATACAAGCGAAAGGGTGTACTCATGCTCATTTATGGTGAAGACAATCGAGATGGACCCATCACCATTTCTAGTAATCCCCATTGTCTTGTAGAAATCGAGTACAAAGACTGGGCAAATTTGTTCATTTATGTCCAATAAACAATCAAACCAATAGCTCCAAAAACTTCTCTTATGTCGGTATTGGCAAGAAATGATGGTTCTACTACTCGACCTTCGTGAAAGAGTCTCTTTTCGAGCATTTTAAAGGATTTTCTATCTTCGGGACTAAGTCCATCTTTTCTATGGTACATTGGTATGTAATGAGTGGTATCTTGGTAGTCTTGTTGTCGGTTGCTTGGCATGATTATTCCTAAACAATACAACCACAATGTGGTGTTAATTGTGAATAGTAACCTAGAGGGTTTGATTACAATTTTGCTCTCATTCATCTTTGTTGAATTCAAGAAATGTGTTTAATTTGTATTAACAATGTTAATTCTTTGATTTAGATTATCTTAGAAAACAATGTGGTGACAAATTATGATAAACCCATTTGAACCCAACTCTTAAAGATGAAGAAATTGTAATCCTAGAAATCAAGGAATTAAATTAACAATGTAGTGAAGATTATACTTACACAAGTGATTGTTATGCTTGAGAGAAATGATAAAATTGCTCATTGAACAGTAGCTGTGTTCTTGTTTGTGAGTCTTTGAAGTGAATATAATTGTGGAACATCCACGGTGATCATTACTAACTTATGCTGTCTTCTGTTGCACGGATCTCGCGGATCCCTCTCATTTGGGATCCGGCTAGTGTAAGCGCAGGGATCTGGCATGACAACAAAAATCAGCTTAAGCATTCCTTGATAACTTTGGTTTGGGAGTTCTAAAAACTCATAGAGTTTAATGTTTAAGCTTAATAACTTGTGATTTGAGTTTTTGACGGTCTAGTACTAATCCTACTAGACGTGGTTCCCTCTTTAAGAATTAGTCACAATTCTTGGAAGGTTTATCAAAGATTATGATAAAATCCCATTTTATAATAATATAAGAAGTTTCACACGGAAATTTATTGACATAGATGGAGTATCAATAATTCCTTTGTGATGGATAATGATTAAGGCTATCGAATAACCAAGATATCATTATCACGAGTTGGTAGTGTAGTCTATACAGATCAATCAAAGAATAATATTCTTGATGATGACTTTAATATAGATAACTACTTAAGTAATTACTAATAGATATTAATTGTGCAACTAAGAATTTAACAATAATAAAAACAAAAGTAAATTATTAACGATCATACCTTTGCTAAATATTCTTTTTAAGAAAAGAAGTATTTAGATGAAATGCTTTGTGATCTTCTTGGAATCTCCAGATTCATGTGTGAGAAGAACAATACTAAACATTCTTTTTGCGAAAAGAAATATTTAGATAGATTCTTCATGATCTTCTTGGTACGCCCAAATCCAAGTATGGAGAATACTTAACAAGGAAAATGTTAGAACATTCTATCATTGTCCAACAATAAACATTATAATGATTTTTAAAAACATGACTTGAAAAATCCTTCTTTGTAGTTTTCAATCATACACGGATCGTATCAAGTTTTTAAAGTACAACATACTCTAAGAAACTTGGTAACGAAGCTCTGATGCCAATTGTGGAAAACTAGAAGGGTGTTGAATAGTTTTACCAATTTAAAACTTCCTTTTAGTTATTTAGATCGACTTATGTCAATCTATTTTGATGTGTATGTTGGACGCTAATAGATAGATATATAAAAGTGTAATGAAAGATAAAGAGTAAGAAGCACATAACCACGACACGAGTATTTATAGTGGTTCGGCTACAAGGACACCTTCCTTGCCCTACTCCACTCCCCGAGTCACTTACTCGAGAGTTCGTAAACACTACACGACACCAATCTCCTTATGGCGGAGAAGCCTTCACAACGTCGCCTACTCTTTTTCCGGTACTAGGCTAACCACCGGGTTCTTTCACACCAAGGTGAACCACACCTATCACAACGTCACCTATCCTTTATCAGGTACTAGGCTAAGTACCTAGTTCCATTACAATGGAGGAACTACTACCCAACACAACACAACACCTATTCTCAAGGAGATCCACTCCTTATTACAACACCATCAAGGATATCACCATCCTTGGAAATAAACTAATACTATATGTATAACGATGCACCTCATCGATTATACGACCTAGGCATTCTTCCTTAATGCCACTTGATTTAATTCCTAGGAATCCTTCACTAATGCCTTTAACACAACGCTTGGCATCTTTCACTAATGCCTTCGTCTTGACACCTTTAGCATTCTTCACTAATGCTTTTGACATGGACGTTAAGCACCTTTCACTAATGTTTTCGTCTTGACTCTTTCGGCATCCTTCACTAATGCCTTCAACACAACACAGCTACGAAGGAAGAAAGAACTATCAACAAGAGAACCTTCAGTTGTCTTGATGATGACGACGCATGGCAACTCATGGACTTGAGCTTGCTCAACTTCAAGAAGTGGTGATCTCGCCTTTAAGAGGAACCTAGAGAATCACACAAAAACAAAAGACAAACTACATAGAAAGATCCTTTAGGATCAGAGGTTAGAAAGGTACAATACTTGGGGAAAGTATGTGTGAGAGTGGTAAGCCAAAAGGAAGAAATGGCTCACTATTTATAGAGGAGAAAGCTTACTGTTTCCCGGATCCCACGGATCCCTCCCACAAGGGATCCGTCTAGCATAATGCTAGGGATCCGTGGGACGCTCCTCTTTGCCAATGGGTATTTTGGTTATGGATCATGGGTCATGGGTTATGGGTTGATCCATGGTTTTTATTAGATACAATGTATCTCAAGGATGCAATGTACCTAGTCAAGTGGTTTGGATAATACCATGGGTTATGGGTCAATACCATTTGTTAGTTTTTTACCCATTTTAGTATATATTAGTTAAGTATATATTTGCCCAATATGTAAACACTAGTTGTTGTATATATGTATTACTAAATCATAAAATCACTTATACTTGTTTTAGTGTTTTATGTGAAAACGTAAGTGTGTTAGAAAACTATTGGCTCAAGCTATTTACGTATTCTATTTGTTTCGTTAAAATAATTTTACGTTTGTTATCGACAAAACATTAGAAGATCGTAAAATATAAATAAACGTTTTTACGGCTTATTTGTATTAACATATCGGTTAAAGACTCAAACAAGGATCTCCAAAAGTCGTGCATCCAACCAATCCCGGGACTTTTGAGATATTAAGTACACATACCCGTGAAATCCAACTTCAATATCAAATAAGTAATAACAAATTAACCCCATAGTCACTTCATGCAATTAAGTACCCGATATAGCATTCTTTCGGTTAAGTGAATCTTGATAACTGATCGATCATGCGCGGTTCTGAAAGTGTTGATTTTGAAGTGGTTTCGTTTGAGGTTAAGGTTTAAGCTGTTAAAGTATTGAAACGATTTGGTGTTTCTTCAAACCCTAAGAGAATGTATCCCTAATTAAAATGAACATTAGGGTTTTCAATGGTTAAGTGTATTTTAGGGTTTGGTCAAATCCCGATTCAATTAGCCCACTAAGAAAGTCCAACAAACCGAGAAAAATTCATAAAAACGTCAATCACTTAAAAACTGGAGCATTTTTGGGCCTGAAAGTTCTGTTAACCGACATTTTCTATTAACACGCCGCTCTCCTCGTTTCGGCCTTCGATTTGATAGGTTATGGGCCTACCACGGTGTCCCGTAGCTCAAGTTATGACGATTTGAAAATTGGTCAAGTTTCGGTGCAAAAAGTCAAATTTCAGCTTGTAAATTTGGGATAATCTCGGCTTGGTCAAAACTCGGCTCCAGCATAAGTCAAACCTCGACTCCTAACATAAAGTGAATCTCGGCTTCACATGTACCTCATCCTCACCTATTTTGGCTTCACATGAACCTCGGCTTCATGAGTCCCGGCTTCCAACCAATCTCAGCTTCTACCTATCTCAGCTCCAAAGCCAATCTCAGCTTCTGCCTATTCACGACTCTTAGCTCGGTTCCTATGATAAGGTGCCACGTAGGATGTACTTATTGTACTAACTTTCCACTAACTTTGTACCTAGAGGTCGAGCTCGGTGTGAATCTCGGGATCAATCTCGGGTTGATGAAGATGTTCAAGCTGAGCTACGCGATTGATAAAGAAAACCACAAAAATGCCTGGATTTCGAGTAAATACAACTTTTTGACCCGTTTCTTTTGCGGAATCTTACATAGAAACACTAAATCTATAGGAAAGTCGACAACTTTAACATCAAAACACCATAAATCAAATCTTAGATCAAGAAAACCCTAAAACCTTCGAAACCGCAAACACATTTTTGATTTAAAAATATTTACACCACTTTGAATCTTTGTTTTGACACTTAAAAGCATTTAAGAGTGGAAATAACATCATGTCTCGATCAAAAACATGAAAACATAACTGGACACGAGATTGAAGCTTAGCTTCAAGAACATCTACACATTTTTGAGTCCGTGAAATCCAACTTCAATCTCAAATAAGTAATAAAAAATTAACCCCGTAGTCATTTCATGCAATTAAGTACCCGATCTAGCCTTCTTTCGATTAAGTGAATCTTGATAACGGATCAATAATGCGTGGTTATGAAAGTATTGATTTTGAAGTGGTTTCGGTTTTGAGGTTAAGGTTTAAGCGGTTAAAGTAGTGAAACGATCGGGTGTTTCTTCAAACCCTATGTGACAAACGGTAATTTTTCTGACCATTATTTTAATAATAAACTATTTACTTTTATTAGAAATATAAAATATTAATTTTCTAACAATTACTGACTATTAAGACTCAAAAAACGAGATCGCTTTTCTTGAAAAACGAGTCCGCATGCGTACCGACACTACATTTGCTATGGTTTAAGTCCAATAATTACATTTCTGGGTCAATAATATTGTTTTTATATTAATTTTATAAAACACTCACAAAAATATATTTTATACGTTTTTACTCAAAAACACCAAACTAGAACACCATGACTACGAAGAGTATTTTTTCGCTATTCAGAAGAGTATTTTTGAACAAGTGCTATATTTTTTAAAAGTATTATCCATTAATATTCTAACACATGAGTCGCTTTTTTTTAAAAAAAAAAGAAACATTTATCACCACTCACAAATGAAAGAAACAAACATACTACAACATTCACGAGTCTTTGAATCACTTTGTGTCAAACGTTATAATATCTAGCAGATTTTTATTGAAAAAGAAAGCATATTCAACTCACAATAGGCATCCTTTCTCAAGGTTATCGATTCAAATGGCAGTCTCTTCCAACAGGAATTTGCTGTGTTCATGCTCAATGTGAATGTTTTCAAGACTTCTCTTGCATCAAGAATATATATAGCCAGGATTAAGTAAAACTGATAATGCATTTACTTCATGAAACACTCAAGGAAAATATTAGTAATTAAGACATCTACTGAAAGTTAAATCACGTCTCTTTAGGTCTCATAGGAATTCATCCATTCACAAATTCTTCAAGATACCCACACCCGCACACATGCACTAGCCGGAGGTCTCATTGGAAGCAGTCTCCCTATTTCCGGGTTTATCCTGGGGTAGGGGTAGGATCTGTCTACATTCTACCTCCCCCATACCCTGCCCCGGCGGGATTGGGTTTGTTGTTGTTGTACAAATTCTTCAAGATAGCACGTATTAATGTTTTTAGCAGAAATATATTCCATCCAACCTGCCAATCACTAACCGTTAGCCTGATTCAATGTAACCGCAAATCTATCTGAAGCTATTGCCTACAATTTTAACCCCAAACCCTATTAACTGGGAGACTTGATGCTATGTAACATTGAGATTTGTCATAATTATATGATAAGCTGGAGAAACTTGGAAGTTTTTATCACCATCTATGACCCATGTACACTTTCCTCTTGGCCTTAAAGTCTTGTAATGTGCCTTTTTATTTTTATTTATTTTTTTAATCTCTAAGAGTCTAAAGTATCTTACCTAGCTTTTACCCGCACTGCTGCACATGTCTCTTCATGATATCAGTTTAACCTGAAAAAGCTGCTAATCCATATTTACAAGTAGCTCTCGAGGAGGAAAATCTGTACTTAAAGAGTACATGATAACTGTCTCTAAACTTCGATAGAATATTGAGCTTCTATTTTGTTTTTGAAGGAAATATCCAGAAGAAGTGGTTCAACTGAAATATTTGGATTTAAAGGAAACTGGAGTAATATCAGAAGAGGATCGTGGAAGTAAAAACAATAGATAATGATGTAATTTCTCACTTTAAAGAGCAATAATTTGAGTTTACGAATGCATCTTTATAACCAGGATAAACAATGACGATCCAACTATGTAGCTGGAAAATCATGTATAATTCTATTTGAGTTCAATTCATCCATATATATAATTCTGTACGCTACCAACAATATGAATGTCTATAAGATTGGATTCAGATATAAACTGTTTAATGAATAGATATCACGGTTACCTATCAAAAAATCGACTTAAACTATTAGTCCTCGACCCCCATCCAAATTATATAACAGTCTCAGTAAATACCCATAATTGCCTCTTTACGCTGAGACCATACAGTCCATAAGTAACCATTAAGAATAATGCAATCCTCATCAAGACACCTTCCTTTCTTTCTACAGCCATGAACCCCTCTCGTTTCATCTGAGACACAAAGTATGCACTCTGATTCACTACTGAACTTACGAGAACAAAATCTCATCTACAAGAGCCCCATAATTAGCTAGAAGAAGAAGCATGGACAACCTTATTCAGTATATATATCTTGAAATCCAATAAAACGTATAGTACGTATTGTCATTACCCATGCATCCATATAAGCATTGACGCTTTACATCACAGCCCATACATACGTTTAATATTCAGAAACACGTATTTCACAATGAAGTTCTGAACTCATATTGGCTACATATGATCGACTCTATATCTGAGACTTTTCCCTCCTGGTGAAAACTTAGACGACTTTCTATTTCCATTTTCTTAACATTAAAGATTTTATTTTCATTTTGGCTTAGACTTCCTGAGATAGTGATCGAGCTCTCACGATATGATCATGCTTTAATTGCTCAATCATTTTGTTACTCTAGTCTTGGATTCGAACGTCTGATTTTGTATTTAGAATCCAAATACATTCTTTCTTCACTAAATCGCTCTAAGTTCTCTCTTTTTTAATACGCGACTTTCCTCCAAGCATTAATAGTACAAGTATCTTGTCTTTTTAAATAGAAATTCAATTCTCATTATTGAAACGTTCAAGCGGCTAGCTAGAACATACAACAATTAAACTGACACCAAAAGAAGAAAAAGAAGAAGAGAGCATCATCACCTAGATATGAGTTTTTATTGGATTTTAACATCAGGCTAACTAACAAGATATAATTGAAGTATCCAAAGAAGACCTTCTTCACTTGAATGTCGCCCACCAGCTTTAAAGGCAATAACGATATTCTTTTTTTTGAACAAGGTATTTCAAACAACACAACAACAGATCGATACCGAATACAAAGCCACGTAACCCAGGAACCTTCTAGTACTCGTACTCTAACCCTGGCCTAGACAGTTTTCATCATCTACAACTAAAGTGTGTGATTGATAACTCCATTAGCATTAATTTAAATGTATAGTATTACATAAATATAACTATATACGATTCAATCTACAGTTCTGTAATTTCTCAACCGGCCAACATTCTCCCCAACATTGTTGATTTTGATTAATAATTTTGAACTGATTTGAATCTTTGAACAAGCATCTCAAATAATCGATTAATCTGTAATAAATATATTAAATAAGTAGATCTCATGATTAACATTGACAGTGCTTTAATTTCTATCAGCTGCTGGATCAGGTTTGACATAAAACAAAAGAAATAAAAATAACTGGAGTTACACGCAAATCCTGAAACAATCCCATCTTTTTGAAAAAAAAAGTTGATGTATCTTATAGAAGACTTAAATCAGTAAACAAGTGAATTCGACTACTCAATTGGATAGTAGTTTCTCAAAATCCAATGGTAATTTTTGATAGCAATTGTTTTGTAATTAATCAGCCCAAATGAAATCGGCAATTAGGGCAAACACGTTTGTATGTTAACCATCTCCTAATGCAGGGCTCATGGTAGAAGTGAAAGCAAGGGAGCCTACTCGCAATCGAGCCAGCCTCCAATTCTTCATGGCACACCGAGCAAGTTACTCCTTCAACCACCAACGCCGTCACTAAGGCTTCCGCTGGTAGCTCTTGTTGATTATCATTTTGATATTCTTCTTCTTCTTGCTCTCCTTCTTGTTCCTCTTGCTCTCCTTCTTGTTCTTGTTCTTGTTCTTGTTCTTGTTCTTCGTCTTCATATTCATCATCATCTTCTTCTTCTTCTTCCTCTGGTACTGCTAATATAGCTGGTCGTGATGCAGTACATGTAACCAAAATAAAGATGGGTTGAACTGTGTGACCTGAGTATAATGGACTTTCCGCCATATTCAAAGCACACAACAGAACCCGTAGCGTAAAATCATCAAAAGGTTGAAGATCTATTCTCGTACTCAGCGAACATAACATATGATAGATTACAGCCAGTGCGTACCTAGTCAATTCTAGTGTTTGATAAATGGGGTAGCACATATCTCTCACAAATGTGTAATGACGATTTCTATCGTTTTGGATGTAATAATTGTCCACAAGAAGAATGCAGAGCCTCACGTAAACAGATGGAATTGAGGTGGCTAGAATATTATCTGGAACTACGTCATGGGTGCCCGGCCATATGAAGCATTCAGTAGAGTATACCGGCAGCGACATCAGCTTTTCTTTGAGAAATGAGAGGAAATGAGAGATAATTTAGGGTTAATTTGGCCTATGCTCTCATATGCCATGTATGAAGGGAGAGAGTAACGGTCATATGTAATAATAATTTATTACTTTTGGTGTAGTAATATCGTATTTAACCTATTACTATTTTTGTTTCATATGAGAGTTTAATTTGAAATGTTGAATGGGTAAGTATTTAAAATTTTCAAATCAAATAAGATATTTTGTTCACACGGAAAACATAAAAAAGAAACATAATAAAAACAGATAGAACTGGCAACTCATTTTGTTCAGATTTTTAGTTTCCCTTGATAATAGAAACAATTTCATGTCCATTTTGGTATATGAGGATTGACTAAGGATCAAATGAGAAGAATTTCTTAAAATAAGAAGAATGAGAAATAACTATAATTACACATTAGAGATGCATCGATTTGATTTAAATGCATCCCTAATCTTTTAGATGCATCACAATATATTTTCTAGCTAAAAATTAGATGCATATAGATATATTAGATGCATTTCATCAAGTTATACAAATCCTATGTATTTTTCGTCCTCTGCGAGTCAAAATTTGTTGCTAGTACTACTTTGCATCGTTTGCACTTCAAAATCACTTTCGAAACTAATTGTGACACATCTAAATGAATAAAGATGCATCTCATTCAAGTCTATGCATCTTAAATATGCGGTTATAGTTATTTCTCAGTCTTCTCATTTTAAGTTTTCTTCACACTGGATCCTTACCCTATGAGGATTATTAACTCATTCGCCCGTGTGACGCTTATATTGCAATATTTTGGCGTTGTTAATTGAACCTTTGGGCTTGGCTTCGACCCATTAAAACTGATAAGGAGTTGTCAGAATTCAACGAGCTTATGGATTTACTACATAACATTCGTCAGGGAATAGGGGAGGACGGCTGGAAGTTCTTGTTAAATAACTCGAACTTGTTCTTTGGTCTATTAGTATGGGTTGCTACTGATAAATGGGGGCTCGCCTCGACTAGTCTTCCAACTAGATGCTCATCTCTCATTCTCTCGGAAGTCTTAATTGTTGTTCGGCGTGCCGAGAGTAACTGCATTCTATCTAGGGTGGAGTTGAACCTTAAAGGAATTGGCATACCTTCGATCATATATCCTATTTCTGACAATCATTCTGAGACAGTTGATCATATTCTAGCCAAATGTGGTCACCTTTGGAAAAATATATTTTCTTGATGCGGTTTTGAATTCAAGATGGGTTTTTCCTTGTTGGAGATTATTGATTTCATCAACAACCTTAGTTTGGAAAAGAAGCTATTTAAGCATGTCAACTTTCATGTTTGAATTTTGTTATATTCTCTCCATCTTGATTGATTTAGAATGCAAGAAACGAGATGAAAAAGGTGCTTCGTAGAAGATCTATTCATCAAACTAAGCAAATCTTATTGTTGGTTGAATGGTAGTTACAAAAAGAAATTCTCTTGATTAGGTTTTACTTTTATGGCTTTGTTGTCTTACTAACACATGATCTTTCTAGAACCTGAACTTATGTATTTTGCGTAGTGTTCTAAATATCGGTCATGGCGGCCGATATATCGGCGCCATGGTGATTGGAAACATTCCAACACCATCGAAATTCACACGTCGGTCAAATTTATCGGTCATGGTCAAAATCGGTGCTTGGCGGTTAAAATTGGTCAAAATCGATCTCAAAACGAAAAACAAGTACCTGATCTTGAATCCATAACTAACTTTGTTTGTTTCTTCGTGGAGTTTGAGTTATATCTGGCGTTCGGGTACTGTTATAAGATTAAAAGGGGACAAATTTGTGATTTGTGTTTGCATTTGGTGGGTGCGTATTTTTGTATTAGGAGAAAAGTTTGTGGGTGGCTGCGTTTGAGTAAGAGTGTATTAGGGTAAGTGATCTAAATATTAGGGGCTTTTATAACTAGGTGAATTCGGGTTAAGGGTTACTATTTGTTTTGGGTTGGTGTTAGACTTCTTTGACTATCCTAAATTTGGGCTCAAATTCCTATAATCCGAATTCATTATGGCAAGATTATTAATCTGTAGCTTGTTAAAACAATTGGTTGTGAAAGCAAATATTTTAGTACAATAATTTTTTTGGTTATTGAATTATTTTGTTAGGATATTGCTGATATTTAGTTTTTTAAGAATAAGTTCTTTTATAATTTATGGTCCCCGCTGAGAAACCGATATATCGCCGCCAAGAACGATTTATCGCTGAAGGTGGTCGACTACCGACATACCGCCGCCCGAATTTTACAACCTTGATTTTGCAAACTCCTTGCTTTCTAGCTACTTGTTACCTCCTTGTAAGAAAGCAATTTTATATAATTTATCACCAACAATTACAAGCAGTGTACTCGTTCGGTGTAATATAGTTAGTCGGTAAGACCATGTCGTTCACAGGGAGCGAAGAGATCCTAAACGTCTAGTAGTTTTTAGGTTGTAAAGTACGTTTTAAATTCGCCGATTATGTTTCTAATCATACTTAATCTAATAAACTAAAAATAAAATAAAATGATAATAATTCTGGTGAAGAAAAGATCAAGAAATAAAGACATACGTACCTTGCTGATCCCCTAATTTCATTAATGACATAGTTCTAACTGCAATGTTCATCTAGTGTGCTTTGGTGAATCAAAGATATATGAAGTCACTTGGTTATCGATTTTCCCTTAACTTCGTCCTAACAGCTGGGCACGCCTTTCGGTCCTGTTACCCTAACTGCTGATCCGAGCATTAAGTTCATTTAGCTGATTTATGTAACTTACTTTTTTTGGGGTGCTAAATCACTTAGTTTTCTTGACAAATGGTAAAAAGCCTTGGTTATCAGTCAGTCGCCAATGTCGCTACTAAATCTTAAACCCTATTGTCTACCCCTTTTGACCTGGTGTACACCCTTGGTTATCGATGTATAACGCCCGCCATTATCCTACTTGCCAAAGTAGGTTAATGATTCATATATGTGTCTTTCACTTGGTTATCGTTTACCCCTAAACAACTATAATCAACAGGTAGCCATGGTCTATGCAATGACATAAGTCTATAACAGCACATAAATCATCCAAAACGCACGTAGTATAAACTAAAGAACTTTAATCATTAAATAAAATAGGTTCATAACAAGGCAAGCTTAAAAGGCTTAGCCTTCCATAACAAATGATAAGCAGACATTATTCAGAGTAAACAAGATAATCGAAATCATAATGAAAAATTGATAATCTAATGTTTATGATGTGTAAAACCTTCACTCTTGGTGTCTTCCTTCTTCTTGTAGCCTCCCTAAACGAATTAGGTTTCCTCCAAACTCTAGGGCTTCAAAACTTCAAGACTCTATCAATAATGTAGAATAGGGTTGTATTTATAGGCAAAATAGGGCTTGGGCCCGTCCATGGATACTACATATGCACCTGGATGGTGATACGCCGTATGCATCTATAATCAGCATATTCAAATCTTCTAGAATCACTCCATACGGTGTATCATTGAATGGGACATACAACGTATGGTCTTCAACACTTGGGAAATAAATTCATGACGAGAGCTCATACGTCGTATGCATGAGGATGGCTTAGGTCATATGCATCTTCAGCTTGGATATTTTATTTGACAAGATGACATATGCCGTATGTATAGAGATGGCATACGATGTATGATACTGGCTAAAAAATGCACTCCATCATACGTGACAATTTGGCTCAATTTTTGGTGTTTTCCGCGAGAATTCTCCTTTTGCTCCAGATAATTACTAAAACACATATTTGGAGTAATTAAGTACAATATTCAATAAAAAAAAAAGAGTAATTATCATGGAAATTTGATAGCTAAAACATGTATAATTATCAGGAGCTATCAAATATCCCCCCCCCCCCACTTTACTTCTATTTGTCCTCAAGTAGACTCTTGAATTAAACTTAGAAACATATCTCCTAGCATAACTGATGAGTGTCTAAATACTCATCATTTTTGTACAATATAAACTGCAAAATCATCTGAAAACACTCAAAAATACATCAAAATGATCAAAATATCACAAATCAGTGTTTTATGTGTTTTAAATGCAAAAATATCAAAATCGGATGAAAACGATCAAATTTGCAAAATTGGCGCTTTAGTCCCCAAGTTTCAAAAATTGTCAAAACAGGTCCTGGTATATCAAAATAAAGAAAATTGTTATTTAAGGTCCATGGGATTCAAAAGTTGTCAAAACAAACCTTTGAAATGTAAAATTGCAAAATTACAACTTTGGTCCCTCAAGTTTGAAAAATGTCATAAATGGTCCTTGGAAAAGTGGATAATGTCAAGAATGGTCCTTGTACTTTTAGAACTTGTCACTTTTAGCCCTTGGAGCATCTTTGTGAAAATGGCAGCCTAGGTCCTTATCTTTTCAGAAATTGCAACAATGGTCCCTATCTTATTAAAACCTTTACACCATTTAGACCCTTGTCAACAATTGTGACCCTTGCCTACCCTTTGGACCCCCTGTCACAAAAAATTTGGACCCCCTATTACTAATACCCTGGTCAACCCAGCCTTGGTCAAACAAACCCACTTGGCGCCAATTAGCCTCCTTCTTCCCCACCTGCTATCACTGCTCACCCAAGCAACACCATCCCCCCAGCTCACCTTTATATCCCCTTGTCCCCCCACCTCAACACAACTCCAAAAACCAATAAATGCTCCTTCCCTCATCTCACTCAATCCCTCCACCTGTCAAAATGCTATTTCCCGCCAAAATGAGATCAATGGCCAAAAGCTCCCCAACTGATCCAATGGCTTAGATAACTGGTGGGATGTGATCAGAAACAAGTGGGAAGGTGCTTGGAGCTATAAAAGAGGAAGAAAGAAGGAAGCAAAAGGGAGTAGCTAGTTTTATTTATTTCCTTTAATGTCGTTTTTAATAAAATGTTCTTAGTTTTAGTTAAAATATGGTAATTTCAGTTTCTTGGTAACACATTTATGTTAAATCAACTTTGTAATCTGTTTTAAGCATCAACTAAGAGTTTCATTTCAGTTTCCAGTTTTTATGTATACTGTGTAAAATTTCAAATTCAAACTATATTGTCCTAGCTTCTAATAACTTATATTTAAGTACTTATAAGCTCACTTAAGCTTCATATAGCTTTTGATGAGCTTTGGAATCATTTTCAAGCAAGTTTGTGAAAAGTCAACAAAAGTCAACTGTTTAAGCTTAGTTGGATTTGAGCATGGTTTGGTGTTGCGACCTCGAAATGGGTTGAATTAGGCTCAATTAGTGTAGTCATGGGTCTTGGTTTAGCTTCTAGCATAGTTGGACTCATGTGAGTGATTCTCTCATTTTACACTTTTCATCGTTTCCATTTTTTGCTTGTGTTTGCAATGGTAGTTGTAACTTGTTCAATCATGTTTAGATAGTTGTAATTAGGTTATAGGAACTCGGTTTGGTCATTGGTTCATGCCTGCTTCACTAGTTAGCTTAGTAAAATCATAGAAGTAGATATAAGGTGTTTGGAATTGTTTCCAAACCTGCTTTTTAGGTTAGTTCGAGCTTAAGTTTTGTTGATGTATGATTGTTTAGTTCATTTAAGTCCATTTCGTCCTCATTTTGCACCTGCCTCGCTTAAAGTCAAAATTCCATTCCAATTGATCTAGCGACTTATCATCAAGATTTTTACATATCAAAAGCTTATTTTGTGTTGGGATAACATATGTGTAGCTTGCAGTAGGTTTCATTAATCTAGTAACATCATTTTCAGTTGATAAATCATGATCAAAACTCAAATAAGTCAAACTTTATGTTTTGTCAAAAAGTCAAAAAATGGCAAAAATGCTTTTTCAATTAACTAGAAAGATTTTTAATGAACTCATCTTTGGATCAATTTCAGTGATATTTGTGGTTTTAAAAGCCCTCTTGATCTATTTTCTTATGTATATTTTAGCATATTTTGTGATTTTCTACAAGCTTCAAAAGAGCTTGTCTTTTAGGTCCAAAATGCCTGTGCAAAACTCGACTTATGCCGAGTTTTCTCGAATCCGGCATGCTTGTCATTGAGCTCATTTGAGCTCATCTAAGTCTATAATTTGGTTGAGATACTCTCACCCGGTCTTCTCAAGTTCCAATTTACTTTTCCATTTCAACTTATTTTGTAGCTTGTGCAATAGCTCAAAGTAGACCCCCCTTTACTGTTTTTTAGCTTATAGCTCAAATCATCTAATCATTGCATCTTGCTATCCAGAGGTTGTGACTTGTTGATTCTCATTGCATTTTGGTGGTTTTAGCTTATTAGAGCTTCATTTTCAGTTTGGTGCTTGTTGTGTTCCATTTGCTTATTGGAAGTGCTTATTTTTAAGCACTTCCCTCATCAGTTGCTAATTCCTCCACATAGCACCTTGTTTTTATATTTTTCCTTTATTCCTTATAATATTTTAGACTTTTCCTGAAATTTTCAGATTTTTCTAAGGTGTTTTGCTATTTTTCTTGATTTAATTTAGTTTTTAAGCATTTTTAATTAGCTATTAATACAAATAATTAAGAAAAGTCTCAAAAAAATAATTTTTCATTTTTCTTTAGGTTAGATAAATATAAAAAGCTTAAAAAGTATTTTTCCATAATTTTCTTAGCTTAAATAGTATTATCTAGCATTTTAATTAGTTTTAAATAGTTTTAAATTAATAATAAATATATAAAAAGTCTAAAAAATATATTTTCAGTTTTAAAATAAGTTTTATCATATTTTAGATTTTTCCAGGTTATAATTTCATTTTTCTAGGTTAATTTTGTATTTTCTTGTATTTTAGTGCATTTTAAATACTTAATAAATAGTTTTTATTTAATAATAATTAATTAAATAGTTTTAAAAATAATTTTCTTTTTCTATAAAGTTTCTTTTATCATTAGGATTGTAAAAATGTATCTTTCATATTTTTAGGATTTATCTTGTGTAATTTTCAGGTTTTTATTTGTACGTTTACGTATTTTTATTTAAACGTAAGTTTTAAGTTTTAAGTTTTAAACGTTCATCACTTTAAAAATAGTGATAGCGTTTATTTAATATTTTTAACTTTTTAATTTCTTTTAATTTGCATTTAAGTCGCTTTATTTTATAACCTTTTTCAGTAGTGTAATTATCCTATCCAAATCCCTTCTGATCACTATCATTAGTGATCATTCTATCGTCTGAATCAGTGTTTAACACACCATTGAGTCTCCGTGGGACTAAACGACCCGGGAATTCATTGTATTCTCTGATCTTCATTGCATTTGTGTCTGAGCAGTTTTAAGTCTGTTAGACTTGACGGTTCACCACAGATCAATAACAAATATCAATTTAAATTTAACATACTTCTAGTCTATTGCCAGACCAAGCACCTCATGAAAAGGGAAAAGAAAATATCGCTCATCATTCATACTAATCTAGGTTCTGTATTTTCTGATCACTCAAGTGCCCAATCATGGTGCATAAACTATTATAAGCTTGACCAAATTTCAAGTCTAGTATATAGATATTAATTATTCTAGAAGGCAAACATATGGGTTGACACATAATGAAAGGCTTACGTTTTGATTTATACTTAGAGGGTAATCTCTACAAATAACAATACTCAAGCAAAGGCGACAAAACCACCTAAGTGATTGCTCAAATCCTTCACTAAAGCATGCTAGAGGTCAGAATGACTAATGGTAGCATGTAGGCATGGATAACATTTATGGTTTTAGAAATTGACCTAAACAAAACAAATAGATCCCTAAGTCTACACTCTCCCCACTTGCTAGTCTCACTTGATCCCATAAAGCAGAGTTCTAGAATCAATCGAGAGTTTTCAAATGATAAGTGTATCAATTTAATGCTATAAGATGTGTAGTGCCCTCTTAATCCTTATATCTCGTAATACTTGGGCATAAAGATGCATTAACTCGCTCTTTGTCATAGATCATTGAGTTAGTGTATATAGAATGTTGATTGATGCATCTTAATTCCATTGACTGATAGTTTCATGGCATCTATAGTACACTAACTCGACCTTCAATCCATCATATCCATAAGTGATAAGGATATTACAACATCATAACATCGCTTCAAAAAATTTTCATTCATAGTATGTAAACGATTTTCTTCAAGAATTTACAAACTTTACAACAATAACATCGATTTATATCATGTATCGACTACACTAACACTTGGTGATTTATATAACGTATCAACTGCAATAACAATGCATGCAAAATATTCTCTCTCTGTCTCTCTCTATTATATTTTTTCATGACTATATAAACGAAAGATAAATAGAAATTATAGACTTTATAGATGTATCCCCCCACTTAAGTTATGCAAATCATGAATTTTTGTCATTCTCCTTCAATATCATTCTCTTTTCGTGACCCGTGAATTTCCACTTATAGGAACAAGATAAACTAGCAACTCCACGAGTACCGGACTTAAAAGATCTACATGGTTAGCCAGGAGAATAGGTGCAATGAAACATATAACATTTAACTGGTGTGTAGACAAAAAGAAGATATTGGCTCAGCAGGGTTATTCTAGGGGTATCTTGCACTAAAAGCGAGTACAACAAAAAGGTTTTTCACAGGGTGATTAACTAATCGATGTGAAAAGTCAACATACTTAAACATTTATGACACGGTAATGATATTTTAGTAGTCTTTACTATATTTAACAAGAACAACAAAAAACAATGGCCGTGCATAACCACTTACTTGAGCCAAACATATATAGCATTTTACCAAAATCACATTGGGCAACAAAACAAAAACAACACGCCATAAACATTTTAAAACCAGCTAAATATTTATAACTATTAGTAGAGCCTTCAAAAGTGATTAAAATTTAGGGTTGTTGTTTGGAACTTCATGTTGAGGTATGACTGTATAAGCATAAATACCTAATACCTAAATATGTTCGTTGAACTTTAAGTTATTGAAAATGAATAAATGACCTTTATATTATAAAATTTATGTTTTGCGGAATTGTGGTTAAAAAAGCACAATTTAATTACACAAAACTATGAGTGATTATGGTTGGATGATAATTATTACTACCTCCGTCCATAATAAATGTCCACTTTGACTTTTTTGAGTCTTTCTTATTTAACTTTGACCACAAATATTTTTATTTGTTTTATATAATACTTGATGAAAAATATATGAATTGATTGAGTTTTAAATTATTTTCACTAGCATAATTTTCATCAAGTATTATATAACGCAAATAAAAATATTTTTGGTCAAAGTTGAACATGAAAGACTTAAAAAAATCAAAGTTGACACTTATTATGAGATGAAGGGAGTACAAAATTATAAAATTTACAATAATCCACAAAAGTATGGATAATTAATTAATCAACAGTTATTGTTATAGGACGAAACTACTACAAAAAGAAGCATCAAGACTCCCATATGGAGACTGGATACAAAGAAACAGGTCTCAAAACCTGAAATCCACCTTTCCAAAAATAATCTGGACTAGTTCTTACTAAAAAAAACGAGTCTTGATTTAGGAAACAGTAATAGACCGATTAATCTTATGAAACCAATCTATAAAAAGCTAAATGAGTCGATTTTAGGATTTAAAACACGTCTGGATTAGATCTTTAATAGAGACCGGTTTCAGTTATTTCACAAAAAAAGGTCTCAATAAACTTTTGAATTCTAATTGTTGAAAGAACAGACCTGATGCACGAATTTATTACCCAAGACCTGATTCAATTCCATCTTAAACACACAGCTACCTACTCAACTTCTATCTAACTTCCAAATACAAATTTTAAAGGTATTAAATACATCTTATTCATCACCAAAGGTGTTAAATTCCTCTTAATCATTACGTTTTTATTTTCTAATATAGATTGCTATTTTATTATCATAGAGTCTTGAAGTTAATTCGTTTCTTTAAATCTTCTTTCATATGTGTAGGGCCATTTTCATTTGCAGAAATCATGTATGTTGAACACAATATTTTTTGGATAGCTTGATTACGATTCGTACGTTGAAGTAAGATATTATTTCCATTTATCTTTAAGCAAGCATATACTCTTTTCACATCAATATAGCAAACTAAGTAAAAAAACATAGATGATGTATAGTTTGACAACCGTCTGATTTTAAACTATTAGAGGTTAATCTTGAATTTTCCCCATTTGGGACTACTTTTATAACATTGTTTCATTTAAGATGTGAATACTTAATATTGAATTGAGTATTATTTTGAAAAAAAAAAATCGATAGCATTTTTTCCTTACTCCTACGATTATGCACTTATACACTACTTAGGGAGTGGGGAAATGTTGTCGATTTTTTTAAAACAAATATCACTTAATCTAACAATAAGCCTTCACATATGAGACAGTGTGTTCTAAAAGTGGGTTAAGATTGACCCAAAAAAAAAAAGAACGTATGTTAGTACAATTTGTTTGACTGGTTATAATGGATCTAGACGTAGTTTACCGGACTGGGCCAGCAAGCCTTTGATGGGCTGGTTTTGTACTAATTCAAGTAATAAGAGTGACGTTCCTGCACAAGAAAGGTAAACCGTTAGTCTTACCGTGGGGACGGACCCCACGATTAGACTCCGACGTGAGAGTAAGTACACATTCTTGAGAGGGAAAGTAGAAGTATGTGTGTAATTATGAGAGAAATTTCTTGTACCTTGTATGGGATTAGAGCCCTTTTATAGGCGAGGTTTGCATTACCGGGCTTCCCGGATTATCGCATAAAGTGGTTAGTCGCGGAGCGGACCCTTGGCGGACAAGGGTTCCGTGCTAATCGCGGATGCGGACGTAAGAGGTCTAATGGTTGAAGGTTCAGCCCGTTATGTACCTTGCACGCATCTCAAGGTCTGGGCCACAGCCAATTTAGTCATTGGGCTTACTGTAGGCCCAGAATTTGTGATTGTTGGACCTGAGTCCAGGGTTTGCAATCATTGGGCCTGAGCCCCGAGTGTGCGTATAGTATGTATTGGGCTTAGTAGACCTGTTGTACATCTTATACGTCATCAAGTCCCCCCAGTCTAGTATGTTCATTGCGTGCGGATGTTGTCGCATGCGGTGGATGTCACTAGACTTGAGTTGACTAAGGATTTCACTGCATGCTTTTTCCTTTCCGAAATGCTTTTTCTACCTTAGAACTACTATACCATCCAGCCCCCGCCTAGTATGCTGCGTGCGGATATTGTCGCATGCGGTGGATTTACTTAGACTACTTCTTGGTCGATTTCTTCCGCACTCTCGAGGCGCTTTTCTTGACGCTCCTTTCCTTGGGAAGTTTTTTTTTTTTTTTTTTTTTTTTTTTAATACAACGTGGACGGTTTTTGGATTTTCATGTTCTGGTTGATTTGACTCTATGGGCCCTTGGTTTTCTACCATCTTTATCCACGTATCTATGATTTTGATCGTTGGATCAGGTTTCTTTTGGACGCGTGTCCTTTTTTAGGGTTTTCTTGGTTCATCTTCATTCCGTTTGTATAAATACTCCTTACTTTGTTTTTAGCCCATTTTTTCTTTTTACTGCTTTTTTTTGTTGCGAACACCGTTCTTTGATCCGATCTTACCTTTGGCCGTATCCTCCTTCCAATTCCTCAGTCAGGTTAGATTCTTGATTCCCTTTTTCTTTTTCTGTTATGGGTACTTTTTCTTCTACCAAGTCTAAACTATCCTAGAAGGCACTTGATCGTTTCTGTGTTGATTATTCGATTTCGCACTTTGTTCATCCGGAATTGCCTGATCCTGACAAAAGTATGCGTGAAGCGCCGAAAGGAAAGATCGGTGTTTATACCCGTTTCTTTGAGTTTGCTAATTTCCGCCTTCCCTTATCTTATTTTCTTGTTTCGATTCTTGACTACTATCGTATCCATATCTCGCAGCTTTCTGTCATTGGTGCTGCTAAGGTTTCTCAATTTGAGATTCTTTGTTTTGCACTTGGTATTGAACCCTTAGTTAGTTTGTTTAGGTGTTTTTATGTCCTGTCTCGGAGTCATGGATGGCTTTCTTTTAGTAAACGTGTTGATAGCTTTGGTGTTTGTTACACCAAGCCCCTTGATTGCCTTGTTGGAACGACCACTTTTTCTGGATTGACTCATTTGCTTGTCCCTGTATTCATCCTTTCTTTGTTGGTGGAAATCTTCCTAAGGATTCCACCCCTAGGGATACTGAGTTTGATGCTGAACATGTTGCCTCCCTTGTTACCAATGCTTCTTCTTTTGTTAAGTTTCCGAAACCTTTCCTCTGTTTGGTTGGGTTGAGCCGTAAATATACTTTGGGCAATGACTATTATCCCGTGTTTTTTGATCAAGAGAATCGGGGTGGGTATGCCGTATCTATGTTTTTCTTTCCATTACTTTATTCTTATTTTGCCCTTACTTTTGTTTCCTTTCTGTCTGTTTGCTGCAGCTATGGATTTGTTTTCTTTGGTTAAGCAGAAGAACCCGTTGGAGTTACTTGTTGATACTCGACCACGGGAGGAGGATGAAGTTCCTTTGCTAAAATTGACCGAAGGTTGTACTGTTTCTCTTGCCCCTCCCTCCTCTGGTGAAGCTGGTCGTGCAGCTACTTGTTCGGAAATCGGAGTTTCTCGATCGTCTGGTGATGTTGTCCTCATGACCGACTATTCACTTCGATATTGGTTTTGACAGTGGAGTGGCTTCTGGTTCTGGTAGGAAGAGGAGGAGAGCTGGCATCAGTCTTGTCCATCCCCCTAAGAAGGCGAGGAGTGACCTTAACGATTCTTGTAGGGCTTCTACTGGTGGTAAGTCTTCAGAGTCCATTAAGAAGTTGCTAGCTCAAAGTTCACAAACTCTTGAATATTGTTTGAATGCTTTGCCCACTCATTCTTCTTCTTCTCCTTTATTTTCAACTACTCCCTTTTGTGAAGCCAGGACATCCACTGAATCTGGCTTTGGTTTGCTCCATCTTGACTGTTCTCCTTCCAGGTTTGTTGTTTATACTTTTGTCTTTTCATAATTTCTTTGTTTTTCTTCCCTTTATTTACTTACTCTTTACTTGTTTTTTCGCAGTTCTCCTTTGCCCGTTATGACGGATGCCGTCGTTACTACTATTTATTCTGTTGAGAAGGGGAAGGGTCAAGTGGATGTTCCTTCTTCTCTCCTGACGGCCTTTCTCCCGTTAGTGGTATTCATCCAATTCTTGATGACCTTTCGGATCTTGATGTCTCACCGAGGACATTCGTCATCGCTGATGATCCGGACTCTTGTTCTTTATCTGTTGTTCATATTCAAATGGAATGTTGCCAAGAGTTCACCGCTGATGATGTTGATGAATGCCGTGTTATGGTGGACGAGTTCGCTCCTCCTACCTCCTTTCCGCCGTCCGTGATACGGGTATGAGCCTCCTCGGTGAATTTAATGTTTCCGTGGCGCGACAATTGTGCCTTTAGTTCCAAGTTCGCGTTTAGAGTATAATGCGATGGAGCTAAACGCTTATTGTCTTTGTTGGCAAGTAAGGATAAGGAGATTTCGGCTCTGGAGTCTAAGGGTGCGTTTGGTTCGCATAATGTTTTTGAAGGAATTGTAATCTTTTGTAGGAATTCTAATTTGAATGAATTGTAATTCAAAGAATAGGAATGTGTTGGATTTTTAATGTGTTGCAATTGTAATTGATGAAATCTGTCATTATGTTTCGTTGACTTGCAACGTAATATAATCCGTAAAATAAAATAATAATAATAATAATAATAATAATAATAATAATAATAATAATAAATATAATAATTATAATAATAAATAATATTATTTAATAATAATAATAATAATAAAATAATAATAACAAATATAATAATAATAATAGTAAATAATAATAATAATAAATAATAATTAATAATAATATCATACAATAATAATAATAATAAATAATAAATAAATAAATAATATAATAATAATATTAATAATATTAATAATAATAATAAATAATAAATAATAATAATAAATATTATTATTATTATTATTATTATTATTATTATATAAATATTATTATAATAAATATTATAAATATTATTATTATATTATTTTATTATTATTATTATTATATAAATATTATTTTAATATTTATATAATAATAATAATAATAATAATAATAATAATAATAATAATAATAATAATAATAATAATAATAATAATAATAATAATAATAATAATAATAATAATCAATTACGACGTAATTCAAAACTTCCATCCAACATCCCATGTAATCCAATTCCTTATTTGATGTAATTGTAATGACTAAATTACAATTACAACACAACCCAAATGGTTTACGTAATGTAATCTGAATTACAATGCCTTCCATTCTGCGAACCAAACAGCCTACGTAATGTAATCAAATTACAATTACATCCAATTACACCAGATTACGGTGAACCAAACGCACCCTAAGGTTGCTAATTCTATTTCTTCTGGGACATCTTCTGTTGTTGCGTCTTTAGCAGCCTCTGCTGCAGAGCTTTCGTCTTTGAAGAACCAGAACTTTATGCTTGAGGAAGAACAAAATTCTCTTCGAGCCGAGGTGGCAACACTTCTATCGTCTCTCGATGCTAAGGATTTTGAGTCATCGAATTTGAGAGCTGAGGTTGCTGTTCTTAAGTTTCAGAATTCCAATCTTTCCGGACAGGTTTACGTCCGTGCTCTCTATCTTTTTTTTTTATTGTTCCTCTTGTTTGTTCTTCGTTGTCTACTAATTTTGTTTTGCTTGTAGATACGGACTTTGGTGGAGTCGTGTTATAAGCTCCGCAACCGAGCTCCGTCCTTTGCTGCTTTGGAGGAGGAATTTTGTAGGATCCAAGATGCTAAGATGGTCGGACTTATGCGGAAGGTTGATTTGGCCATTGCTGATTTGTATGCTTTGGCTGTTCACCTTGATGAGGAGTTTTGTCCTCGATTCCTTACGCTATTATCTAGCCGTCGCTGGTTGTTAACTAACGGTATAAGCCTTGCTGTGTTCAAGTGTCTAAACTCTTCAGAGTATACTTCGGCGATGGCAAAAGTTATTGAGCGTGCCGCTGACAAGGGTATGCGGGAAGGCTTAGTCATGGGCATTATTCATGGTAAAGAGAAAGAGAGCTTGTTGAGCTTGTCGATATAATCCTTCCGGAAGATCATTATGTTTCACATGAAGGCCCTTGAAAATGTGGAATTTTCTTTGCTCTCCGTGCTTAAGTCCAACAAGGATGATGGTATTGCGGAAGTTATGGACCTTCTCCGCGTTGATGGGCCTTCCGCGAATGCTCCTATAATTGCAGGGTTATAGCCGGATTTTGAGCAACTCATCATTCCTGTCCATGATAAGGGTAGTAATGCTGTTATCGGTAGCAGCCCTTTGTATTTCTCTTTGGAGGTTATTCGGAAGAGAGTTGATCAGGTTAGAAAACGCTTTGGTACTTATCGGTTGTCTTTTTTCGATGTTTACAACTCTTCCCTCGATCCGTTGTCCGCTCGTAATGTGATTGGTGTTAAAATATCTTCTGCTAGCGAATTAGCTTCTGTTTGCACTACTTCTTTGCCACTTGTGCCTCTTCTTGTCAGTACTTTTGACATTTCCGCGATACCCTTTTCTGTTGAATATTATGATGTTGGTGGGTCCGATACCCCTGTTGAGGTTGCGAATGACCCATCTTCTGGAGTTAGTGAGGTCCTTGTTGTTCTGTTCGAGCCTGAAGTGAGTGCTACTGCCTTGGTGCGGACTTAGTTTTTTCTTTTCTTTTCTAGGATTCTTTGTAATCATCTGAACAATGTCTGTCTTTGTTTCTTTTTATGATACTTCTGATAGTTGTAGTCAACTTTTTTGCTTGTATTTCCGCATGCTTTCCTTTTGCTTTGCATTTATGCTACAACTTTTTTCCTTATGCAAGTTCTTGATGCTTTTGGCGTATGTTATTTTTCTTTTTGTATTGCTATTTATAACGTTATACGGATATGCACGTTTTGTAATAGTCTTTTGCGCACATACTCTTTTTGTCTGTGCAGTGCTATTTTTAACGTTATACGGATATGCACGTTTGTAATAGTCTTTTGCGCACATACTCTTTTTGTCTGTGCAATTATATTTTTAACGTTATACGGATATGCACGTTTGTAATAGTCTTTGGATAATTTTGGGCTATACTCCCAGTACTGGCTTGCAATACCTCTTACGTACTTTGGTGATTGTGCTGCTCACCAGTTGTGTTATTCGTGATAACTCTATGCTATTCGGAAATAACATATTTGGGTTGTGCCCAATTCTTGTGCTTGCGCGTCTTATGCACTTAGTAGAAATAAAAACATTTTAAAGAATAAAATAATGAAGGCAGCTAATCTTCATTTTTTTATTAATTGATCGCATTTTTAATTACATTACAATAACTATTATTATATATATATAAATCCGGGTACATATTTTTCATTGCTAACTGTCCTTACCCTCTTTGACTCCGAGTCTTATAACTGATGACCCTCATTCCTTTGCGGATCTTTGTTAATAGCCATCATTACTCTTAACAAGTACTTTTGGGGTTCTGCTTCCCTTCATCTTTGTGAAGGTTTTGTTTTAGTAGTTGTCCGTGGCAGTTTGCCTTGTACGTAGTAGTTGTGACATCCTTTTTTGAAGAAACGTTCTGGCCGGGTTCGCTTTTGCTGACATTGTTACTTCTCCCTGGTTTCCCTAGCGCGGGTGTTTTCTTTTTGTTCTGAGTTCCGAATCCTCCTTCTTGTCTACTATCTGTTTTTTGAAGGGGTTCCGGTTTCCGCTTCCTCTTGGGGCCGCTATATTCTCCTCGGGTTCCCTAAGTTCGTGGGTTTTCAGTTGTTTCTTGAGAGGTCGTGGTGCTTCCCTTGTCTGCTTGCTTTTTTCATCACGGCTTGTTTCACTGTAGGTATACAACAAGTTTGATAGACCTTCAAGAGGTTTCCTGTCTGAACCCGTCCCGATGTACGGAAGTGGAAAGGTTTTAGTGAGGTTGCTTTTTCGTTGCACAGCTTTTGCTCTATCCCGGGGCCCACAAGCTGACCATTTGTTCCTTAAACCCAGTCAATCCAACCCGATATGCATGGGTTAGTAAACTCGCGCTTGTTTGAGGGGCCGGGTTGTATAAACAGATGAATGAATGCATAGTTTTCATCCTCTGTTTGTTTGCCTTTCCTAGGGAAGTTTCTTGTTAACTGGGGGGCATTTTATGCATGGTGTTGTGCCCCACTTCCTTTGTTGTCCTTCCCCAGGGACCAAACTCTTCGCACATTCAATCACACCCCTCGACCCATTTCTCGTGAGATAGTTCCTTCTTCCGCTCGGGAGCCAACTCTTCAGAAGGAACTATATGCACTACCAAAATCTCAAAGGGTTAGTGAGATCTTTCCTATTTCAAGCTCTCACCTTTGGTATGCCCTAGGATCTCGGTATGTCCACGCAAACTTCAATGGACATGGTTTTTAGTGGAAGGAATGTTGTGAACGGTCACGGAGGCTGGTTATTAGTCGTCATTTTAGAATGACTAAGTGTTATTAGTTGTCATTTTAGAACATGCTTCAGCTGACTCTGCCTTTTGCCTTTACGTTTTCTTTTTGAGGGATAAAGGTTCAGGTAATGAATGGGTTTTTTAGAAACGACGATGTGGTGTCTATGTGTCGCTGTTGAGAGTCGGCCATATTCCCTTTTTACCAAGCACATCTTCATCTTCTTTTTGTTTTCCCGGGGTATTTTTCATTCCCTCATGTTGTATACTGGTCTTTTCCAAGGAAGAAGTAGTTCCACTCCTCTTTTTTCTACCCTTTCTTGTTTCTTTACCCCGTGTATTTATAGCGATGATTTTACTATTTTCGCATGCGTCGGCATTAATTTTCATCTATTGTTTTGTTGATAGGCGCATGCCTAGGCTCGTAGCCTGAGTACCTATTGTTTCTGTTAGATTTGACACAACATTTCTCGGGAAGGAACGCGAATCTGTACTGGCAGATTTTCCCTTCTTTTTGAGCATTTGGATAAGGCTTATCCTATTGCTCCCATCCATGCTTTGCTTTCCGGTCCGAGATCGGATCCTTTCCTTAGCTTCTGCTATTTCCCATCTTTGCCGTGATTGCATATTTCTATCGTGTTATTATTCTTTCCGTTCGCAGTATGGAATCATGTATTTTTGCGCCTCTTATTCCTTTGGTTCGCTACTTCTTCTGAAGCTAACTCTTTCAAGGTTACATGTTTTTGTTTGTTTGTTTTTTTTATCTTATGGGAATCATTTCCGCATGGTTTTCCACGATTTGGTTGTTTTGAATTGGCAGTGCATCTTTTTAACGTTTGTATTTTCTTCTTGAGTCTCTTGATTCGAGGTACATAGGGTTGAGATCTTCATTTGCTTTGCCAGTGATATCCTAACGCGTGCTCGTTTCATTGGCGCCCTTGCATTTCTTCTCTATGCTTTTTCAAATGCAGAAACTCTTCTGTGGTGTGTCTTGCTTTTCCGTGAAATTCACATAACTTCTCTTCGATTTCCTTCTTGGCTGTCATGGTTGGGTAAAAGTTTGTAGGTCCTGCTTTCCTTTGTACCGTTATTTCCTCGAAAGGTTTTTGTGGGTTGCGGAAACCTTGTTGCCTTTCTCTCATTCTTGGCTTATCTTTAAATCCCTTTTTGAAACTATGTTGATGATTGGATGTTGTTCGTTCCACCGGTCGTTGTACCCACTGCCTTTTTCTTTCACGACTTCTCGTGGCTACTTTCCCTCTTAGAAAGGAAGTAGTTATGCTTATTACTTCGGCCATTGACTTTGGGACTCTGTCATGTAGCCGCTTAATCAGTTTTGGATCAGTGATCGCATGCATGAATCCTGAGACTTTCATATCTGGGGCTCCCTTTACGTTCCTTGTTTCTTCTTTGAATCTCCGTACGAAGTCTTTTGTTAGCTCTCCATCCTTTTTCTTGATGTGATAAATCTCCACGGGATCTTTGATACATTTCTTTTGCTATAGGAAGTTAGTCAAGAAGGCCTCCTTTAGCTTGTCGAAGCTATCTATTGATTCGGGTGGAAAGTCGTCAAAACAGACCCTAGCGGATCCAGTGAGCGTGGAGTTGAACATGTGACACCATGTTGGCATGGCCCATCGCTCCACCTTTTCTGCTACCTGGAAAATCTTTAGATGATCCTTAGGGTCTCCGCTCCCATCATATGTTTTCACGTTGGTTGGCATCCGCGTTTTTACGGGCATTTCGAAGTAGCGGATACGTGGAGTGAACGGATCAGTCTCCTTGCAGACCTAGGGTCTGGCCAGGTCATAGTCATAATCATTTGGCTTCTGCTTTTTGACTTCGAGCCCTCGACATCCGCTTCCGTGAGGTTCCTCGTTTGAAAAATTATTCGTCTTTCGCGACCGAGTTTTTTCGGTTTCATGACTTCCCAACCTTAATCCTTCTGGCCGTGATTGAGAACCCCTACGGTTGCTCTTTCTTCTGGTACTGTGGTGGACTTGTTGCCTAAGTTCTTTGGGACAAACGGAAACACTTTCCTCCTTATCTCCAAGTCGGTGGAACACACTTTTGCGCAGCCTTTTGAACAATGTTTCCCTTACGTCTTCTTTCCTTTTGGGTGATCTAGATCGGTTACGTCTTTGGCTGCCACCATCTTGCGTATTCCCCCATTTCACTGCCTCGAGCTGTTTCTATAGGTCTCCACTTGGCGTTTCCGCTCGATGGTGATGTTGGGTTTCATGATAATCCTTCTGGATTTCTGTCACCTTGGCTCTCTCTTCTCGTTTCTGAACTTTCTACTTCATAATAGGTAAGATCTTGTCGAAATATTTATCACAATACTTTCGGAGGGCTGCATCGGACACAGGTCCCTCAAGGTCCGTCGAGACCGTGTGGTTTTCTCTTTCTACCGTACTTCGCAACGTAGACATGAAGGCAGGATTTGGTCCAGATCTAGTGCTCATGGTGAGTATTTTCTGAAACGCAATTGTGTACTGGGTCCCACGGATGGCGCTAACTTGTTAGTACAATTTGTGAGACTGGTTATAATGGATCTAGATGTAGTTTACCGGGCTGGGCCAGCAAGCCTTTGATGGGATGGTTTTGTACTAATTCAAGTAATAAGAGTGACATTCCTGCACAAGAAAGGTAAACCGTTAGTCTTACCGTGAGGACGGACCCCACGATTAGACTCCGGCATGAGAGTAAGTACACATTCTTGAGAGGGAAAGTAGAAGTATGTGTGTGTAATTATGAGAGAGAAAGTTCTTGTACCTTGTATGGGGATTAGAGCCCCTTTTATAGGCGATGTTTGCCGCTGGGGCTTCCTGGATTATCGCATATAGTGGTTAGTCGCTGGAGCCGGACACTTGGCGGACAAGGGTTCTGTGCTAATCGCGGATGCGGACGTAAGAGGTCTACGGTTGAAGGTTCAGCCCGTTATGTACCTTGCGCGCATCTCAAGGTCTGGGCCATAGCCAATTTAGTCATTGGGCTTACTGTAGGCCTAGGGTTTGTGATTGTTGGACCTGAGCCCAGGGTTTGCAATCATTGGGCCTGAGCCCCGAGTGTGCGTATAGTATGTATTGGGCCTAGTAGACCTGTTGTACATACTATACGTCATCAACGTACGTAATCATGAGATTACTTGACGAGTCCCAACCGTTGTGGTCTATAAAACCCATATTTGATTTAAGGAATTCAATGCCTTAGCAATTCTTCGGGTGTCAAAGATTACTTAACGAGAGCATTCAGTTTTATCTACAACATTTTTCTTGTGGCATTTATAGAAAAGTATGTACGCTATTATGTAAACTGTTTAATTACTTATGGGCGTATATGGGTCAATAAATTCGTTTTAACTTTATTAAAGGGAACCATTGGGTGTTGTTTGTTGTATGCCCTAAACAACGCATGTGCTACATCTTGGATTCATATCGGCAACAGAATAAGAAAATGATTGAGCGAAGCTATTGGCTTACAAGATGTTTGAATAAGTTCGTTGTAAATTACAAAGTTGTCGAGGTAAACTCTCTAACTATGATTATTAGATACATACAAACAAATTGTTGTGTTATACAACTTTTAACATGTACACATAATTGGTTTATTAAAACATAGTGCAATCAACAAGCTGAAAAATGGGAATGTGGATATTATTAGTCAAATTGATGCATGAATTTGTAACCGTTCATCACGATCATTTTCCTAATATATTAAGTACTATCATAAATACTGATTTTAGATTATGTAAATGAAATTTCCATTCTTAATGGATGCAACAAGTAAGCTTAATTTTGTTTTCTGTTATGGCTCTTAACGTAGCTTGTATACTTTTTCTACATGTAGATCCTTTGGCATGACAATCTTTCATTCTCCATGAATCAGATAGAAGACACGGGCGAAAATGGGCATCAGTTATCTCCAATTTGATTAACATTATTGATAGGAAGTTGTTGGTTATGTCATTGTCTTTTGTTTTAGGAATTTGTACGTTCAAGTATTTAAGTTAAGATGATATGTACGAACTACTTGTTTGTAGAAGGATTTTTGGAACGTACATACATTTAGTGCTAGAACTCGTATCATCTAAGTTAAACTATGCAACATATGTATTGATTTTTATGGTGTATTAGTTAAATTTCTGGAATGTATGATGTATTTGCTTGAAACTAAAACTGCAAACTGTCAATAATGTTCTAGAATGTGTGTTGCTAGAAATGGAATTTCTATGTGCTGATGGAGGATCTTTTTATTTTATAAAATGTAACAGAGACCTATTTATTAATATAAAACCGGTCTATGTATATAAAACAAGAACAGTGAAACACTCATAAACAGGTCTCGATATTGATATCAGGACCGAGTATATAGCTGATGAGTGTCTAAATACTCATCATTTTTGTACAAAATTAGTATTTAGACACTCAAAATATCATTTTGATGTGTTTTATGTCGAAATGATCAAAATATCACATAAAACTCATAAACTAATTTGTGATATTTTGCATCTCTCTGCTGAGGAATGGACATGCATTCTCATGTACGTCTTTATTCCATTCTTCACAGATGGTGTGGTTGCTCTTTCCCTTTTCTCTTTCGGGAATGAGGACACCATCTTTGACCCCGATATCATCCTTTATAGTTTCTACTATTAACAAAACCGCGGTTATATCTCGTCGGTGTGGAACTTTCTGATGTTCATATGTTCATTAACATTGTGAACGAAATTCCGCTCGAGATTGGTTTTCCACGTTACTTTCCCATGAACAAATAAATTGGTCGAGTCAAGCTAGCGACTGAAATCAAAAACAAGAGACGCACCATATGGGTTTTCACCCATATTTCGACTTCTTACCCCTTTCTACCACCTAAGTGTGGGGGTTGCCCACATGTTTTGTATATAAATCTTTCTAAAAAAAAAAAAAAAAAAAAAAAAAAAAAAAACCTTTCTAAAATAATGGCCGAGTATTTCCTTTCACGTTTTTGTTTCGGCATAACCGCTGTACTTTGAATATTGAGGCAATATTCATTTCTATGTGGGGAATTCTCACGAATTTTATCATATAATTATACCAATTCCCGCTTTTGGCCAAAATTTTTTGGAGTAAGTGTTCTACACTTTCTCATTTGGTTATCATCCGCCATGTCTATAAGACAAAAGGATTGGCTAATCCAGAGCAAACGACTCTTGGTAAAGATATCTCAAATCCGCTTATATGGCTTGCAATTTGCCCAAAATTGTATGGTTCTCAACTCACCATATCCTAAAAAGTGAAGAGTTGGCTAGCCCGCAAGTTTATGGCTCATGGTAAAGGCAATGGAAAATCCATAATTGGTAATCACCACCAAAGATAATATTGATAATTTATCTAAGAGTTGGCTAGTCCGTATGGGTACGGCTTCGGTAAAGACAAAATCAAACTGTTGGAAGTCGGTGGTTTGCTCAAAATCACATGGTTATCGATGTACCATGGTTCTTACTTGAACCAAACATTTGGCTACTCCGTAAGTAATGGCTTTTGGTAAAGAGATTAAAATCCATTCTGCTTTCTCAAATCATTGCTAGGGACTAGCAATATCTCAATGTGTGGGGATTGATGAGTGTCTAAATACTCATCATTTTGTACAAAATAAACGCAAAATCATCTCGAAACACTCGAAACACATCAAAATGATCAAAATATCACAAATTAGTGTTTTATGTGTTTTAAATGCAAAATATCAAAATCGATGAAAAACATATCAAATTTTCAAAATTGCGCTTTAGTCCCCAAGTTTCAAAAGTTGTCAAAAAATTCCCCGAGCACATAATTTCAAAAGTAAAATCACCAAAGGTCCTTTTAAAATCAAAACTTGTCAAATTTAGTCCTTTGGTGAAAAATATCAAAAAGTTTGAGAAATTACAAGTTTAGTCCTTCAACTTTGAAATTTGGCGTAATGGCCCTCGAAAATTACAAAATGGCAAGTTTGGTCCTTATACTTTTGAAGATTGTCACTTGTGGTCCCTTGAGATAACTTTTCGAATTGGCGCCTAAGTCCTTGAAGTTTCGAATTTACACATTTGGTCCTCTAATTATTAAACCATTAAACCTATTTTGACCCCTCGCATCCTTGGACCCTCAAAAACCGAATTGTGAACCCTTCTATTATTACCACTTGGGTCAATCTTGGTCAAACATCTCAACCCGCCAAAAGTCTCATCTCTTACTCAACCGCTGAACTCACACATGCTCCCATCCCTCCTCAATCTTCACTCCACCATGTTCCCCACTCCACAACTAACATCCAAACTACATTAAATGCTTCCCTAACCCCTCACTCAACCCCAATTGGCGTAGAAGGAATTTGGCGCCAAAATCGCTTTGAATGGTCAAGATCAAATCAAAGCCATCCAATGGCTAGTATTGATGGGAAAGATTCAGAGGAGAGAGGCAAAGAGATTGGATTATAAAAAGAAAGCAATTGGAGAAAAGAAGAGAGTCTACTAGTTTTTCATTTTTTTACTTATGTCGTTTTTATGTTAAACCTTTCAATTCAATATAAGACTTGTAATGTTTTGTTAAATTGTATTAACTTTAAGTATTTAAATGTATTGAACCGATTCCAAGTACCAATTTCGCTTTAATGTTATAATCCTCGCTTATGTCATCGTTGAAATTTCCAAAGTTAAAATCTCATTTAAAAGCTTCACAAATCTCATCTATCAGATTCAATAAGCTTAAATGAGCTTGTGAAAGCCTTATACAAGCTCACATTCAAGTTTCCACTCATTGTGATCCTTGGTCAACAAAAGTCAAACAGGGTCAAAAATGGGAATGCAGATGGACATGGGTTGATGCAGAGGTGGATTGGGTTGCTTTGGATTCATTTGGGGTGATATTAAATAGGTTAGTGGTTCATGGTTCATGGTTTCAAGCTATAGGCAGCTTTGGACTTTTGTAAGTGATTTTCAAGTTTTATGCATACTCGATTTGTAGTTTAAATAAGTCTTATCTGGTCTAATAGTAGTAATTAAGTTATATTAAGTTAACTTGATCATAATTACAAGTGCTGGTCGTGGTTTAGCTCGGTTTTACTTGTTAAACAATGAGTACAAGGGTGTTTGGTTTCTCGCTTTATCCGATCTCGAGGCATAGGAAGTAGTTTAGCTCTATTGGTTCATGTGTGTTAAGAACATTTGAGCTCATTCAAGTCTAGGTTTGGGTCTTGTAACCACGTAAGTCAACATTTAACTTAAACTGCTCAAATGCTCACTGTTGGATTTTAGGATTGGCAAACCATTGTTTTGTGTTTAGAATCATTAAATATTGCTTGCATTAGGTTTATAACATCATATAAACCCTAGATCAGTAATAAAATTGGATCCAAAGTTGGATAAAGTCAAAGTTCATTATTTCTTCAAAAGTCAAAAATCCAGAAAATCATGTTTTGAGCCAAATGGAAAGATTTTTCTAGGATTCATTCCTAAGTCAAAATCAGTAAAACTTGTTGGTTATAAAACTTCAATTGGTCCTCTTTCTTATAACCATTTTTGCAGAATTTTACTAAATCTTTAAAAGTTTTAAACAAGCTTGTCTAATTGGACCCAGTTCCTCTCTCCACCGAGCTCAAGATTCCGAGATTTTCTCGATTTTGTGCAAGGTGCACAGGGTTCATCAAAGCTTCTCAAGGCCTGATTTTTGGATTGCAAGGTCTTACCTAGGTCTACTTTAGATCTCCATAATTAGTTTTTGTGTTTCTAGCTTATTTGGTGGTCGCAAGTTAAACTCCACCTCTGAATCTGTTTAGCTTATTAATCTCATGTCATCAATCTGATCTAGCTTGTAATCCAGTGGTTAGAACTTGTTGTTTTTAGTTGCATTAGGGTACATTTAGCTTATTATAGCTTCTTTATCAGTTTAGTAGCCTTTGGATTTCATTTGCTTATCAAAGTGCTTATTTCAATAAGCCCTTGGTCTTCACTTCCATAATTCCACACATAAGTGCCTATTTTTCCATTTTTCTTATATTCCTAATATTATTTTAGACTTTTCCTGAAATTTTCAGATTTTTCCAAGTTGTTTTGCTATTTTCTTAATTTAAATTAGTTTTAAGCCTTTTAAATAGCATTTAATACAAATAATTAAGAAAAGCTTCAAAAAAATAAGTTTTCAATTTTATTAGGTTTAGATAAATATAAAAAGTAAAAAAAGTAATTTTCCATATTTTTCATAGTCTATTTGGTAATTTTTAGTAATTTAATTAGTTTTTAATAGTTTAAAATCCATAAAAAATAGAAAAATAATCAGAAAAATACAAAAATAGTTTTGAAAATTCTAGTTTGTTATTTTAGACTTTTCTAATTCATAATTTTATTTTTCTAGCTTTGTTTCCTAATTTCTTGTATTTTAAGTAATTATTTAATAGTTAAAAATAGTTTTTAATTAATAATAATTAATTAATTAGTTATAAAAATAATTTTCTTTTTCTAAATATTTTATTTTATCATTAGGTTTGTAAAATATCATTTTCATATTTTAGGGTTAATATTGATTTAGTTTCACTTTTTATTTTGACGTCACAGATTTTAATTTCGCTTTATAAAAACATTAAAACAAAACATCATTGTAAAAATAGTGATAGCGTTTATTTAATAGATTTTATCTTTTAATTTCCTTTAATTTGCATTTAAGCCGCTTTTAATTTGTTGGCTTTTATGAAGTTATAATCTATTCAAATCCTTTTCCGCTCGATTCTCGATCACTAAACGCTTGATAATCCATTGCACAACTCACGGGACATAACGACCGGGAAACACTATACTCCCGATCTTCATTGAGTTCGTGCTTAGGCGCTTTAAGTCGGTTACGGTCCGCCATTCACAAGTGGCGTGCTTGTGTGATTTAGCTTGACTTGTTTGGCATGCACCAAATTTTAAGCGCCACGGGAGTCAGGCTAATTGTCTTACGCCTAGCGATTAGTTGTTTGAATACTCACTCATTTGTTCATATCATCCATCTATCTATCTATATATATATCCATATTTTTCTTAAAAAAAAATCCAAAACCCAAAACATCCAAAACGATAAAACACAAAAATATTTTTCTTTTGTTTATATATATGTATCAAATAATAAAAATACAAAAGATTCGCTGCTTTCTTTAATAATAACAACTTAAAAGATTACCACCGCAAACCAAGGCAAAGGCACTACCTAACTGGGTGCGACCATAATAAGTTCCCGAACTAAAGATTTAAAACTTGCCTTTGTGTCCTTGTGATTGGTGTACCTTTTCAAAGAAGCCATTCATATTGTGATTATTGGTTAAGTTCATCGTTGTTTTGCCTCGATCTTGTGTTAATTGATTTTGTTGTGATATCGACGCTTCGAACCGTAAAACCCTAAAGATTCTCCTCACCCCATTTTTATAAAACGCCTTCATAATTCTCATTCTCATCTCGAAATATCTTCATAATTCCATTTCTCTCCTTAACTCGAGAGTCCTTAGAGTTAACTCTAGTGCATGCGCACTCGCTCTTCTAGATCATCGAGTCCTTTGCGTGATCTAGCGAAATTCCTAGAAGACGTTCTCAGAGGCGTCGTCGCCCAAATAGTCGAACCCGAGATTCGTATTATTTCAAGCAACAACATGGCGTATTTAACGTATTATGGCGGAAATGCTCCGTGCACCCACCGAGGGTTATGGAGATGCCATTGTTTTACCCGTAATCAACTCGATCACTTGAATTGAAGACACATTTGATCCAACTTGTGTCTACAATCAATTCCGCTGGTCTCGATCGAGAAGACCAGATGCACACATCCGCTGGTTTAACAAGTTAACCTCAACTATCAATTTCAAGGATGTACCTCAAAAGTCATCAAGTTGATGCTTTTTCCATTCTCTCTCGAGGGACAGCCCGGATTTGGTGGAAAAGAACCCCTCGATCCATCAAACTTGGGAGGATCTTGTTCAAAAGTTTGTCAACTATTTCTTTCCTCCATCAAAGACGACTAATCTTAAAATGAAATTTCGGATTTCGCCAAAATTTCGATGAAAACTTTGGAGAGGCATGGAGAGATTCAAAGATCTCCTCAGAAATGCCCCATCATGAATTCACTGAGCTTCAACAAGTCAATATCTTTACAATGGGTTAAACGGTAATGATCAAGATTCCTTGAATGCAGTCAGCAGCGCAATATCTTGAATCGTAGACCTAAAGATGTGATTGAGATTTGCGAGCAAAATCAAAAGTTCCTATTTCTCGCAACAAAGTCAATGTTCAACACTCCTCGCTTCTTCATCCGTAACTCTTCCGAAGTTAGCCGCTCGTTAGCCGCTTAACGGACATCATCCATTGTATGATAAAAGAGGTAAAGGAAATCAAAAGCGAAATTCATAAGCCCGAACCAATCAAAGCCATAAACAAGGTGTGTGAAACTTGTAGTGGTCCACATGCGATTATGATTGTCAAGCAACCGATGCTTCCTTTTACCAAGCTCCCGTAGCTTCGTAAACCACAATCAATACCGACCACAGTCGATCCTCACTACTGCACCTAGCGGTATGACACCACCGGTTTTCCTCCTGCAAAACCATGGCAATCGAATCGCTTTGTTCGAATCAAGGACAAAATTTCAATCAAAACCGAACAATTTCAACCAACCTTATCAAGCTCCTAATCATCAAAGTTATCAACCACCTCCTCAAGCTCCCATGCCAAATGACTTCATGAAAATGACCGAGTCAAACATGCGATCTATGCAAACTCGATCAATAACATGAGAGTTGAGCTTAAAAGGAAATTGATACCACAATGTCTCGGCAGACAAATGAGTTAAAGAATATGATGAGCGCTTCATGAACATGAATATGAACAAAGCTTCGCCATCTTCCGGAGGACTCCCAAGCAATACTATTCCCAATCCCAATGCCGAGTTGAAAGCCGTCACCACTGTAGTGGTAAGACGACAATGGACCTTCGACTCCTATGCCCCTCCTCCCGTGGCATTTAGTCAAGTTACCAAGGAGACAACGGACAAGGTGCATTATTCAAGCCCACGGCATCAAGACACGTCCCACCTTCGGTAGTCCAAGCTTTAAGTCCGGAACCCGATGTTCAAGAAAATCTTGAGCCGTAAAACACTTCCATCTCGGCTCAAAAGTCTAGTCGCCTTCCTTACCCATCAAGAATGAATGATGAGAAGCTCAAAGACAAAAACAAAGAGCAAATGGAAAATTTTTCCAAATCTTCAATGAGCTTCACTTTGATATAAGCTTCGTTGATGCTCTCGTTCTAATGCCTAAATTTGCATCCACGCTTAAAGGCTTACTCACTAACAAAGACAAGCTATCGAGATGGCTAAACCCTCTAAATGAGCAATGCTCACCGCCATTCTTAATAAGCTTCCCAAAAGCTTGAAGACCCCGCCGGTTTTAATCCCGTGTGATTTCTTGGGATGTTTCAATGTTCGCCTTGGCCGATCTTGGCGCTAGCATTAACCTCATGCCAATCTCGTGATGGAAGAAACCGCTCTTCCCGAACTTTCATCCACTCGTATGACACTCGAGCTAGCGGATCCGCACTGCAACTCGTCCACTGGGATAGCCGAGGATGTCGTGATGAAAGTGGGAAAATTTCACTTTCATGCCGACTTTGTTGTAGTAGACTTCGATGCGCATCCTAGAGTTCCCTCATCTTGGGAGAGCTTTCTTAAGAACGAGTCGTGCTCGATTGATGTGTTTGTCAAGAGTCGACCATACGGGTTGACAACGAAGAGCTCACGTTAAATATTAACCAAGACTCCAAACCTCTATACAAAAAGAGTGTTGCCACAATTGATCAAAAATCGAAGAATCAATGCAACACTCTCAAATTTCACTGTTAAGAGTGTTCACCAAAACGTCTTGAGCTCAAAGCTTTGAAAATTACCCCGGTTCAAACAAATGGTTTGAAAGTCGTACCGTGGAAGTCAAGAGTGTTCTTGATGATGATGATGATGATCTAGAATCGGAGACTTCATCGGAAATGGTGGAAACCGCTAGCTCTAAGAGCACACCACTTGTCCCACCTCCGCATCGCTTGTCGATCGAGTTTGTTAACTCGTGGATGAAACCAAACTCTCTTCGCCATCCGAGTTGGATGATGATGTTTGTGATCCAATGGGAAACATTCTTCCATTGATGAATTGCTCAAAATGATCCATCATCTTCTAGCCTTATTCCCGACTCTTCCATTCCTTCTCTCACCCCGATGAGGAAGATGACAACTTTGGAATGAAGTCGATGCATTTCTTAGTGATGAGTCAATTCCAACGGAATTGATAACACTTATCGTGATCCGGAGGAGACATCCTTTTCCGGAAAGTCCGTTGATTGAAGAACCATTTCCCACCCTCCTCCCTGACATCTTCTTGACAATCACCATCTAAGCTTAAAGATGTCAAACCGGTGATTTGCTTCTCTCACGAGGAATGGACATGCATTCTCATGTACGCCTTTATTCCATTCTTCACAGATGGTGTGGTTGCTCTTTCCCTTTCTCTTCGGAATGAGGACACCATCTTTGACCCCGATATCATCCTTTATAGTTTCTACTATTAACAAAACCGCGGTTATATCTCGTCGGTGTGGAACTTTCGATGTTCATATGTTCATTAACATTGTGAACGAAAGTCCGCCGAGATTGGTTTTCCACGCTACTTTCCCCATGAACAAATAAATTGGGTCGAGTCAAGCTAGCGACTGAAATCAAAAACAAGAGACGCACCATATGGGTTTTCACCCATATTTCGACTTCTTACCCTTTCTACCACCTAAGTGCTGGGGTTGCCCATGTTTTGTATATAAATCTTCTAAAAAAAAAAAAAAAAAAAAAAAAAACCTTTCTAAAATAATGGCCGTAGTATTTCCTTTCACGTTTTTTGTTTCGGCATAACCACGGTGACTTTGAATATTGAGGGCAATATTCATTTCTATGCTGGGGAATTCTCACTAATTTTATCATATAATTATACCAATTCCCGCTTTTGGCCAAAATTTTTTTGGAGTAAGTGTTCTACACTTTCTCATTTGGTTATCATCCGCCATGTCTATAAGACAAAAGGATTGGCTAATCCAGAGCAAACGGCTCTTGGTAAAGATATCTCAAACCGCTTATATGGCTTGCAATTTGCCCAAAATTGTATGGTTCTCAACTCACCATATCCTAAAAAGTGAAGAGTCACAGCCCGCAAGTTTATGGCTTGTGGTAAAGGCAAAGGAAAATCCATAATTGGTAATCACTCACCAAAGATAATATTGATAATTTATCTAAGAGTTGGCTAGTCCGTAAGGTACGGCTTCGTAAAGACAAAATCAAACCGTTGAAGTCGGTGGTTTGCTCAAAATCACATGGTTATCGGTGTACCATGGTTCTTACTTGAATCAAACATTTGGCTACTCCGTAGTAATGGCTTTTGGTAAAGAGATTAAAATCCATTCTGTTATCTCAAATCATTGCTAGGACTAGCAATATCTCATGTGGGGATTGATGAGTGTCTAAATACTCATCATTTTGTACAAAATAAACCGCAAAATCATCTCGAAAACACTCAAACACATCAAATGATCAAAATATCACAAATTAGTGTTTTATGTGTTTTAAATGCAAAATCTCAAAATCGATGAAAACATATCAAATTTGCAAAATTGCGCTTTAGTCCCCAAGTTTTAAAAGTTGTCAAAAACAGTCCCTGAGCACATAATTTCAAAAGTGAAATCACCAAAGGTCCTTTTAAAATCAAAACTTGTCAAATTTAGTCCTTTGGTGAAAAATATCAAAAAGTTTGAGAAATTACAAGTTTAGTCCTTCAACTTTGAAATTTGGCAGAATTGGCCCCTGGAAAATTACAAAATAGCAATTTTGGTCCTTATACTTTTGAAGATTGTCACTTGTGGTCCCTTGAGATAACTTTTCAGAATTGGCAGCCTAAGTCCTTGAAGTTTCAGAATTTACACATTTGGTCCCTCTAATTATTAAACCATTAAACCTATTTTGGACCCCCGCTATCCTTGGACCCTCGCAAAACCGAATTGTGAACCCTTCTATTATTACCACTTGGTCAATCTTGGTCAAACATCTCAACCCGCCAAAAGTCTCATCTCTTACCGCTAACCTCGAACTCACATCTCCCATTCCCTCCTCAATCTTCACTCCACCATGTTCCCCACTCCACAACCAACATCCAAACTACATTAAATGCTTCCTAACCCTCACTCAACCCCCAATTGGCGTGAGAAGGAATTTGGCGCCAAAATCGCTTTGAATGGTCAAGATCAAATCAAAGCCATCCAATGGCTAGTATTGATGGGAAAGATCTCGTAGGAGAGAGACAAAGAGATTGGATTATAAAAGAAAGTAATTGGAGCAAAGAAGAGAGTCTACTAGTTTTTCATTTTTACTTATGTCGCTTTTATGTTAAACCTTTCAATTCAATATAAGACTTGTAATGTTTTGTTAAATTGTATTAACTTTAAGTATTTAAATGTATTGAAACTGATTCCAAGTACCAATTTCGCTTTAATGTTATAATCCTCGTTTATGTCATCGTTGAAATTTCCAAAGTTAAAATCTCATTTAAAAGCTTCACAAATCTCATCTATCGATTCAATAAGCTTAAATGAGCTTGGAAAGCCTTATACAAGCTCACATTCAAGTTTCCACTCATTGTGATCCTTGGTCAACAAAAGTCAAACAGGTCAAAATGGGAATGCAGATGGACATGGGTTGATGCAGATGTGGATTGGGTTGCTTTGGATTCATTTGGGGTGATATTAAATAGGTTAGTGGTTCATGGTTCATGGTTTCAAGCTATAGGCGCCTTTGGACTTTTGTAAGTGATTTTCAAGTTTTATGCATACTCGTGATTTGTAGTTTAAATCTGTTAAAATCTGGTCTAATAGTAGTAATTAAGTTATATTAAGTTAACTTGATCATAATTACAAGTGTGGTCGTGGTTTAGCTCGCTTACTTGTTAAACAAGAGTACAAGGGTGTTTGGTTTATCGCTTTATCTCGATCTCGTAGGCATAGGAACTAGTTTAGCTCTATTGGTTCATGTGTGTTAAGAACATTTGAGCTCATTCAAGTCTAGGTTTGGGTCTGCAAAACCACAGAAGTCAACATTTAACTTAAATCTGTCTCAAATGCTCACTGTTGGATTTTAGGATTGGCAAACCATTGTTTTGTGTTTAGAATCATTAAATATTGCTTGCATTAGGTTTATAACATCATATAAACCCTAGATCAGTAATAAAATTGGATCCAAAGTTGGATAAAGTCAAAGTTCATTATTTCTTCAAAAGTCAAAATCCAGAAAATCATGTTTTGAGCCAAATGGAAAGATTTTCTAGGATTCATTCCTAAGTCAAAATCAAGAAAACTTGTTGGTTATAAAACTTCAATTGGTCCTCTTTCTTATAACCATTTTTGCGAATTTTGGAAATCTTTAAAAGCTCTAAACAAGCTTGTCTAATCGACCAGCCCCTCGCTCCATCGAGCTCAAGACACCGAGATTTTCTCGATTTTGTGCAAGGTGCATGGGTTCATCAAAGCTTCTCAAGGCCTGATTTTTGGATTGCAAGGTCTTACCTAGGTCTACTTTAGATCTCCATAATTAGTTTTTGTTTCCTAGCTTATTTGGTTGCTTATTTGGTGGTAAGTAAACCCGGCACCTCTAATCTGTTTTAGCTTATTAATCTCATGTCATCAATCTGATCTAGCTTGTAATCCAGTGGTTAGAACTTGTTGTTTTTAGTTGCATTAGGGTACATTTAGCTTATTATAGCTTCTTTATCAGTTTGGTAGCCTTTGGATTTCATTTGCTTATCAAAGTGATTATTTCAATAAGCCCTTGGTCTTCAGTTCCATAATAACACACATAAGTGCCTATTTTTCAATTTTTCTTATATTCCTAATATTATTTTAGACTTTTCCTGAAATTTTCAGATTTTTCCAAGTTGTTTTGCTATTTTTCTTAATTTAAATTAGTTTTTAAGCCTTTTTAAATAGCATTTAATACAAATAATTAAGAAAAGCTTCAAAAAAATAAGTTTTCAATTTTCTTAGGTTTAGATAAATATAAAAAGTAAAAAAGTAATTTTCCATATTTTCATAGTCTATTTGGTAATTTTAGTAATTTAATTAGTTTTTAATAGTTTAAAATCCATAAAAATAGAAAATAATCGAAAAATACAAAATAGTTTTGAAAATTCTAGTTTGTTATTTTAGACTTTTCTAATTCATAATTTTATTTTTCTAGCTTTGTTTCCTAATTTCTTGTATTTTAAGTAATTATTTAATAGTTAAAAATAGTTTTTAGTTAATAATAATTAATTAATTAGTTATAAAAATAATTTTCTTTTTCTAAATATTTTCTTTTATCATTAGGTTTGTAAAAATATCATTTTCATATTTTTAGGGTTAATATTGATTTAGTTTCACTTTTTATTTTGACGTCACGTAGATTTTAATTTCGCTTTTATAAAACATTAAAACAAAACATCATTGTAAAAATAGTGATAGCGTTTATTTAATAGATTTTATCTTTTAATTTCCTTTAATTTGCATTTAAGCCGCTTTAATTTGTTGGCTTTTTCCGTAGTTATAATCTATTCAAATCCTTTTCCGCTCAAATTCCTCGATCACTAAACGCTTGATAATCCATTGCACAACTCACCATAACGACCGGGAAACACTATACTTCTCGATCTTCATTGAGTTCGTGCTAGACAGTTTTAAGTCGGTTACACTCCGCCATTCACAAGTGGCGGTGCTCATGATTTAGCTTGACTGTTGGCACGCACTAATAGCTAAAACCGCTCTCGATAAGGATAAGCAAGACCGGTTTTAAACGGTCCCGATATGATCTCACATAGAGTCCCCATGAAAATTGGTCTCGACAACATGTCTCTAAAAGACTTATTGTAGTAGTGTGACATGATTAGTAAAATAATTGTATACAAGATACAACATGATAATCGCCTCATGTGGCTTTCATTAGAAAATTGCATAAATAAAATTTATTATAAACATGTACTTCTAACTTTTTATAAAATTTTATTATTTTTATCAATACTATTACATTCTCTATTTGCTTACTATTTTTTAGCACATATTGTTATTTCAGTTTTTTTAGCATTTTAGCATTTTCTATTTACGTTTTCAGAAACTAGTAATAATATATATAATATTTATTACTCTAATTCCTAAGTAACGCTATTCTCTATAAATGTTGTTAAAATATTAAGAGATAATATTGCAGTTTTTAGTTTCGTACATGACTTGCAAGAGAGTACGTGGATAACTATCATACAAAGTGTTTATGTAACTTACATATTGGAGGTAAGGGTAGCTAATCGTTTCGTTTCCCACATTGTGTAAGGACCCCAGAATATGATCGGAGTCACGCATTGGGGTAAAACTCATGGTGTAGCTAGTATGTGTGAATGTAAGAATTCACTATGTGTTGCTTGGTTCATTACGTGGGAATGAAATTATTATTTATAGAGATGGAACTAGGTTTTTGTGCCTTTCTAGAAAGCTATACATGGTTTGAGGATGGTCTATGCGGTGGACATCTAATGGAGGTGACAAGAATGACACGTGTCGTGCCATCCTTGACTTAGCTGGATGCATGGAAAGATCCATGCACATTTGCAGATCTACCTCTTAGCTAATGAGGTAGTGATACGTATCTTCTTGTTGCAACGGTCCTAGGGGTACCACCTAATCTTGTCGTTACGTGTTTTTTTTTTGCCAGACCATTGAGCTTGGCCTAGGAGTTTGCTTTCCCTGGCGTGTTATGATGAGTTGCAGCCATGATGGGCCTGTTTAGATCGTATGGGCCCTAGTCCATTAGTGTGTTTAACTATTTAGGAAAATGCACTATTGGACATATGTTATGATGGTGAGTCATTATGATACTTTTGTCTCCTTTAAAGTGTGTTTTGATTTTTCTCAGGCAATGACTTGTTTGAAACATAGCCTGTGGTTGTGCAGGCTTGATCTTGTGTAAGCATCGTTCAGTCGTCGGAGCTATCAAACGCATGATTTGATTGGACGGATGTTTTTTAGCCGTCATCCTTCTCTCTTTCCATTTTTTATCGTGCTAATTATTTCAAAGATTTTATAAAGAAGGGCGTGTGTTTCTGTACGCGACCACACATCAGTCTTTTTATTTGCCTTAGCGGTTTTCTAAAGTGTTATGGGCCCACTTTATGTACGTGTTCCTGTAAATGTTAGGAAACATTTTAAGGGATTTAAGTATTTATAGGAAAGAATACCTCCCATTTTTTTGCTCAATTTTCCTTCTTATTTAAAGATTTTCATTATTCTTAGGAGATGAGTTGTGATAGTCCTTTATATGACGCTAAAGATTCTCTGGATTACAAATGGATCTTCTCAGAGTTTGTAGGTCTGTAAGTACTTCCTTCAATTTCATTTTGAGCACACCTGTTATGATTTTTTGATATTCTTGATATGTCCTCAAGTTTTGTCTTTTGAGTTTAATCGCAATGATCACCTTCTTCTATCAACTGTTTGCTTGAATTCCATGAAGGCGTAAGAAAAAATATATTATTTTTTTCAAGCTATTTAGTTCTTTTTCCTTTCCGGTTATTCCACTTTCGGTTACTACTGTTAGGTTTGCTCTAACGGTGATGGTCTATCCGTTTAACTATTTGTTTTTCTCTAGTCATTTTGGTGAGGGTTTTTTGGAGGTTGTATTAGGGTGGTACTAGTGTACCTCCACAAATTCGGTCCTTTATTGAAGTGTTTGATTTCTTTTGTTCTTGGAGCAATAGGTGTTGATGGGTATGATGGTTTTATAAGTGCTAGCAATGTATCATCACTTGATGATTTCGCAATGCGCAACCCTGACGAAGGTCCATCAGGCGGTAATGCTCCACCTAGTTCTGGTATTTCTAACCCTAGATTGGTGATGCAGGTTTTACTGACCAGGTTTTAATATTTATAATGTCTCGTTATACCTATGGTCTACCCTAATGCACTAACGGCCAGTGTACCCGGTCGTGTGTAGTGTAGTATTCGGTAAAACCGAGGTCATCCCAAGAGCTATGTTTGTTGGATTAATACTAAGTCTAGGTGTCACAGATTTTAATATGATTTTGATAAGGAATTAATTAATTAACTACTAAAGCATATAAAAGCAATTAAAGGCAAACGCCAGGATCAATAAAGGAGAGTGGTGCTAACCTAGTTATTCATCCTAGCTAGTAATGTCTACGCCTAATTACTTCCAATTACTTGGTGGGGTCAAAGTCGAGAAAACAAAGATTTGGTCAATTTGCCCTAACATATCAAGAAAGATGCCACCACCGGAGAAGTCGTGTCCCTCATAAGTCCGCTTGTTTCTAGTCCCCTGCCGAGTCATTAAGTTCCGCTACTGCTAGACTTATAATAGTGAGTGCCGGGCTAGCAACTTAAACACTCACCCCTAATTCTTAAGTTCATCCAAACGGTTGGTGATAAGTTGGTCAAATCGCACAAGTAAAAAGGGTCGTCGAGTTGGCCATATCTTACCCTTCCGCTCCCGATCTACTCACTTAGGTCACTGGTCATATCTCCTAAGCAACTAGCCTCACCGCCATTCAAAACTACCGAAACAAGCGTAGCTACCAATAAACTATGCATGCATACACTTAGAAATAATTATACGGAAGTAATGTAAACGCAAACAAAACAATAAGGAATCATAACTAGGCCAGCACCAAGAGGTGCATAGCCATCATATTAACCATACAAATCAATTCAATATTTAATGTTACGAAATACATGAATCGAAAGTAAAGGAAAGATAAAATGCTAATGCTTATCGTAGGGAGTGATTTCTCCTTTGGAGATTGCTCGTATGCTCCTCTAGACCGCCTTTGGCTTCTTCCCACATTCTTTGGTTGTGTTGTGTGAAATGGAATGCTTTGAAATGTTGGATATAGTGGGTATTTATAGGCGATCTTGGTTACTGGCGTAACTAATAAAATAGTTACCCGTAATCATATATTTCTTCGTAACTTGCACTAGATCTATTGGTTACGGCGTAACCTTAGAAGTTGTTACGCCGTATCTTCAATAATTCTTGGTTACACCGTAGTTTATGCACGAGTTACGGCGTAGTTATCAGTGGCGCGGAACCTCATTTGACCTAATATAGTTACGTCGTAATCTTTTGGGAGAGTTACGCATAATCTTCGATGAGTTGGCTTTCCGAGTCACGCTTTAGTTGCAACAGAACATGAGAGATGAGTTACGCCGTAACTTCTTCAAGGTGAGCATACTATGATAAATCTTTAATAATTCTCCAATTCCTGTCTCTTTAGCTCCAATGCTCGTAATTTACCCGAAGTGGAATATAATGGAAAACAAGCGTAAATCCATATAAATGATACAAATTACAAGCATTATCGGGGAAATTGACACTTAATATTCAAGATAATTTGATGTTATCAAATATCCCCACTTGAACTCTACTTGCCCTCAAGTAGACCTTATTAGATAGATTCCTAAAAGATATCTCCCATAACCCGAAAATATAAGTTTACAAATCCTTTATGCTAGAATAAAACAAAGCCGAACACCTCACTTAAATGGGAACGAAACACTCAAATCTCTCAACTATTCTAAGTGTCAATTTCGTGTGATCATTCAATCGCATAGTCATAGCCTCAGATTCTATCATAAGCTTGGCGGTTACACAAATCTCCACCACTAGAGTTAAGGGCTAAACAGCCAAGCGTATGGGTAGACACGACAAAGGTTAAGGTGACTCGTCATTACTAACATGTCACGGCAAAGTGGACAAAACCAATGGTACATGACCAAATCCATGGCTAAGACACCAAATATTGCTCGATGCATCACCTAGACACGCTTCATGACTAAAGGGTAGGATAAGACATGGGATATATAAATGGGGTAAAATAAAAATCAAGCGATAGTCTAAATCTACAACCAAGTCATCACCACTTCACCGTCCGCCCAAAGTTCAAGCTTTGAAGTTAAGAACCGGATCATGAAATGCTAGGTAGATGTGTCATTAGAGGACGCCATGATGGGCACACTCATGTTTTGCATCTGCATTGGCACACTAACCAACTCCAATCTTCGAATGTGACCGAGGTGGCCTCCTCGATACTAAATCTATATAATGCTCATAACAGAGTGCTTATAATATAGCACTTTACAATAAACTAAATAATGTAATCCAAGAAAAGGTCGAACTCATGAGAACCAAAGATCAACCAATCGATTTTTTGGATATTTAATTTTATTATTTAATTCAAAAGGGCATAATAGTAAAAGTACATTTTTATTTTCTTTCGATTTTTTTTAATAAAAATATTTTTTAGTTCCTAAATTTTAGGATTTTTTTTTTTTTTTTTTTTTTTTTTTTTTCATGATTTCAAAAGTAAGATGCATATGTGTTTTTCTCATATAAGTCAAGGTGCGCATGTGTTTTTTTTTAAATATGTGTTCTTCTTCGTAATGTGGTGTTCAATTGCTTAAACCACTTATATTTTTGAATAGTTTTTTTTTCAACATTTATTTTTAAAAGTAAGGTGCGTATGTGTTTCACTTAAGAAGATATTTGCTCAAATGTTTTAGCGTACAATTCTTTAATATTCAAAAACTGAAATTCAATAACATAAACATTATACATATGTCTAAAAAAATGCAAGTACAATATATCGATTATACATGTTGATGAGTGTGTGAATACTCATCATTTTTAGTCAACCGAACTTCAAACGGTTAAAATGCTCGTAAATGCATCAAAACACCGAAAATATTCCAAAATTGCATTTTATATGTTTTAGATGCAAAATGTTTAAAATCGATGAAAACGAGCAAAGTTTGCATAATTGGCGCTTCACCCCCGACTTTCGTAAAATGGCAAAATCATCCTTGGCATTTATTTTAAAAGAAAAGTCACCAAAGGTCCTTTTGGAAACATAAATTATCATATTTAGTCCTTTGGTGGAAAATCCAAAATATTTGAGAAATTACAGTTTAGTCCTCGGAAAATCCAAAATGGTCAAACTAATCCTTGGAATTTCACAATTGGCAATTATAGTCCTTGGATTTTTGGAGATTGTCAAAACAAACCCTTGGATCATAAATTCAGAAAGTACAAATTTGGTCCTTTGGTTTTGAGAAATTGCAAAAGTGGTCCTTGGTGTTACTAATAAACCAAACCGGACCTTATGTTATTATCCAAGCCCAAATCAAATCCCCTTGGCCCAATCATATTACCCGGTCCGTTTACCTTGACCCGACAACCCAAACCCAAGATTTAAAATAAACAAACCCGCCCCATATCCCCTGCCTTCCCGACATGTTTGTCGCAACCCCTCTTCTAGCCACCAAATACCACCCTACTCCACCCTTTGTCTCCCCACCTCACCTAAAACCCATCACATTAAATGCACCTTGTCCTCGTCCCAACTATCTTGTACCAATTTTGGCGCCAAAACCATCAAACGCCAAGATGCTTCAAAAGTCATCCAAGGGTTGAGATTTATGTTGGGAAACGATCGAGTAGAGAGAAGCAACTTGGAGCATAAATAAAGGAAGAAGGATGGCTTAGAAAGTAGTTAGTTTGTTTTTCAATTATGTATGTCGTTCCTTAAATTAGTATGTCTTAATTAGTTTTAAGCAGATTTTCCAACAATTTGTATCAAACATAGTTACCCAAGTGTATTGCAACTCATTTTAAATCTCAATTCAAGTTTTAGTTACAATTTCATGTTTACGTGTTCCTGTTGGAATTTTCACTATCCAAGTCTTATGTATAAGCTTCACTAAGCTTATTTATAAGCTCAAACAAGTTCAAATTAGCTTAGTAAAGCTTACCATAAGCTCACATCTCAGTTTCAATCATCTTTGGACATTGGTCAACAAAAGTCAAAAAAAGAGCAAAAATGATGCAGGGATGATATGGGTTGATTCAGGAATAGAAATGGGTTGATTTGGAAGTATTTGGGTTGGTTAGACTAGGTTAGTGATCATTTGTGCGGTGGCAAGCCATTGTGGCTAAAGGACTATAAGTAAGTGTTTCTCAATTTTTTTAGCATAACTGCTTTTGGTGTTATTCGATGGTTGAAACCCTGCTTTGATAGCGATGTTTAAGTTAGTCTTAATCAGTTTGATCGAGAATTTGTGCTTGTTTGTTCTTTAGTTCGCTTTTGTTGCAAAACTAGTAATAAAGGTGTGTTTGGAATTGGTGGTTTAACTGTTTTAAGGGCTAGTTCAATGGTTTAAACTTGCTACTTTAAGTTTGTTAAGTTAAAATAAATCCATATCTGTCTTAGTTTGTGCTCGCAAACCACCAAAAGTCAACATTGTCTTTGAATCATCTCAATGTCTAATCTGTTATGGTTTTGATTTTCAAAGTCTTGATTTGTGTTTAAGTTTCATAGAAATAGATTACATTAGCTTTATTTGGTCTTATTACATCAACATCAGTCCTAAAATTTGATTCAAAGTTCATTTTAGTCAAAGTACTTAATCATATCAAAAATCAAATTGGCAAAAATCATGTTGAGCCCAAAAGCAAGGAATTTTCATGGCTTCATTTTTGAGCCATTTTCGAGTGAAACTTGGCATTCTAAAACTTCATCCGGTCTTTTTACTTATTAGCATTTTGTAGAATTTTATAAAATTTGTATAAGCTCCAAACTAGCTTCTCTTTTAGGTGTTAATTGCCCTCGCTCATGTGGTCATCTATCTTGAGTTTTTCTCGGATCTTGCATGATTGTCACAGGGCTTATTAGAGCTTGTTTAGGTCTGGGATTTGGTTTGCTAGTTCTTAGCCAGGTCCTTTCCAAGTTCCAATTTCTAGTTTTCATTTTGAGCTTATTTTCAGGCTTGTGCTTGTGTCCAAAGTAGGTACCTGATAACTGTTTTTAGCTTAATCTCATAATCATAAAATCTGTTATTTTGCTATTCGAGGCTATAGCTTGTTGATTTAAGTACATTTTGGTTCTTTTAAGTATTTCATAGTTTCGTAAACATGTGGTAGCTTATTGTAGTTGTTGGCTTATTGAAAGTGCTTATTTCTAAGCACAATCCATAGCGCTTGCATTTTTCTACACATAACCATCTATTTTTCCAATTTTCCTAGCTTCCTAGTATAATTTTAGAGTTTTCCTGAAATTTTCATATTTTTCCAAGCTTGTTTGATATTTTTCGCATTTAAATCATTTTTTAACACTTTTAATTAGCTTTTAATACAAAAATTAAGAAAAGGTTCAAAAAATAATTTTCATTTTCTTAGGTTTAGATAAATATAAAAGACAAAAAATATTTTTCTAGATTTTCTTAGTTAAATTTGTATTTTTAAGACATTTAATTAGTTTTTAATAGTTTACAATTCCTAGAAAATAGAAAATAATCGAAAAATAAAAAATAGTTTTGAAAATTCTATTTTGATATTTTAGATTTTCTAAGTCTCAATTTTATTTTTCTAGCCTAATTTCCTATTTTCTTGTATTTTAGGTAATTATTTAATAGTTAAAAATAGTTTTAATTAGATAATTAGTTTTAAAAATAATTTTCCTTTTCTATAAATTTTCTTTTATCATTAGGTTTGTAAAACATCATTTTCATATTTTTAGGGTTAATATTGATTCGCCATCACGTTTTTATTTATGCGTCATGTAGTTTTAATTTCAGTTCAGAAAACATAAAACAAAACATCATTTTAATAATAGTGATAGCGTTTATTTAATATTTTTATCTTTTAATTTCCTTTAATTTGTATTTAAGCCTCTGTAATTTGTTGGTTTTTCCTGTAGTTATAATCTTTCTCAATCTCCTTTTCCGCTCAAATCTCTCGATCACTTTGCGTTTGATAATCCATTGCATAGCTCATTGGGACATAACGACCGGGAGACCCTATACTCCTCGTGATCTTCATTGCATTCGCTCTGAGCCATTTTAAGCTTGTTACGGTCTCGCCATTCACAAGTGGCGAGCTTGTGTGATTTAGCTTGACCGCTCGGGAGCGCATCAAATTTTGGCGCCCACGCCGGGAGCTATCTTGGTATCTTACGCCTAGAAGATTAGTGATTTGGATATTCACTCCTTGTTTATACCATCTCATGTGTTTATATTCTCTTTAAAAATCAAAACCCAAAAGATTTTCGCCTCTTTGTTTTTACATCATGTTTTTCAAAATACCAAAATACTCTTCTCATTCCTCTTATCCGCATGATTCTATTTCTCTTACCCCCTCGTACCGTTTGATTCTACTCTTCTTTAACCTCAAAACCGTTTAATTCTATTTCTTTAACCCTCTACATGTTTAATTCTCATGGAGACGATCGATTATCCTCGTTGTTTCCACTGCAAAAGCAGTATGGAAGAGGATCAACTCTCTTGTCAGAATCCGGATTGTTTATGCAAGCAATGTGGAAGGATGGGTGCAAGCAAATATTGTTATTGGTGCGAATTATCTGATAACTCTCTCGATGATTCTCCAAGTTTTTCCGACCATCCGCCACAACTCGATGAACCCGTTCAAGAACCGGAGACCATAACGAAGTGGTGGAAATTGCTAGCTCTCGAGCACACCACTTGTCCCACCTCCCGATTTTTTGAATGTTCTTGAGACTTGATAGTCATTCGGATCACCATGTTGGTTTTGAAGATTCTTTGAATAACCCGATTCCTCTTCATAACTCTCAAATGCAATCGTTTATTCCTTGTGTCGGTTGTGGTGAGCCTCTCTTTGGTTCACCACGTCGTTGGTGTACGCGTGTACAATGTGGTAATGATATTCATAACGGAGTTGTTTGTTTTGTGGTTCGAGGAATTCATTTGATTATGATCCTAATCCGAACTCATTTAACGACTCCTCTAATTTTTCTAATTACCCACCACAGCCCGACTTATCTTCATATAATCAACACTTCTGTGAATTTTGTGGAGGTCCTCACCAAGGATTTGAGTGTCAACTGAAACACGTTCGTCTATGAACAGTTTTCCAGGTGATGCTCGAACTTTGGTTATGACCAAAATCCATATGATTCACCGCCTGGACTCAGCAGTTTCTTGTTGTAGTCTTGGGGTCCCCACTTCACTCGATTGTCAAATAGGGAACCCAGTTCCTTGTAACAATCATGACAATTTCCAACCTCCATGGCACTATACGGTTCAAACTCCACCTGAGCCGTTATCTCAAGAAATCTCCCAAAATTTTGAAACCACTATGAAAACACTTGATGATATGATTAGTAACTTTAAGAATCAAGTGAGTGGTGAAAAGACCATAGGAGAATTGCTGGCCGAAGAACGAGAAGAACGAGAAGCTCGCAAATCTAGGGAAGAATTATTATTCCTAGAGCATGCAGCTCTAAAGCGTTCCCAATTTCTCAAGGCGGCTCTATATGATGATGACGAGGAGAGTTTTTATCATTTTAAAGATAATATTTCTCAACTCCTCGATCGGTTGATATCCCAGCAGCTTGAGATTCCATCTCAAACGATCGCTATCACACCCGAGATTCACACTCACTCTCTTATTATGGGGACGAGCATCTCGACACTTTGTTCACGAAAAGGAATCGGGCAATTCATAAAGTCTAGTGTTGAGAACCTTGTCCCAATCCCAAGAGAGTCACAGGGAATTCTTGATCATGTGTGTGATATCCCTCCTCCTCTTGTCTTCCCAACAAATCATGTTGAGATGTTCTCCGATTCTGATGATGATGATTCGTTATCTTGTGGAGACATCGTTTATATGGAAGATTCACCTTCTGAGCTTGTTAGCTTAGAAGAAGAGAATGATGAAGTTATCGACATCGAAATCAAAGATGAAGCTCTTGAGCAACATTATTGAATGTCGGTCTTCTCATCTCTAAAATCGAGGCTTTCAAAGAGAAACCTATTTCATCTCCTATCCCCATTAAGGGTAGTGACATTCTTCCGATGATTCTATTCCGAAATGAAAGCCTTGTTTTGATAATATGGGAGAGAAGATTAGTGGCAGTACCACTTCTCATAATTCTCTCTCGATCATGAATCATTTACTTTTGAGGAGTTCGCCATGAACCCACTCATATCAATTCGAATATGATTCATTCACCTTCATGGAGTTCTCGATGAACTCACTCATATCATATATCCGCCAGAGTATGATAACTTCTACTTTGATCTAGACACACCCGGATATGTCTAGACCAATTGAGCTTAAATGATGAGATTCATGCGATTATGAATTCTCCTTCCGATGATGATGAGTTAGTCATGATGTTTATCATGATTTTCTATCTCTTCTTCACCTATCCGTAGCTTCTCCTGCTCTTCACTCCTTCGGGAATGAAGACATTATCTTTGATCCCGCATTTTCATGTACCATTATCTTGAGCCGGTTCTATGTATATCTCATCGGTGTGGAACTTTCACATACTTCAATGTTTATCCAAACATCTTGAATGAAAGTCGATGGAGATTGCTTCTTTCACTTTGCTTCCCATGAACCAATTAATTGTGGTCGAGTCAAGCTAGCGACTCGGTAATCAAAAACAATGCTTTTACACCATATGGGTTTTCACCCATATTTCGACTTCTTACCCTTTCTACCACCTAAGTGTGGGGTGATGCCCACATATTATATATATATATATCTCTAAAAAAAAAAAAAAAAATCATTTAAATAATGGCCGTAGTATTTCCCTTTACGTTCTCGGTTTCGGCATAACCGCGGTACTTTGAATATTGAGGGCAATATTCATTTCTAAGTGTGGGGGAATTCTCACGAATTTTATCATATAATTATACCAATTCCCCGTTTTTGGCCAAAATTTTTTTTTGGAGTAAGTGTTTTACACTTACTCAATTGGTTATCGATCCGCCATGTCTCAGAAGACTAAAGGATTGGCTAATCCAGAGCAAACGGCTCTTGGTAAAGATATCTCAAATCCGTTGACGGCTTGCAATTTGCCCAAAATTGTATGGTATTCAACTCACCATATCCTTAAAAGTGAAGAGTTGGCTAGCCCGCAAGATTATGGCTTGTGGTAAAGGCGATGGAAAAACCATAATTGGTAATCGACTCACCAAAGATAATATTGATAATTTATCTAAGAGTTGGCTAGTCCAGAGCAAACGGCTTCGTAAAGACAAATCAAATCCGTTGAAGGCGGTGGTTTGCTCAAAATCACATGGTTATCGGTGTACCATGGTTCTTACTTGAACCGAAACATTTGGCTACTCCGAAGTAATGGCTTTTGGTAAAGAGATTCAAATCCATTAAGTTTTTCTCAAAAGATTGCTAGGGACTAGCAATAGTTTAGTGTGGGGGATTGATGAGTGTGAATACTCATCATTTTAGTCAACCGGAGCGCAAAACGGTTAAAATGCTCGAAATGCATCAAAACACCGAAAATATTCCAAAATTTCATTTTATATGTTTTAGATGCAAAATGTTTAAAATCGATGAAAACGAGCAAAGTTTGCATAATTGGCGCTTTCATCCCCGACTTTCGAAAATGGCAAAATCGGTCCTAGGCATTTATTTTAAAAGAAAAGTCACCAAAGGTCCTTTTGGAAACATAAATTATCATATTTAGTCCTTTGGTGGAAAATCCAAAATATTTGAGAAATTACAGTTTAGTCCTCGAAAATCCAAAATGGTCAAAACTAATCCTTGGAATTTCACAATTGGCAATAATAGTCCTTGGATTTTTGGAGATTGTCAAAACAAACTCTTGGATCATAAATTCGTAAAGTACATGTTTGGTCCCCGAATTTCGGTTTTACTGAATTTGGTCCTTTGGTTTTGAGAATTGCAAAGTGGTCCTTGGTGTTACTAATAAACCAAACCGGACCTTATGTTATTATCCAAGCCCAAACCAAATCCCCTTGTCCCAATCATATTACCCGGTCCGTTAACCATGACCCGACAACCCAAACCCAACATTTAAAATAATCAAACCCGCCCCTATATCCCTGTCTTCCCCGACATGTTTGTCTGCAACCCCCCTCCTCTAGCCACCAAATACCACCCTACTCCACCCTTTGTCTCCCCCCACCTCACCTAACAACCCATCACATTAAATGCACCTTGTCCCTGTCCCAACTGTCTTGTACCAATTTTGGCGCCAAAACCATCAAACGGCCAAGATGCTTCAAAAGTCATCCAAGGGTTGAGATTTATGTTGGGAAACGATCAGAGTAGAGAGAGAAGCAACTTGGAGCATAAATAAAGGAAGAAGGATGGCTTAGAGAAAGTAGTTAGTTAGTTTTTCAATTATGTATGTCGTTCCTTAAATTAGTATGTCTTAATTAGTTTTAAATCGTATTTTCCAAATAATTTGTATCAAACATAGTTACCCAAGTGTATTGCAACTCATTTTAAATCTCAATTCAAGTTTTAGTTACAATTTCATGTTTCGTGTTCTGTTGGAATTTTCACTATCCAAGTCTTATGTATAAGCTTCACTAAGCTTATTTATAAGCTCAAACAAGTTCAAATTAGCTTAGTAAAGCTTACCATAAGCTCACATCTCGCTTTCAATCATCTTTGGATATTGGTCAACAAAAGTCAAAAAAGAGCAAAAATGATGCAGGGATGATATGGGTTGATTCAGAATAGAAATGGGTTGATTTGGAAGTATTTGGGTTGGTTAGACTAGGTTAGTGATCATTTGTGTGCAGATGGCAAGCCATTGTGGCTAAAGGACTATAAGTAAGTGTTTCTCAATTTTTTTAGCATAACTGCTTCGGTGTTATTCGATGGTTGAAACCCTGCTTTGATAGCGATATTTAAGTTAGTCTTAATCAGTTTGATCGATAATTTGTGCTTGTTTGTTCTTTAGTTCGGTTTGTTGCAAAACTAGTAATAAAGGTGTGTTTGGAATTGGTAGTTTAACTGCTTTTAAGGGCTAGCTCAATGGTTTAAACTTGCTACTTTAAGTTTGTTAAGTTAAAATAAATCCATATCTGTTTTAGTTTGTGCTGCAAACCACCAAAAGTCAACATTGTCTTTGAATGCATCAATGTCTAATCATTATGGTTTTGATTTTCAAAGTCTTGATTTGTGTTTAAGTTTCATAGAAATAGATTACATTAGCTTTATTTGGTCTTATTACATCAACATCAGTCCTAAAATTTGATTCAAAGTTCATTTTAGTCAAACTACTTAACTGTTATCAAAAGTCAAATTGGCAAAAATCTGTGTTGAGCCCAAAAGCAAGGAATTTTCATGGCTTCATTTTTGAGCCATTTTCAGTGAAACTTGGCATTCTAAAAACTTCATCTGGTCTTTTTACTTATTAGCATTTTTGTAGAATTTTATAAAATTTGTATTAGCTCCAAACTAGCTTCTCTTTTAGGTGTTAATTGCCCTGCTCACAGGGTCAGTCTATGCTGAGTTTTTCTCAGATCTTGCATGATTGTCACAGGGCTTATTAGAGCTTTTTTAGGTCTGGGATTTGGTTTGCTAGTTCTTAGCCAGGTCCTTTCCAAGTTCCAATTTCTAGTTTTCATTTTGAGCTTATTTTCAGGCTTGTGCTTGTGTCCAAAGTAGGTACCTAATAACTGTTTTTAGCTTAATCTCATAATCATAAAATCTGTGTTATTTTGCTATTCAGAGGCTATAGCTTGTTGATTTAAGTACATTTTGTTTCTTTTAAGTATTTCATAGTTTACGTAAACATGTGGTAGCTTATTGTAGTTGTTGGCTTATTGAAAGTGCTTATTTCTAAGCACAATCCATATGATTGCATTTTCTACACATAACCATCTATTTTTCCAATTTTCCTAGCTTCCTAGTATAATTTTAGAGTTTTCCTGAAATTTTCATATTTTTCCAAGCTTGTTTGATATTTTTCTGCATTTAAATCATTTTTTTAACACTTTTTAATTAGCTTTTAATACAAAAATTAAGAAAAGGTTCAAAAAATAATTTTTCATTTTCTTAGGTTTAGATAAATATAAAAGACAAAAAATATTTTTCTAGATTTTTCTTAGTTAAATTTGTATTTTTAAGACATTTAATTAGTTTTAATAGTTTAAAATTCCTAGAAAATAGAAAATAATCGAAAAATACAAAAATAGTTTTGAAAATTCTATTTTGATATTTTAGATTTTTCTAAGTCTCAATTTTATTTTTCTAGCCTAATTTCCTATTTTCTTGTATTTTAGGTAATTATTTAATAGTTAAAAATAGTTTTTAATTAGATAATTAGTTTTAAAAATAATTTTCCTTTTCTATAAATTTTCTTTTATCATTAGGTTTGTAAAACATCATTTTCATATTTTTAGGGTTAATATTGATTCGGTTTCACGTTTTATTTGACGTCGCGTAGTTTTTAATTTCGGTTTAGTAAAACATAAAAACAAAAACATCATTTTAATAATAGTGATAGCGTTTATTTAATATTTTTATCTTTTAATTTCCTTTAATTTGTATTTAAGCCTCTGTAATTTGTTGGTTTTTCCCGTAGTTATAATCTTTCTCAATCTCCTTTTAGCTCAAATCTCTCGATCACTTCGTTTGATAATCCATTGCATAGCTCACCGGGACATAACGACCGGGAGACCCTATACTCCTCGGATCTTCATTGCATTCGTTCCCTGAGCCGTTTTAAGCTTGTTACGGTCCGCCATTCACAAGTGGCGGGCTTGTGTGATTTAGCTTGATCGCTCGGAGCGCATCACATGTGCACTAATAATAATTAACGCAATAAGAGACTCTCGTGATCTTTGCATGTACATGTATTCGCATTCGTCAATGTGCACATGTGTCTTTACATCTTTATCACAATCAAATTATCTTTAGAAGGTATATGTTTCTTTGAAGACACGTGTGCACTTCCTATATTGGTCATTATCCTCATCTTTATCAAACATATTCAATACACGAAAACATAAAGAATTGTTATTTATATCATAAACAACTAGCAAACATATATGAAAAATCTAAACAACTAGGAAACGAATTTTTCAATCATAACAACTAACATAATACAAATGCACAATCATTGTCTATATCATATAAATGACACAAGTGCACTTTCAATACATTTAAAACTCCGAAAACTATAAAACACATATGCACGGAAGACATCAAATTCACCACAAATGGTAAAAACACATATGCACGGAAGACATCAAATTCACCACAAACTGTAAAGGATATTAATAGACATAAGATCGTCCACCTTCTCCCCATGTTTACGACTATTCGCAACTCCTAAGAATTTCAGCGTGTCATGCATTGAGAAATAGTACTTGATATTTAGTACTTTGACTACTTTTTAATATTATAATCATTTTAGGGGCATATTTATGGATAATTACATACCAATTTATGTTTATTCTTTTCAAAAGATAACTAATATCATCTTTACATTCCACTATCGGTTCATGTTTGTACCTCTGATTTTGCATTATTCATTAATATAAAAATAGGTGATAATTCTAAAGTCATGAAATACATAAAGACTAGAAAGCTACGCACACACTAATCCAACATACTATACACCTTTATAACTTACCTATTGTCCACATATATGACTTGATATTAGGTTGATGGTTCACTGGTGCGGCTCCTATAGACTATAAAGTTAACGACTTTGAGGAAAAGGCGAATCTAACCTTTGCATAATGCAAAAGAGTCGATGCGGATCACAAGATGTCCCCTCGAGTCTTCATAAAATCTCATAAAATGTGAAACCATTGCATCAAAAATCGATATGGCAAAGCGTATATCTTTTCAACTAATAGATTTATAAAGTAGTCGCACTGAAGACCAAGAATTTTAAGAAAGCATACAAACTCTACTTTAATTACCATATGAAACTGCAGATTGCGACAACATGGATACGAAAAGTTGCATGACCGATTTGAGGTTGTTTGACAAAAATAAAATTAATGAGCCTACTACTTACCGCAACAAGCACCACTATGCAAAGGTTAAACGACAATTATATACAAAATACATGTGCACAATGACCAAAATGCGGGTTTTAGTGAAGCATGTGATGTTATACATGTGCATATTTGACCAAACTAAAAAAGAAGAACAGCTTATGAGTGAAACCTATGATGGAATACAAAACAAAAACAAACAACATGAGAAGATCCGTGGATGACATTGACGAGATGGATGGTGACGGCTCACTTTTTGGTTGCGAAGATCCGTGGATGACATTGATGAGAAGATCTGTGGATGACATTGACGAGAAGATCATGGATGACATTGATGAGAAGATCATGGATGACATTGACGAGATGGATAGTGACGGCTCACGATCGATCTCAGAACATCTATGATGGTGGATTTTGGCAATTGGTTAGGGAGGCGGTAGGTTAAACTTGAGAGAGATAAATATATAAAGTGAACAAATAACCTAAATATAAGGGACGGTTTTTGAATAGGGTTATATAAAATTCTGAACTACCCTCACTCATTTACAAAAACTTTCATGTCTTTCCTTTAATGACACAATGGCACAAATTATCTCATCCATTGATCTAATATTTCAATGGCTTAGATCGGTTCTCGCAGCTTCTCGACCTTTTCTTGGTTACGAAAATAACCTTACACTATATATATATATATATATATATATATATATATATATATATATATATATAAACATAACAACTAAACATAATATCCCCATTTGAGATGAACAATGAGAATTGGGGGTCTTGAATGATTTTAAGAATATGTCGTCGATTTAAGCGTGATTTCGAACCTTTCCACTTGAACCTTGAACTTAGGCAAATGATGACTTCCCAATCACAAATAAAGACTACAGGGTAGGCTAAGGTGTATAGGTGTATCGAAACAATATATTGGGTTAACAAATTGAAAGGAATGGCTCGAGATGGGTGTATCTAGGGTATCTTGCACTAAAGTGAGTGCAACAAAAGGGTTTCACATGGGGTCGAGAAGTCGAGGTGACTAATCGATAGACACACAATGGTAGGCTATTTGGGTGATAATCCTATAATAACGCCTTCTTAAACTGAAAAATCCAAATACATCGAGCTAACTCAAATACCTCGTCTATGGTCTCGAAATGATGCAAAGGCCAAGTTCTAAAGTTTACAAGCTACAAGCACACTCATAATTTTGGTGGATTTGGGGTAAAATATCGAAACGGATAAGGCTAATCTCACCATATAATATCAAGGGTTGTATGTGCTCGGCTAAGGTCTAATCTAGTTAGGTTAAGAAAACATGTCAAAATTTTAAAATGGCATAATTTTTCAAAATAAACTAGAAAAACAAGGGCAAAATAAAGTTCAAGAGATAATTCTACTCCGTCCCCCACTTGAATTGTACAAAGTCCCTTTTGTACTAAGCATTAAATAAAGGTGAAGAGAAAAGTAGAATTAGAGCGAGAACTTCCCCAAATTTGCTCCAAAAGAAAGAAGGCCTACGAAAAGAGTTGTGCCTTCGTATAAGCATCCATGAGCAAACTTCAATCCACGAAATCACACTACCGACAAGCATAATTCTAAAAAGAAGAAAATGAAAAATGAAAAACAAACCTAACTTACTTTCGTAGGAATCACGGTTGCATTTAGCATCTGCAACAAGCCTTTTAAACCACTTGGTGTCCCAAGTGGACGAGTGAAGTCTCATGAGGGTTTACAGGGAACACACCCACAAAGTTCATTTAAAATACTAATACAAGGTTATTGTGTTTAAAATGAAAGAAGTATCTAGAGGATAGTTACTTAGTAACTCTTAGAAGGAGTTACGCCGTAACTAGGCAAAACACGCATCTGTTGCAAGAGTGTAGCTACTGGCGTAACCATCGAGATGGAATTACGCCGTAATTGGTGATGCATCCGAAATTCTTACGCAAAGAGTTTGTTCTGGCGTAACCAGCGATATGAGTTACGCCGTAACTATAGTCGATCGACATCTTTGCAAAGAACAATCACTCTTTGTTTCTGCAAAATGGTTAAAAACATAAAACCAATGAAATGGAAATAAAATAAAAGAAAGGTATAATTCGGGTTGTCTCCTGAAAGAGCACTTTTCTTTATTTACGAGTCTTTAAATTAGACTTAGAGCCTCGGGGCTTTATGGTGGCCTTTGGACTTGGCCAACTTCCTCCATGTCCTTCATTAAATTGTGTCTGACCCAAGCGACATTTGTGGCAGTGCGGAGGTACTCTTTAGTCTCGATCTTTTGAATTTTGAAAAAATTTTCCTCCGGTCCCACGTGGTATCGAGTGACTTCATACTTTTCGGCAATAATCGGGGGTGGCCTCTTATATGGAATCCCAAGGAGTTTGCACCTCCTTTGCTCATATTCTTCATCATCGGGGTCAGTAAATTCCTCATTTCCTTGCAACTCAAGGTAATCTAAAATCCCCTCTATGTCATCGTCGTCAGACTCGGTGCCTTTAAACCATTCCTCATCGAGCAAGTTTTCCACCAGTACACGTTTTCATTCTTCTTTCTTATTTCTTACCGACTCTTCGGCATCCTCAATTGTTTTTTTTCCTCAAGTTGTTAGGACTCTCGTCGTTTGGATTTTCTTTACTCATGTATTCTTTCCAAATCTTTTCCTTTGTTAACGCATCTACTTGTCCATACTTAATCTTTACCCAACTGCAAATCCCAAGTTGTCTAACCAAGGCAAACTTGTCCTTTCCTTATCGTTGGTTGAGGTCCAAAAGAATTCATCCTCTCCCATTCTCATTAAGTTGCTTCCCCCGTTACATTTATCGTCATAAGGGTTGCATGATGCCCAGAAGACTTCCCCAGGATATTTTATCTTTTCACACCAATGACTTCGGGTTTCATTGTTATCAGTTCCGCTTAAAGGATCTTCCATGCAGTAGATGTTATCATTAACCAATTCCTTTTTCTGATGATGATCCTCGTAGTCAATCTTGAGCTTTTTAAGAAGATTCGTGTTAATTTTAGCATTCCCGAATTGTATCGCGTACCAATCATCAAATGTCAAATCTCCATTCTTGATATCATGTCTTTCAAGCTCGTGAGGGCACGTCCATTCTTCTTCTTTTAAGCTACCACCACCGTTGCAATACTCGCGGAAAGGGTCGCACGTAGGCCATGCTCGTGTGGATTCATCTTCAGTTATGATTATCGGAGTACACCAGTGAGTGATATGCGGCTCTTCTTCCTCCTAGAAGGAGAGTTTTTCCAATATTTCTTCATCAGTATATGCAGCCCACATGAATTTTTTATTTTTGACCTTATCTTTATTGCTTCCTCCATCGCAAATTTTATTTCTCGGGTCACACGAGGCCCATAGATCATACCAGTCCCCCTTAGCTATGGGTATCTTTTTGCACCAGTGATATTTCTTTTTAGGTGGGGACAGAGGGCATAAATTAATATCGTGGGACCATCCGTTAATTACCTGCGTTCTTGATTCGTCCACTTCGAGAAATCTGTCTGCCCATGTATCCTAGTTACGCCGTAACTGTGATGTTTGGTTACGGCGTAACTTGCTTGAGTCATCATTATCAATATCTTTCATAACCCCATGATCGTTGTCAAAAACATAGCTACGCCATAACTCTTCAGACCAGTTACGGCGTAACTCCAATCTGTCGCCGAAATTTTCACTAGAATCCGAATCTTCGGTGTGAGAATTAGCTTGTATCTTTGAGTCATTATCAGCAAAAATGACTTTACATTCCATTGTGGGTTTTGATCCTTCCGGTTTAGTGTTATTCATCCTTACCTTCTCACTAGGCTTTTCCACCATGGTTTCAAGGTTTTTTAGGGTTGTGTCGTAATTGGAAAGACTTCTGTCAGTGTTTTCCTGGAATTCTTTTAGCCATTCATATTTTTCCTTTTGTCTTTGGACTGAACTTTCTGGGAATTTGTTAATTGTCTCTTCAAGGTTGGGCTTTCTTTCTCCATAAGGCCCACGGTTGTAATTTCCATTATACGCGTTACTATTTTAATTATCTCCAGTAAAGCGGTCAATTTTCTCCATATTTAGCTTCTTAGATTATGCCATCTTCATTAATGTGAGGACAATTCTTGGTGATTTCCTCCCCACAGCTTTCACAACCTACTTGGATGGCATGAGCGGTTTCTCGATTTTAGCATGTCTCGACTTAGATTTTCAATTTTGTTAGCGATGGTTGCCATTCCGTCAAAATTTCCGCCTTAGTTTCTTTTGCTTCCTCCATCGTGCCATTTTGGAGTGATCAGCCATTTTTTGAATTGCTTCAATTGCTAAAGTAGGAGTCATGTTCGGGATCGGTCCTTGATAGTCCAGCATCTGTCTTATAGTCACGTTGATTCCTGTGTAGAATATGTTGACTTTTTGCTGATTATTCAGATCATGTGTAGGACATTTGTAAAGGAGATCATCGTATCTATCCTAGGCTTGGTATAATGTTTCATCATCTTCTTGCTTGAAGTTATGGATCTCCAAGAGCTGGTTAGAAATCTTGACGGAGGGCAATACCTCACGAATGAAGTGCTTAAGTAGAGCCCAGTATTAAGCGCCCGTGGCAATCTTTCAATCCATCTTACAGCACCTAATAAGAGTCATGGAAACACCTTAGCATAACGTCATGAGACACACCTGAATTTTGAAAAGGCTTATGACGTATAAGACATTTTCAATGTGCTCATACGCATCTTCGTCCCTGTTTCCTGAACAAGGGTTAGCACGAAGCTCCCTCATAAATTGGTCTTTAATTTCGAAACGGGCATCAGCTCCAATTGCCGGCCTTACGAGACCCGGCCCTTGTTCTGCTCTTCTCAACGCTAAATATTCCTCAAGAGTGAGGTCATCAATGTTAACAACTTCTATGGTACCTGAAAACTTGAAAGGTGATCGTGAGAATTTGAAAAATTTAAAACAAAACAAAAATGAAAGACTTAATAGCAATCCTAATATAACTCCACAACAAGCGCCAAAAACTTGATGCGGGTTTCTTGACGTGTTTTAATATTTATAATTTCTCGTTATACCTATGGTCTACCCTAATGCACTAACGGGCAGTGTACCCGGTCGTGTGTAGTGTAGTATTCGGTAAAACCGAGGTCGTCCCAAGAGCTATGTGTGTTGGATTAATACTAAGTCTAGGTGTCACAGATTTTAATATGATTTTGATAAGGAATTAATTAATTAACTACTAAAGCAGATAAAAGCAATTAAAGGCAAAGGTTGTGATCAATAAAGGAGAGTGGTGCTAACCTAGTTATTCATCCTAGCTAGTAATGTCTCGTCTAATTACTTCCAATTACTTCATGTGGTGTCAAAGTCGAGAGGACATTTGGTCAATTCACCTTAACCTATCATCAAAGATGCCACCATCGGAGAAGTCGGTGTCCCTCATAAGTCCAGTTGTTCTGGTCCCTAAGCCGAGTCATTAAGTTCCGCTACATGCTAGACTTATAATAGTGAGTGCCCGGGCGTTAGCAACTTAAACACTCACCCCCTAATTCTTAAGTTCATCCAAACGGTAGGTGATCAGTTGGTCAAATCGTACAAGTAGAAAGGGTCGTCAATTGGTCATATCTTACCTTTTCCGTCTCAGTCTACTCACTTAGGGTCAGTTGGTCATATCTCCTAAGCAACTAGCCTCTACCGCCATTCAAAACTACCGAAAAAAGGGTAGCTACCAATAAACTATGCATGCATACACTTAGAAATAATTATACGGAAGTAATGTAAATGCAAACAAAACAATTAAGGAATCATAACTAGGCCAGCACCAAGAGGTGCTTAGCCACTCATATTAACCATACAAATCAATTCAATATTTAATGTTACGAAATACATGAATCGAAAGTAAAGGAAAGATAAAATGCTAATGTTTATCGTAGGGGAGTGAATTCTCCCTTGTAGATAGCTTAGATGCTCCTCTAGACATGCCTTTGGCTTCTTCTCACGTTCTTTGGTTGTGGTGTGTGAAATGGGATGCTTTGAAATGTTGGAAATCGTGGGGTATTTATAGTCCGGATCTTGGTTCTGGCGTAACTAATAAAATAGTTACGCCCGTAATCATCTATTTCTTCGTAAATTGCACTAGATCTGCTGGTTACGGCGTAAACTTTTAAGTGGTTACGCCGTATCTTCAATAATTCTTGGTTACGCCATAGTTTATGCATGATTTACGGCATAGTTATCAGCGACGCGAAACCTCATTTGACCTAATATAGTTACGTCGTAATCTTTTAGGAGAGTTACGCCGTAATCTTCGATGATTTGGCTTTACGAGTCACGCTTTAGTTACGGCGTAATGTGAGAGATGAGTTCTGCCGTAACTTATTCAAGGTGAGCATACTATGATAAATCTTTAATAGTTCTCCAATTCCGCGTCTCTTTAGCTCTAATGCTCGTAATCTACCTTAAAGTGGAATATAATGGAAAACAAGCGTAAATCCATATAAATGATATAAATTACAAGCATTGTCGGGGGAAATTGGCACTTAATATTCAGGATATATTGATGTTATCAATTGGTCAATGTCTTTGCTCAGCCTGCTCATTCGAGTGAATTTGTAGGAGGTTTTTCCCGATTCCACCGGTGTAGTTGAGGTTTGGTAAGCCATCTGTTCGAGTAGAGATGGTGATGAGAATAGTTCTTTAGATTTTGATGCTTCTTGTACCTTTTAAAATTTGTGTACCCTACTATCGTTCTTTTAGATGACAATGATAGTAACCAGTGAGGAGCAGTCCTCACAAAGACTAAAAGGGTGAAGAGGAGTGCCAAAGACCTGGTAGGGACAAGTTTCTTGTCGAGTATACTACTGTCCTTTTTATTTTGCCTTTTAATTTTCCTCTATTTGTGCGCACGTAGCCTTCGCTTGGGACGTCCCAAAGGTGTTTGCTTGACGTTTGAGACTCGTCTCAAATTTGATGATCCGTTAAGGATCCTAATTCTGGAGGACTGACTGTCGTTTTTCTCGGCCGGATATTTGATTCGAGGGTAGGTCCATGTCATATATATGTGTTATGAATAGGAAATTCCATAATGAAGTGTCGGTCACCCCAAATATAATCTAGCATATGTTTGCTCGTAGACATGTTGTTTCGTTATTGAAGAGTTAATTAGTTAGTTAGTAGCGTAGATTAGTTTAGAGTAACACCGTGGAGGAGCGATGGGTCTTTACCCACTGTATGCACGATCCACGACCGATGTGAGGCGTGTAGGTTGTAACTATAAATACCCTTCCATCCTTGGAAGGGTTGTGCTTCTTTGAATCTAACCTTGCATTTTGTGTTACAACTCTCTTTCAAGAACTCCTCTCCTCTTTTCATCTCTAAAATAATGGCATACTTGATTCATCACGATCCAAGGCCACCCAAATCATCTAACATAATATTTACGATCCAACAATTGGTATCAGAGCCTAGGTTGTGTTGTTTTTGATGATTCTTATAGGTTTTGAGCGGTTGTTAGTATGCGGTTTGTTGTTGCTTGGGTCGTATGGCTTTTGGATACTAATGGGTTGATGTTGTGTTGATGTAGTTGTGCTTGTTACTGGTTTGACTCTCATATGTTTGAATCTGAGTGTGTTGAATCTTGAATCCGTTTTTGATTGTATACAATGGTTACTGGTTTTCATTGGACATAGTCAAAACTGTTTTTTAAATGTTTTATTACTGTTTTGAAACAGATTTTATGAAATGATTTGCCTAACTGTTTCGTCATTAGTCATTAAGCTGATTTGAATAGCTTGGTTGCTGGGTTTAAAGTCGCTATTAAATGTTGAAACCAGTATTCATGTCATCTTTAAGTGGATATAATGTAATGCTTCGATGCGGTTTGTGTCAAATTGGTTTTGAGCGGTTTGTCTGTTTTCTGTCCAGATTCAAAGTATCTAAAGCGAGTTGTGTTATGATGCGAGTTCTGTTAATATGAGAGTTGTGTTAAGATGCGACTTGTGTCAAATATAGTATGCGACTTGTGTCAATTATGTTCCCTGCGTTTTGACGCTAGTGGTATGCGATTTGTAAACCAAAAACAGGTGCGGTTTGTCTAAAATATCAGGTGCGAGTTGTTAACTAAAGAAAAATGTGAGTTGTTGACCAAGAAACTAGGCTATGCGATTTGTTGACCCATGAAAAATACCAAAACAAATGAATATCTCAACATCAACTGCCCTACATCAACTGAGCTACACTATCACAACCATCTACATCTTTATCGGGACACGAACAAGCAGTCAAACATGATCTCGACACGGTTCATAACTTCCTTCAATCTTTTGAAAAGATTAACCTTGTGCTTGAACCGACATCCTCACCGTTGGATAATTAACAAGACTCAGACATCAAAATAAAACATCAATGACCAAAGGTTCTTGATCTCAGTTCCCTAATTTCGTGGTAATAAATTGTTACATCAAGACCAAAGGTCTAAAGCACGAAATTAGCCAATCATCACAGATCCAAACAACCACAAAGTAAATTCATCATAGATCTCTTTATCAGAATCTTAAGGAAATGATAAATAACATAAGTACTAAATGAATGTAAAGATAAGTATTCGATCTCAGCCTCGTTCTTTTTGTGTGTGGTTCACTAGACACATAGATCTTAAACGATCTATACACAAAAGAACTTATGCATCATAGATCTAAAACCTTTTGCTACTATTCGAACATAAAGAAAAGTATATAACAATTATGTTATACCTTTTATTTGATTCGTTACTTATGTACTTAAACTCAATCAATTAGTTCAAGGTTTTAACCTACCTGAGACTCATCTAAGAATTCTGAAGCAAACCTTTCACCATCCCTGTGGTGTTGATGTCCATGGTCCAGCCAACCTTATGGCGAGCAAGAAGGTATGCTTATCGTTGATGTACATACAAGGGTTTGAAGCTGATTTGTGGTGTGAGGGGCGGATCACCTTTTGATTATGATTAGGATTAATGATGTTTTGGATTATTATTGATTGTCGCATTTTCATCGGAAGGTGACTAGTGGGAGGCGTGGTTTTGCAAGGTAGTGATATTAGTGTTGTGAAATGGTTAAGGGTGTGTGTTATGTATGTTAAATACACGTTTAATTAGGCACAACTTGTACACCGAGTTTCTTCTAAAGTGGATTGATGGGCGTGTAAAGCGGGTTTGTGTTGTTGGATCAATAACGGGCTTGATAACTGATTTGTTGATATCTCGTGTTGACCTATGACTTTGGTACATGTTCTATTATTTCATTGGGATTTCATTGACTACATTTTTGTCTTTAGTCGTGGGTTCAACTCCTTGAGGTACATGGCTAATATTTTGGCCGAGTATGTTGGAATATTATGAGACAATGACACACTGACTTGGGCCAAGGATATCCTAACTTGAGATTTGATATGAGATGATATTTGATACTTGGTATATTTGTTGATGTTTCTCGTGAATGAGTGATATGACAATGATTTAAATCAGATATGGGCTTAAATTGATATTTCTCAGGCAGGATTCTTATTTGGACCATTCGATGGGCTTCTCAAAATTGGATCGATTGTATGAGATTTGTAATAATGAGATTTGATGATGAGACTTGTTACGATGGGGTATGGTAATCGTGGTTTACACATTTTACGGTGAATTGTATATCATGACTTGAATTGAAGTTGACTTAGGGGTTTATATTTGATATTTCTTATTTGGATTTAATGTGAGGTTTTCGGTAGCGAATACTTATTTTCATCTTCTTTCTTTCTACCTTTACGCAAAGATGACTTGTTTGGGTGTGATAAAGACTTGGCTATTTAGTTACGGTTGTGATTCTTTCTCGCTTAACCCACAACGTAGATATCACTTCGGTGTCTCACGCAGTTGAGGATATGTCAAGAGGTTTTGTACATTGGGTACACCGTTTCTTTTTTTCACGAGGATTAGTACAAGTTTAAGTAACAAATCTGGGTAATTCTACTTCATGATCAAGTTTGGTATATCATGTTTACTTCACCAAGTAGTCACTGCAATAGCCGACAGAATATATGGATGATATGTTTACCAAAGAACTTATTGGATGAGATGTGATCAGCAATTCTCATGGAATACCCTCTGCTACAAAATATCAATGATACTTCACAGTCTAAGCAAAATCTTTCAAGAATCTTCAACGTCATTCATGATTTTTCAAGATGTTTTCTTATGACAAGAACTTTTCATGCAGATGGTCATACACGTTAATGATGCTTCCGAATGTTCAAAACCATCATGGGGGAGAAATGTGTACTTTGATGTTTTATGGTCAACCTCCGGGAAAGTAGTGTATACTACTCTACTTAGTATGGTTTGTGAAGTATTCTACATATGGGTAAAGAATTGTTGATGTTGGAGAAGAATCGTGATGAACCGCGCATGTTCCCTAAAGCAGATATTCACCAAAACCAAAGTTGTCATAACACATTCAAGTGACATTGTTTATGGTTTTGTCTTGATTTTGTAAAATCCATGAAAGAATCTATTTCTTGGTTTAAATCATAGACTTGTAAAATCCGTGACAATGGAAACATCACGGTAATTGTAAAGTGCATTTCGGATCTATCTTATGGTTTATTCTTGGTTTTGTAAAATCCATAAAAGAAACTATTTCTCGGTTTAAATCATAGAATTGTAAAATCCGTGATGATGGAACCATCACGGGAAAGGAAAGTGTATTTCGGGATCTTATCGATCTTTGGTGCTATGGTTTCTACTTGAAGAAGGGATAAAAAGGTGTACTTCATGAATTGGATGTGTGTTTGGATATTCGTCATGGTAGTTTGGTTATTACATGGTTTTACGGGGTTATGTACTTTTAACCATGGTCGGGAAGAAAACCATTATCACAGTTCACTTAAAACGTTAAAGGAGGCTAGATTTGAGCTTTTAGCTAGAAGATCTGACAACGGCGTTAATTCACTATTATTTATTTGAGGTTGAAGTGAAATATCATGGGCAAGTGTACTTAGTATCTGAAGGTATCGGGGATGGTTGGATGAAGATTCTTCAAGATCCTTGTTCGAGCTTATTATCAAAAACGAAGACTTGGATATCTAGTTATTGTTGGGTGACTTTTTCCTTTTCTTTTACCACTTGGGGGAATTGGGCTCTTACCACCACAAAATATCTATCACTTTAAAGAGTTACGTTGTAGTGCTCAGTGCCACATTGAATTGTGGATTTTCAAGAGGTGATGTACGTCAAATACTTGATGGTTGGTTGGTTGAAGAGTATAGAGTACTTAGAGACTCAAAAGGGCATGAATTCTCGGTACCACTCTTTGTTACATATGTGCAAGTTTAAGTCACGAGTTCGGGTCATTTTACTTCAGGGTCAAATTCATCATATTGGGTTTTCTCCATCAGCTGTCACGACAAAGAGCCTACTGAATGATAATGGGGTTGATTATAAGTTCGCCAAGAGTAGATGAAAAGAGAGAGATTATGACGTTTGAACACAACAGTTCAAGCCTCATACTTTAAGGAAAAGAAAATGTACGCTTGATGCACTTTATCTTCCTCAAGAGAAAATCTTCTCACTTATGACCATTCTCATCAACATTCTTCATATTTTTTCCATGCGTACAATTATCAAGTGAACTGAACTACGGTACTAGTCTCATTCCACTTGCTCAATTAAAATGGCGATGGTGACATCATTTGCAAACTTGAGGGGAGAAGTGTGAAGAAACTACATTATGAAGATAATCACTTGTTTAATCAAGAATGGCATCTCCGTATGCAATTCTTGAGGGAGAAAAGTATGATAATTCTACATGTTGAGTTATATTTGAGAATATATGGTCATCGGCTCTAACTCATGTAAGAACCGAGCTTCTTCTTACCGGGTCATCTTTACATGGAGTTTCTTCTAAGAACCGTTAGTTGACATCTTCATACGGACTGATGAGTTTAATGACAAAGTGCTTCCAGTTGCGGGGCTGATTTCCTTGACGAACATCTTTCTGTTCTTGTTTGATTGGGAGGGATCTTAGTTAAGGAGATTTGCTATTTGTAAGTTAACGGGAATGCATTTGGTGAGTTGAAGATGTTGATTTTCTATTCCCCAACTGGACAATCTTGAAGAAGGTCGAGTCTACAGTTTGTTCTACATTTTCTGCTGATGTTAGAAGACTAAAGACGAGTTGCATTTAACGATCTAAAGACTTCTTCTTATTCAAGGCATCTATCAAATAGATTGTCGGTTTAGGGGAGAGCACTAATTGGGGGAGGGTGAAATGTCTGATTTAATCCCCAATTAGACTTGCTCACATTCTTCCGCAGCAAGTTGATTCTCACAAGAGTTCAAGTGTTCTTCTCAAAAGATTTTGAGTATATGGGCTTATAATATGTTGCTGATTCTGAAGTGTCAAAACCAACAAGGGAGAAGCAGACACGCATCTAAAACGCGAGTAAACTTGATGAGCTTAATACTTCTATGTGATTGAAGATATCCCGGGAAGACAAATGTCATTACCGCAGAGAAACTCAAGGTTTGACTCATGGCGTTTAGTGCTCTTATTCCAACTACATGGGGAAGAGATGTAAGAGACAATTTACAAGATAAAAGAGGCACACAAGTGTGGGGGCATTTGGGTATTTGGGTTCTTGAGCTTCATACATAATCATCGGAAAGATAAATGTGCATTGGGTGGTGTTATTATTTATTCTTTGGAACTCTATTTGTGTATTAGGGATCTTGAGCTCTATTCTAAGAGACAGGCTGCATCAATTCAACTACTCGGGAAGTGGTATCTTGACACCTTTTGGAATGGATTGCTTGACTTGATGGAATGAAATTGAGAAGAGTTATTTATGTGTGGGATGATTCTTTCTTTGTTCTACTTGATGATATAGCCTCGAGCGGAGAATCTCGATTATCGTTCTTAAAAGGAGCAGCGGAATTTATGATAATGGTGTGCTCCTTTGTGCACCTGGCTAAGGAAAGCTTGAAATAGAGCTTCAAATCTACTCATTTTATGGATTTTCGGTTTGGGGGGAAGCTACCAAAGATTCTCTTTCTTAAAGGCTCATGTTCTGACTATTCTGGAGCCTCGGAAGCTTTGGTGGTGATAGTTTAAGAAATGATGGTCTCTATCTTCAACAACGATGCTGAATGATATCCTTATCTCAGTACTCGTATCATCATCCTTCTTAAACTATATCATCAACTCTATCTCTGTAAATATTTATCAAAAACAAAATACAAACATATAAAACCAACAAAACAAAATAGAAAAATATAAAATCATCAAAACCCATAAAAATCGAAAAATTTAAAAATACCAAAATATGTGTTCTCAAGACATGTCTTCGGTATCGATAACATCTACGATCTTAGAAATGTCATTCAATAATGGCACGTGACCATAGATGAAGTTCGAGCAGGAGGTGTAAATATTCTTTTCCAAAACATGTCTCAAAATATGGCTTGCAGTTACTTCTGACTGTAACCCATGCTTAAACAATGGCTTGCTATTATTTCAGATAGCAACCCGCTCTTCAAGAAAGGAAAGTGCTGCGCTAAACCAATTTTCAAATACTTCGTGCACTTTTCCTAAAACAAAAACAAGGAAAGCATGTCGTCAAAAGGACTGATGTTCCTACACAAATGTTTTTCCTTCAATAAATTCTTCAGAAAAATATTTGTTGTTTTCAAAAATGGTGGTAAATGAGTTGCTTGTAAATCAATCAGATTCAGAGTTTTTTCAAAAATTGAAAACTCAATCAATGACTTCAGCGCTTTTAAACTTTTCAGAAAATAAGTCATTGATTGAGGGGGAGAATGTTTTCAAATCTATATCATCTAACGAGCTTATCTAATTATCCTATATACTTAAATGTAAAACATGTTAACCTATGTTGAAGGACTAGGTGCCTAGGATATGATTGTTAGGATTAGATGATTAGAGTTTGATAAACACATTATTCCCATGCTTTATATGAACTGATTGATATGTTGAATTGACTTTTATTAGTCGATTGTTGTTTGGGTGTTGTCGACCACCATATATGTCTATCTGTGTTCACTAGCGTATGCAGATAACATGGTTTAAAAGAATGTTCCTGATCCGGATCCCACATAAGAAGATGATTGGATGCCGAAAGGAAAGGTTAACTATTTCTTAGGTCGACAATGAAGAAATGGAGCTTAATTAGATCTCCATGGAGAGTTGGCACGATAGATGCAACTTAAGAGGTCTCACTGCATCTGCAGATGGTTTTCTTCGACCCTACGACAACAACGTAATCTTCTTAACCACCTAACATATCTTTGTGCATGACAAGTAGTAAATAATACCATTTTCAACAAATTTGATAAAATTGTTTTGAAAATGGGAAAAATATTGTTTTGAAAATAAATTGAACTCAAACTTTGGAAATCAACCGGACTTCATTTTTAAACGTAAGTCACTCAATCCTACAGTCATTGATTGAGGGGGAGAGTGATTTCAAACTTAAGTATTTTCAAACGATATTTCTTCTTAAAAGTCCGGTTTGTACAAAAATAAGTGGTGATCTAAAGATTTAATGTTATGTCATGGTATGATTTTCTTTAAAACTCAAAGATCTTTAAAGATAAAAAAATTTCTGTTCTTGTTTGATTGTGAAATTGTTTTATTTTACTTAAAAGATCTTTTAAAACTATCATACCTGACACTAACAATCTTTAACATCTTAAATTGATCCTCTTCAGTCATTTTTCAAAATTAAATCGAGCCACGTCTTTCCCCTAAAATTTTCTAAATGATTTAAATCATTTGGGATCACAAATCTCAAATGGTTTGATATTTTTGATTGGGGGAGAGATCGTGATTTAAATCTCAAATCGGTTTTAAAGGGTGACTCTTTCAAAAGCACTCCTTCCTTCATGTGCCAAACGATTTGTAATACATAATTCACATGATTGTGGAGGAGCATTTAACCATAAAACAGAAGAGCTTTTTTAAATTAGACACATTTTCTCCCATGTTTTCTAAACCTTATTAAATCACTTGGGATCCAAAATCTCAAAGGGTTTGATATTTTTGATCGGGGGAGAATTTGTGATTTAATAATGAAATTTGATAAAAGGTGATCATTTTGATTCAAATGTGCATATTGATCTCCCATATGTGCTAAACGCTTTCGAATCTCGAAGCACATATTGGGGGGGGGGCATTTCAAGAAGAAAATAAACTTTCAAGGTACAAAGATTTCTATGTTTTAACATAAAGTAACTTGATTGATTTTCTAAATGGTTTCTTAATGGCTTTTGTGATCGTGGATGTACATCAAAAGAACTCTTTCCTCTATGTGATAAAATGATTTCAAATATCATACGTACATATTGAGGGGGAGAATTTACAAAAGAAATTCAAATGACTTTTTCTACAGAAATTGTGATCAAGAATACATTTCTAAGAACTCTTGCCTCCATGTGCTAAACAATTTCAAAATCATATGCACATGTTGAGGGGGAGTATTTCTAAATGATCAAAACAATTAAGGTACACAATGCTTTGATTATATATCACAAGTACCTTGATTGATTTTCCAAATTATTTTCAATTGGTTTCAAGAAGAAAGAACAATACCAAAAGACCGACCAATTTACTTTATGCATGGTGTTATAAGGATGGTTAGGCTAGGTATTCGTTCCCGATCCCTTGAGTCAAGGGATCTACCGGGGACAATCCACTAGATAGTGTAGAGTCCTTAGGTATGATGAAAAAGGAGAAAATGAGAGTGTGGGAAGAGTGCCGATCGAGAAGAGCTAGAACCGAATAAACCCAACAAGGTTCTAGTAATGAAGTCTCGGTAAACTCAAGGGGTTAAAGAATGAAAAAAGAATTGAATGTGAAAGGGTGAAAAGAAATAGCCTCCATTAATTCAACCTTAGGCGAAACCGGGTTCAAATACATATGCTACTAGTGTTTACTAAGGTAACACTCGGTATTGAAGACAAGATGTCATGGACCCAAAGGACGATCGCACGAAACTTCCCAAGCCACTCAAGTTCCTCTTAAAGGGCTTGTTTCATTCTCACGAGGAACCTACATAATCTATCATTGTCTCTTAGAGATTGTTGATATTGAAGAAGGAGACCTCTCCCAGTCTCGGGCATAGGAAGCGAAAATGTGCACAATTGAGTCTAGAGCCAAGAGATCATTCACAATATCTCATTAGGACACAAAATTAATGAAGACTTGTTGTTTCACACAATGTGGAAAGTAAGAATATATTAAGAGTCCTCGCATTATCCTTGTGGTATTGCCGAACATCCGAGTGATATGTAAAAGTATTCACGATGAAGATGGAAATCCTTCTAGAGCCAAAATCAAACAAGCTCTTGGTGGGTGACATGTGAGATCTTGTAAAAGATCAAGCTTGTGACAACCGGATAGAAACAATGGGCGATTCATTCTTGAATCAACCTTGGTCCGTAATGAATTGACGAATACTTTTGGAAAAAGCTCGATGTGAAAATCTTCTTTTCTAGCACATCGAATGTGTATTCATGTTTTCAAACACAAAAGTATCTCGATTGAAAAAATACTTTTGGAAAAACCGCCGATGTGAAAATCTCTTCTTTCTCTAGCACATCGAATGTGTATTCTCTTTCAAATACAAAAGTATTTTAAATTGAAAATTGATCTTTCTCATAAAACTTTCGTCGTATTGCAAAACTCTTTCTTCTAAGCAATATGCGATTGTTTTCAAATCAATTTTCATCAATCGGTGAATCTCAATTGTTGGTTCACTCACTCCGTGTTGTCTTCTTTGAGATGTTACGGTTTGAGAACACTAGAACAAATTGTGAAACCTGTCAAGAAGATTCTTAGGAATTATACCGATCACAGCGATGCTTGTCTTGATCAACGAGGAATCGTGGGCCATGTACCTCAATTCAACGAAGTGATCAAAGACACTTTCGTGTGTTTTATTGCTAAATATTGTTTGCGGTACATTTGGACGGTTGCGGTGATCGAATGAGAAGTCAATCCAAAGCCGCATGCTCACGGATCCACACTTAATTGAAGAAATCATGAGTAGTGCATATCTACATAACACGGCTCGATATTTTTATACTATGCTACGCTATCTGCGCAAATATCATGAACCGATAAAGCTTCCGCTACTCGATGGAAAGATGTCATGATCCTAAAAGTGTGAGCATATCGGTCCAAAAGTCACAACATCACATGAAGGCAACACAACAAAGGGTGATCCGAGATTTATCGTGGTGATGATCTCAAAGAAAGATCGAAGATCATCAAGATATGGATCGGATCAAAGACCTCCACTTAAAGTACAAAGTAATCGGACTTTGAAGAATCATCGCTAAAGCACAAAGATGCGAGATGTTGAAGAATTAAAGTCTACGAGCTCAAGACGAAGATAAAATAGGATGCTAGGATTCAAATGTAAATCATGGGGTGACCTCCCTTGGGGAGATTGTTAGGAATTGGAAATTCTATAATGAAGTGTCATCACCCCAAATATAATCTAGCATATGTTAGCTCGTGACATGTCGTTTACATTATTCAAGAGTTAATTAGTTAGTTAATAGCGTAGATTAGTTTAGAGTAACACCGTGGAGGAAGGACGGGTCTTTACCCATCTGTATGCACGATCCACAACCCGACATGAGGCGTGTAGGTTGTAACTATAAATACCCCTTCCATCCTTGGAAGGGTGGTGCTCTTCGAATCTAACCTTGCATTTTTGTTACAACTCTCTTTCCTCTTTTCATCTCTAAAACAATGGCATACTTGATTCATCACCATCCAAGGCCACCCAAATCATCCAACACGATATTTATAATCCAACAATATGCCAACTATGGATTGATCCATAATTGACCTTGTTTTTGATTACCACTTCTTGATGAAGCTGCGATAACATCAAATAGTCGATTATATTAGTATCGATTTCCCTAGTTATTCTCATTTTATTGCATATTCATAAGAAAATATACTCTCATTACTTTATATTTTATTTCGAGGTATAAATGAGCATTGGGACAAAGAAACGGTTTGGAAAGAAAACTCACGAAGTTACACTTGAATTTGTTGGGCGGGAGAAAGTTATGGCATAAGTCGACGTTCAACCTATGTCACACAAGAAATCACATAAAAACTAAAGCAACACAAGACCACGACGTAACTCCATCGACTTGGTTACACGCTCAGAGAGATTCAAATACTTAGCCAAATTTAGTGATCATCAAGGTTGCGTCGTAACCATACCAAATGGGTTTCGGCATAGAAATGTACTAAAAATGTTTACAAGAGTTTTACGGCGTAGCTCACAATTAAGGTTACACCGTAACTAGTATCAAGACTTGAAGGCACCTAGTTATAAGGAACCTACGGCGTAACCCTTTAGTTAAGGTTATGCCTTAAGTTAGTCGAGCCTTCAAATACAAGCCCTATTTCTGCAGGTTCTAGAAGACTTTTCAAGGAGATTTCATTCCATATCATTCATATTTTTAGCATCACATAAAGTATTTGTATCAAATCCGATGTTTACTGCTTATTTAATTATGAACATTGTATTTCCTACACTTATATATATGAGAGGCTAAAATTTTATGTGTTGCCTAGTTATGAATTTATCTATGCCTTTATATATATTCTCGTTTATTTATCAATTTATTTAGATATATTTCTAGCCTATTGTTGAATCCTCGCATTTTAATAGTATTGAAGCTAGGGTAGTACCTCATTTGCTTGTTACTGCATGACCATTAGAACACTAGCATATTAGGTTGTTTGAGGTGTGACCATCACGCTTGTGTAGGAATTGACCATAGGACTACCTACACTAGAAGAAATACGCAAGAAATGCGGGAAAAAACCTATGGGACCAAACGAGGGTTTAGTGTTAAAACCACTAGATAGGTCTAGAAGATAGTTGGTACTTAATGACTAAGAACTAGATACTTGACCACTCATGACCATCGGGTTGGGATCTAGAGATTATAGATTAGGGTACAACGACCACTTGTGACCAATGACTTAGAACCACTATATAAGGTGAGCATAGACATTACATAGGAACTATATCATTGTATGATAAAGTATTAACTAGGCGAGCACATTTTTCTCCCATTGATTATTTCCACATTTCATTTTCGTTTGTTAATTAGTTAAACAAATCAAAAATCATTTTAGTCACATTTAAGGACTTAAATTAGTTTCCGCCTATAGCTCTTGAGATGACCTCCGCTTTACCAATTTCTAGACTACTCATGACCGGTACACTTTGCCTGTTAGTGCACACGTAGATAATAGGTAAACGAGTTAATATAAATATTAAAACATGATCTAGAAAATAAGCATCACCTACCGAAATGGATAATTCTTCCTCAACTCAAGCTTATTCGGCTCAAGCTAAGCTTTAGAGTCTCAAGATGAAATTACTTGAGTTGAGGCAAAAGTTGATATTGATAAACTGAATTTGGAGCGTAACAAGACAACATCGATGTGTGAAACGTCAGCTCTGGAGGGTGATGACGAGATACTCATATGTAATGGGAAGTTGGCTCAGTCCTGGGAAGTTTCTAGGAATCCAAAGCTCGTGTATAGGATTTGTTGGAGGAAAAGAAAGATTTGATTAAGTATATCCCCAAAATTTCCTCTTTCATTTTTTGTTGTTATTAATTTATGCGAGGTTCCTGGTCCTCCAAAACTCTCTATTGATTTGGGAGCCATCAATTCTTTAAAGCCATGACATTTAAGTACCCTGGCCTTCCAGTTTCTAAGAATGATGTTCCTCGGCTAGGGATGAGTTCCAAGAATTTCGAGTTGTACCTGAGTGAGGCTGTGAGAGATTTCAGCTAGACTGAGTGGTCTTATTTGAAACACACTTTGGATGATTTGAGGTCGATATTTACCCCTTGATTTCCTCACCCTAAGTTTTCCATTTGTTCCTCTGGTCAGGCTCAGTCTTGATTAGATGTAGCTTGGACTTATGGGTTGTGTCTTTTATGAAGACCTTTTTGTAACTTCCTAATGTATGTTTAGGACTTTTATTTGTATTTTTTTGTGCCTTGATGGTTGTCGTTTGATTTTCATGTCATGGAGGATATTGATCCTTTACCTTTATGCTTTATGAAATGTTGAATTCCATTCTGTTAGCCTGATATGTATTAGGGCCTTTTGTTAAGTCATTTATTTGACTTTTGTTGCCTTGATGGTTTTTGGTTTGAAATTGGTAAGTATATGTAAGGAAATAGATTTCTTTTGCTTCTATCAAATAGTATATGCCATATTTGTTTGTTGTTTTCCCCTTTTTGCCGAGATTTATGGCTCATATAATCATTATCCATATGGAGCTCATTAGTGTTAAATACGAATTAGTATATCTAGTGATCAGATAGATATGACGGATGGTTATTGTAGGCCTCTACATAATGAATCAATCACACATAAACAATGATCTAGTAGGTATTTAAGGAAGAAAACTTAGAGAGAGAAAGTTCTAGAGAGAGAGAGAGAGTGGTGATAAGACCATGTAGAGAGAAAACCATACTATGTGTTATTACATAATGATCTCACCCACTCATCAAATGAAAGCATTTGATGTGTCTTATACATATGAAACGCCACTTATGAGCTCATAATGGGCTTGGGTTTTTTGTTGGACTAGGGCTTGTCCAATTATAAGACTGTTTTATCATAACTAATCATGTATTAGCTTATCCAAGTCCAATAAGCCCAATACTAATCTATACTATCTATTACAATATCTAAACAAGATACAAGGTTCCTATAGATAGAATGACCATCACTTTTCTAATTCTAACAACTATTTAACATAATGAGGTATTATCCTTTAGAATAAGTGAAACTACAAACTGGTTGTTTGTTATCTGTTTGACTATCCCAAGCATCTCTAAGTGTATGTACTTGATTATGTTTGTTGACACTATCTTGTGAAAAACCTTTCACTTTATAGTTACTTGCCAAGTAAGCTAATTTTGAGGATACGAGAGACATGACATGTTTACCTAGTCAATCACCAATAAATGTAAACGTAATATGTTTAAAAACATTAGTATGAAGAAGTAAGGAAAAATTTTCACGAGCGCTTTTGATAAGTCTTACATATTTTCCATATTACAATCTCTTTCGGGGAAAAAACAAAGATAAATATAGATAGGAGCTTACAACTCTATGAAGGAATGTTACTCTATTCTCAATACTTATTAGGGGAATAGTTGACCTTCTTTGAAGTTGTTGTTTAGATAACATAGCTCTTTGAGGAAATGTTTCCTCAAGCTAAGTTGTTGGCAGGAGAATGATCAACCCTTTTTTTTGTGTTTCTAGGAATTGAACTCCAATATTTGCCCGGTCCATGCATTTCAGTACTATAATGAACCTTTCTTTGTAGCATTGGACGGTTTCATTGACAGCTTGCTTCAAAAGGTTTGGTGCCTTGGTCGAGCGACTCTTGTCATGTTTGTGTTGTTTTCTGGTCATGTTTGTGTTCATGTACTCTTTGATGTTGTTGTTTCTAATGGGAACAGTGTTGACTGTGTCTCCATGGGTTATTCAAGCCTAAAAGAAGTTAGCCTGAAAATTTTTGTTGTCTTGGGAGCTAAAAATTTCCAGGGGAAGGATGTCCCTCTACCTAAGACTGGACCTTGCATGCTGATTGGAGTTGTGGTTAACTTGAGTGTAATATGTTTCTGATGGTGTTTCAATGGTCACATTGAAATTTGTAGAGAAAACTTGACTAAGTTGATGCTTTACCTGTGGTGCGAGGTGCCTGCTTATGACAATGGTCTGTTTGTCGAGATTGGTTGGTTGTGTATCCCTGTGCCCCACGGCTGATGTACTCTTGGCTTGCTTGCCTGATGAGTTGACGTATAGTGCTATCAGCTTTCTACTTTTCCCTAGAGGTTCACTCTTGATTTTCGATATGCCTGCCTTTGTTAGGAACTAGATTTGAGATCGGATTTTAAAGACTTTTGCATGTAATTATTGTACCGCCTCCCTTCCGAACAAGGCATTGTATAGTGTGTGTGATTTGACGACATGGAACTGCATGATCATTGTTCTTGTTAGTGGATGTGTTCATATGAATCTTTCAAGCTAGATTACTCCCTCAGGCATGTACCCTTCAGATAAGAAATCGAGCAGTATGCATACATGATGTTACTGAGCTCCCACATCTAAGTAGATCCCGCTTACTAAGTGTGAAGCAATAACTACAGTGATAATTCCTAGGTTAGCTAAGGGTGTGAACTCTTCATTCTGAAGTGTTGTCCAGACATTTATCATGTGGATGTGAGGTAGCTAAGCATCCATGTTTTACCATTTTCCATCTGGCTTCATGGCATAGATGCTCAAGTTCTCCATCCTGGATTGCCTTTTGATTTCCTTTTTAAGCTCTTTTCATTGATTTGCATCATGTCCATGATTGACATAAAACTTACAGAATTGCTTTATGTTCTTTTTTCTTTCAACCCTCAATGGTGGAGGACGTTGTTGCTTGTCTGTGATTTCCCTCTCTAAAGCTAAGATTTTAGCAGGGGGTTTTATTAAGGTTTTCAGGAGATTTCTTGTGCCTCGATCCTGGGATTAGGACGGCATTCCTCCCATGGCTGATTTGCTTGCCTGGCATCCCGATTAGACTGAAAGATTGCCATAGGTTATTTACCGTTGTTGTTACTGCTTTTGTCTTAAATTCTTTCCACGTTTCTTTTAATTGTTTTCGTGAACTCCCTGGAATAATCCAGTACTTCTTGCTATGTTTTTGGGGTTTTGTGAGAAAGTTTATTATAAAACGGTCCTTTGGTTATGTTACCAATGAATGCTGAGATCTTTTGATCGTCCCTGACTCCTGGGATCTTTCTTGCTTCATCATTGAACCTTTCAGTGAAGTCGATCAGGTGTTCATTATAAACCTGATTAATGAATTGCAGGTTGACATAGTCGCCTGTGTACTCCCTTCTTGGCCGGAAGTTCTTGACTAACTTTTCCTTGAGATCTTTCCATCCTATTATGATGTTTTTTGTTGATGCCCTGGAACCAAATGGCTGCTCGTCCCATTAAGGTGCGCTAAAAAATATGGCAGGCCATTGAACTGTTTCAAGCATTTACTTTTTCCGCACACTCACATTGCAAGATGTGTGGATCGAGATACGTGACTACGTTATACATGTATATGTCAGTGCGATGTTTGTTTTTGTCTAGCACTCTTGTCATTAGCGTGTTGAACATGTCTATATAGGAGGCTTGTTATTGTGAGCTTTGAGCCTGGGTGGACATGAGTGAGATGGCTGCCTGAGTGTGCTGATATCCAGGCGTATGGTTTGTGGACCCGTCTGGGTATATATGTTGTTGATGGTATTGAGTTTGCATGTTTTGAGTTACCTATAAAGTTGGTTGTTGGATTTTTTGTAATGGCATAGTATTGTAACTGACTGGTTTGTGACATTTGAGGCATTTCCTGATTGCTAGGCTGTTGTGAGTTTATGTTGAGGATGTGTGTTCGCGGCCCTTCCTACCTGTTTGCTGGCTTTCGCACATTAACCTATTCAGGACTGCTAACTGCGTTGCGTTTATCTAAGTGTTTTTATTTTTGACTCTAGGCATGGATCTTGAAGTCGACCTTATGGTGAGTGGTGTTACTAAGTTATCGTTTTACCCTGAGGCGTTAACAGTATTTGGTGTGGACTCCCCGGAAAAGAGGTTATGATATGACGTTATGATTTCTTAATACAAATAAACCGTAAAAACATTTATTTATATTTTAAGATCTTCTAATGTTTTGTCGATAACAATCATAAAATTATTTTAACAAAATAAATAAAATACGTAAAAGCTTGGAGCCAATAGTTTACTAACACACTTTTACTAAACATATAAAATCATCAAAACATGTTTAGTTGAATAAGTTATATAAAAACAAAACTATTTTTATAAAACACTTACAAGTAACTTTGTTTACTTATATTTTAAAAAAATGTACATGTGCTTAATATAACTTGTAATGGAAATATGTTGGGTAAAACCAAATTCCATAACCCATACCCATAGAGCATGATTCATGAACCATGATCCATTGCATGACATCATGCATGAAATCATGTTGGATATTATCCATGATCTATGACCCATGACCCAAGACCCATTACCCATTAACTAGGTACAATGTATCTTGTTGAGTATCCATGATCCAAATTTCATGAACCATGGTCCATAACCCATAACCATAACCCGGTTTGCAACCCAAAATCCGGACTAGCTTGACCCTACCACCGGATCCCTTGGATTGCACTGGCCGGATTCCTTTGGTAAAGGATCTACCAGATCCGGGTTAACTGTAGGCAGATTGTCCATAAATAGTGAGCCATTTCTCTCTTACTCCAACCCTTTTTTTACACAAATCTTCTCTCTATGTTCTAACCTCTCTAACCTCAGATCCAAAGGATCAATCTATTTAGTTTTATTTTTGTATGATTCTCTAGGTTCCTCTTAAAAGTGAGATCACAACCTCTTGAAGACGTGCAAGCTCAAGGTCATGAGTTGCTAAGCTTCCTCATCATCAAGACCACTGAAGTGCATCTTGTTGATAGTTATTCTCTCCCTCCATTAGTGTGTCAAGTTGAAGGCATTGGTGTATAGTGCCGAAGGTGTACATACGATATGGGGCATCGATGTATATTTGTGTAGTTTGGGTAAAAGGGTATTGATATCCTTTGAAGTGTTGTAAAAATGAGTTTGTCTCCTTTAGGTTGTAGTGTTGGGTAGTAGTTCCTCCTTTGTAATGGAACTCGGTGTCTAGCCTAGTACCGAATAAAGTGTAGGCGACGTTGTGATAGGTTTAGTTCTACCTCGTGGAAGAACTCGGTGTCTAGCCTTGTACCAGATAAATTGTAGGCGACGTTGTGAAGGCTTCCCCACCATATTAAGGATTTTATGTTGTGTAGTGCTTAGAAACTCTCAAGTTGGGTACTTGGGTAATGGAGTAGGGTAAGGAACGATTCCTTGTAGCCGAACCACTATAAATACTTATGTTGTGGTTTTGTGTTCTTTTTCTCTTTATCTCTTTGCATTATTTATTTATATGTCTATCTATGAATATTCAACACACGATCTAAATGGATTGACATAATTCGATCTAAATACTTTAAAACAAAGTTTTAATCTGCAAAACTATTCAACCCCTACTTCTAGTTTTCTACAATTGGCATCAGAGGTTCGTTACCAAGTTTCTTAACTTATATTTTACTTTAAAAACTTGATACGATCCATGTATTTTTAAAAACTATAAAGAAGGAAAATTTTTAAAAACAAAAACTATGTTTCAAGAATATAATTTTTTTCTTACTTCTTTTTTTTTGGGTATTGTTAGACATTGTCATCTATTTTATGTTACATTATATTTTGGTTCTATATTTCAAAGTGCACTAATCTTGGTTATCACTTTATTTAATAGATTCCAAAATAAGCAGGTCATTAAGATTCTTCGATAATAAGATAACTTTTCCAAAAAGTTGTCAAGACTTATTACCTAGTAGATCTCGAAGAACCTTGAGGTGTACATTAATTGTTCTCTTCAAAAGGACACTCAAACTTGCAATAGAGGTATGACTTTTATACGACTTATCTCTAAAGTGATATTAATAATCATCTGAATGCTTAATCTATACATGTCACTACTTGCAAATTATTTGTTTACTTTTTATCTCATATAAATGTCTTAATATATTTATATTATATATGTGGTATATACGTGGTGTTCCTAATCTCTAAAAATTTAATCATTCTAATCACATTTAAAACAAAACAAAAACTTCAAAAACTCATCCTTCCCCATAAAATCTCGAACGTCAAACTCTCTCTCCAACAAATCACATTTTTCAAATCTTCCACTTTCAAATTTCTCACACACTCATTAGTGATAGTTTAAGATATCACATTTACTAAAACACACTTAGTTTAAAACATAAAACTATGAATTTCATGAATAGAACGTGTATCAAAAACCAAAACAAGAACCTGTCACCTCTGCAGGTCTCCCGGTTCCCTGGTCCATAACAGGCTGGATCCCTTTTCAAAAGGAACCGGATGAACAGATGACAAAATTCTTTTGCATTCTTCTTCTTTGCCTACACAACACCTTAATATCACTCTAAAAATCATTTTATGAAAACTTGCTATAATAATTAGTTTCATTAAGTATTAAAAAGAGTGAATTAGAAACGTAGGGTTATCATTGTTAATAAAATAGAACAAGATAATAAAAACGTTAGGAGATCCTATCTTGTCACTTTGCTATAATCCAAAACTGTGATTAAGAATGCTTAAAAGTGTCACAAATCAAAACATTCGTATTAGTTTTACTATGTATTAACATACTTATGTAAACATTCATCCCGTATCTATGGGTCTCAACATGTCTTATGAGTATGACTTCGATTATCGACTCACTCATGTCTACACTCCAAACATCTCTCTCGAACCAAACACCCCTGGCAATCATGATCGTGGGTTCAATAATCTTGAAACTCATTTCTTTCATAAAGGACGTGTTGTTGACTCGCCTCTAATCTTCCAAGAAGATGTCAATACTTCATTCCGCACCATAGGATTTGAGTGTTTTCTCACCATCAACGAGAAAATTTGTTCGCGGTTCATTTTGGAATTCTTCCATCAAGTTGAGCTCGTTCGTAATGAGGATCGTTCTCTATCACTATGGTTTTGGATCAAAAACCAAAAGTTTGTTCTAACTCTTGAGAAATTTGCTCACATTCTCCGAATTCTAAATTATGGACAATGTGCTTTCACTGAAGATTGGTCCCTTGATTCTCTCTTTACTATCGTGAAGAAAACAGTCCATACTGTTCATACATACCCTCTTCACAGGAAATCACTTGTCTTCTGCGTGTTCCTCAAGGTTTCAACTATCCAAATCCAAACATAACTCACACACGTGAACTCCGAGATGAACTGAAACCTCTTGTAGTCATTCTATGTGAGAATGTTTGGAGTCTTACAGGAAATCGTGAGATACTTCTCGCATGTTGTGCTCGTATGATCTACTATCTCCTAACCTAACAACCATACAATCTTGCCTACTTCTTCGCTAGGCGAATTGTACTCCTCCAAGGCAACAAGAACAAACTAATACCTTATGGGATGTTCCTAACACGCCTCTATCATCACTTCATGTTCTATCATCCACAATTGCAAAGTCCTCAATATTCACTTGTGAATAAAGTGATGGAACCTTTGAATACATCTCACATTGCCTCCTTTTTTGTTCCTGAGTCATTCTTAGTCTACGTGCCTTTTGATGATCCATCAAACGAAAATGACAAGTGAAACAAATCTAGTTTTAATCTAGAATAAAAGACCTTTTATCCTCTCTAAAAATTGTACCTTAAGTTTTCGTTGGTTGTCCATCAAAACAAACTTGTTATGACATTTTGGATGCTTTGTGATTATTAAAACAACTTGTGACCATGAATTGCTCTATTTTGTGTAAAACATATTTGGTTGATCTTATATCAAAATTTTGGTCAATACCTTGATTGCTTGCTCTTATGTTATCTCTACATGCTATCATTACTATGTTTTGCTTGTATACATGTATACTTTCTGTATAGAACATTGGTTTCAAAATTTGATATGTAGAAGTGCGTTTTGCAAACATTCTATAAAGGAATCTGTCTCAGAAGCCGGATCCCTTTTCTATAACTAGCCGGATCCCTCGAGAGAAGGATCCGGTGGATCTCGGAAGATAGAAGCATGTTTTATACCTTTTAGCATCACTCCAACCTTCCAGACCTTATTAGACTAGTTGAACATGCTACATTAGGCTCACTTAGGTTTTCCTTAGGCTCAGTTGATCCACATTCACTCATGGATGACTTAGGATCACATTCAAGGTGTTTTTGATTTTTTATTACTTCAAAACTCACCATTTTTCCACTCTAATGTTTACACATTGTTTCTATCATTTCAAAACACCTATTTTGATATTTCTTTAATTTTTGACAAATTGATTTTGTTCATTTTAATCCTAAAATGCTCTAAAATCGTGTTTTTCATTTCTCATGATTTTTAAAGAATTTTCTAAATTTTTCCTTAATCACCATCTGGTTTCTACAACTTTTTTCCATCCTCAAAACTCTTAGTGTCATCCATAATCACCCATTGGTGTTTCTAAAACTCCATTTTCCCCATAAAAGTCATCATTGACTATTCTCACTCATTAAACTTGACAATCTAAGTCTTCTACAACACTTTAGTGGACCAAATCACTTAGGATATGTAGGTACTAGACATTTCTAGAACCCAATAATTCCTTTTTCCTACCTTCTGACAGTCGGATCCCTAGCTTAAAGCTAGCCGGATCCCTCAAGTGAAGGAACCACTGGAACCAGATGCACAGAACATTATTTATCACTTGAGATAATCATTTCAAACCCTCTTAGTTAACCTACACACTCCACATTATCTTAAATGACTCCCTAAGACAGAGCAACATTATAGTTGACTCTTGTGCATGCAAATCATTGCAACTTGAAGAATTTTAGTGGTTTAGGCTTTAATTCACTTGCCTAATTTCTCCCTTTATAAACCACTTGTGTTTGTGTTTCCAAACCACCATCCAAACACTCATTCTCAGTAGCAAAACTTCTTCTTTCAACTTTTACCTTTTACCATTTCACCATGAGAAAAGCACCTAGTGCAAATTCATCAACCAAAAGCCCTCCAAGGAAAATTGCTCGTGTTGTCCATGAAATTTCATCAACCGACTCATCACCCAACAAAACTCCAAACACTAGAGTTCCTCTCCAAAAAACTCTACCAATTAAACCAACTCCTCAAAGTCTTGTTTCCACCCAACAACCTTTGCCAAACACCACCATACCTTCGAAACCAAACACTCTCATCTATACTAAAACAACCAAACCTTAACCTCTAGAACCTAGAGTTCTCTCCTTCACCGCAACTCACTCATCACCAAACCTATAATCTCTAGACGATTTGCCACCTAGGCCTTCTCATCCACCACCATTGCCCACATTCTCATTAATTGAGAAAATGGTACCACAACAACCCTCTCACCAAAACCTCAGTGTTGGAACTTCACTAGCACCCGTGTCTTTCTCTCCTTCACCCTCAAATAGTCCATTTTGGATTATGAGAAACTTCCAACCTCAACAACTGGATCACATGGATATTGATACTTCTTTATTTCCACCACCAACACATATACCACCACCTTCATCCTTTGTGGAACCACCACCTTCTTCATCAAACATAGCTTCACAAAATTCTCCATTCTTACCACCACCATTTCCAAGCCATGACAATGATTGCTATCATTGTCAACATGTCCAAGGGTTAGTCCATAAACTATGTGATGAAGTACGTTTCATGTTCTATCACCTTCTTAAGCGTCTTAATGAAGTCAACAAACCTAACCGTCCCTAAACCTTGGAATGCAAGCACAAGTGATGTTCTTTCTAGTCTAGGCGCAACTTAAGTCGCTATGATTTTTCTTATTCTGTTACATGTTTGTATCATTTTCTTAGTTTTAGAGAATTGAAGTATGTGTATCATTTCGATCATTTTATTAAATGAAACTACATGTTTGTATGTTATTTGGTTATGTGAACATGTTTGGTGCAACAATACATGACTTACTTGAACTATTATGTCAATATTTGTGTCTGTATTGCTGCTACTAAGCTGCAGGTACCCGGATGTTGGGAAATATGCTTTTGGGGGTTAATACTTATTGTAATAGAGTTAGTACTGATAGTGTCTTATGATAAGTATTAACTAGTTAGTACTAATAGTGAGAAAGTTAGTACAAATAGCTTTAAGTTTTTACTGTTCTAAGTAAGGAATGTCGTGTATGGTTTGTAACAGCATATCTTCTATTCCAATAGAAGATATGATATACTTAGTCCATAGTTATCTCTGTAAGGGATCTCCTTAGTGTATAAAAGGAGATCCTAGCTAGGTTAAACACACATCTCATATTCTAGCCGTCTTAAGAAGAGCTTCAAGGTTGTAAACCCTTGTAACATATTGGATTTCACAAACACATCAAAACATGATCATAAGTAGGCGTATAACTAAAGGTTTTTAGAGAGAGAAAGAGTTAGAGGTTTGGAAACTTAGTGAGAGAAAATGAAAGTATTATTATGAGCTCCAACTCTCTACCTTGGGAGGTAGAGAGTATTTATAGTCTTACATAAAACGCCACCTACGGGCTGTGGATCAAGCATACAGTGGGTAAAGACCCGTCCGTCCTCCACGGTGTTACATAACTAAATACTACTTAACTTAAAATAACTATGACTATGAGCTTTCTAATGATTACATATACTTGAGGTGACCGACACTTTAATAGCTGGATTTTCTAAATCCTAAAAATATCCCCCTAAGGGAGGTCACCTCAAATTACAATGAATACAAACAGATATTACATTAAGATTGTTCTTAGATTCTTGTTCCTGTTCTTTGCTCATGAGTTCGTAGTCTTTGATTCTTCATTTTGCATGTTTGGATAATCCAAGTGGAGGTCTTTAAGCGATCCACGTGATAATGAGTTTTGATCCGACTTTGAGATCATCGGCTACCATAAATCTCGACTCTTCCTTTGTAGTGTTGGTATTATGTGATGTTGTGACATTATGGACCGACATGCTCACATTCGGATCATGATTTCTTCTTATCGAGTAGCGGAAGCTTTAGTTGATTCATGATATTTGCGTGCAGTAGCGAAGCATGGAGTGAAAGTATCGTAGTCGTTGATGCACTTCATCATGATTTCTTTAGAAATGAATATGTTGTGTGAGCATGCGGCTATGGATTGATTTCTCCATTCGATCACCAGTAACGTTGGGTGTACCGCATAAGGCGCTTAGCAATAAAGCGCACGCGAGTGTCTTTGATCACTTTTCTTGAATTGAGGTACACGGTCCACGGTTCCCGTTGATCGATTACAAGTATCTTGCGTGATCGGTATAATTTGAAGAATTTCCTTGACGGGGTTTCGCAATGCTCTAGCCGTTCTCAAACCGGAACGTCTCAAAGAAGACAACACGGAATGAGTGAACCAAATAATTGAGATTCACTGATTGAAGAAAATGATTTGAAAAAAATCGTGTATTAAATATAAAGATTTTTGCAATACAACGAAGGTTTTATGAAAATTCAATTATCAATCATAAGTATCCTTTTGATTTTGAAAACATAATACACAGTCGACGTGCTAAAGAAAAGAATTTTTTAGCACACCGACTGATTTTTCAAACGAATCCGTCAATCCATTTTCCTGGACAAAGAACAAATCAATTTTGAATCGCTCAATTGATGAAGTCCGGATGACACAACAAGTCTTGGCAATACCACAAGGATAATGCGTAGGACTCTCAAAATATATTCTCACATTCCACATTGAGTGAAACTGTGAGTCTTCAAGGATGATGTGTCCTAATGAGATTTATGGATGATCTTGTGGCTCTAGACTCAATAGTGCACATTTGGTTTCCTATATCAGAGACTAGGGAGAGGGTTGATTGCTCCGGAAAGAGATCAATAATAGAAGTGTGTAGTATGTGGGTAGCTCAAACGTATTAGGTTTGAGCACCGAGATCGTTCCGAACGAGGGATGAATGGAATTTTCAACTCTTGTCGCGATTTTTGTGATTTGAATGGTAAAAAGGGATAATTTTGATGTTTCCTAAACTACGGTGCAAGGGGAAGTAATTAAAAGCAATCAAAACTACAGAATCTATGATGAAAACAAGTAATTAAGACTAATTATGCAATCTATAACTTAAAATGCGAAACACGTACTTTATAAAACGCTAATAAAATGCAAACTACTCTATTTTAACCCATAAAAATGAACTACTACTTTTCTACAACTACATATGATATTTAAAATTTATTTGTAATTTAAAACTATTTTTTTGGATTTTTCTTGATTTAATTTGGATTAAAAACTAATTTTGAACATTTAAAATAGAGCTAAAATGCTAAAAATTAGGAAAACATGCAAGAAAATTACAAAACTATATTTCAAAAATCTATTTTAACTAAAAAGAATTTTCAAAACTGGAATCACATTTTTATGACTTTTTCCCTAATTATTATGAATTTTAAACTATTTAAATCTAATTAAATTCCTAGAAAATACTAAAATGACTAGGGAAAATATGAAAAAATACTTTTTAAGACATTTTTATTTTTATAAAAAAAAATTGAAATTTTATTTTTTAGACCTTGTTCTGAATTATTTGCATTAAATACTAATTAAAAAGCCTAGAAAATGAAATTAAATGCAAACAAAATAGCAAAAGACCATGGAAAAATATAAAAACTTCCAGATTATTATAAAATAATTCTGAAAATCAAGTAAAAATAAAAGAAACAACTTTTGATCACAGGAACTATGATTTGGGCATGAATATGATGTAATAAGCACTTGTTAAATAAGCAAAAAGCCCCTAAAAGCTACAATAAGCTACCACAGCCTAAAACTAACCTATACTATCTGAAATAAGCCTACTGCAACTGAATTAGACTTTAAAAGCACAAGCTATAAGCTAAAAGTCACAAGATCAGGTCCTAACTCTAATTAGCCAAACAGCCCCTAAGGCCCTACTGCAGCAACTTTAAGCTCCAATTCAGCTTATTTAGAAAAATCCTAAAAATAAACTAAAAATACCATGCTGAGCACAACCAACAAGAGTGCTTATCTTCATAATTTCAACAGATGTGGATTAAAAATGAGGAAATGAAAAATGCAAAAGTAACTGCAGTTTGAGAGTTTAAATGAGATTTTGACTTTTGAACAAAATATGAGTTTTGACTATTATGAACTTTGATTCTGCAAAAACAGAATATGATTGATGAATTATGATTAAGCTAAACCTAATTAAGCTGTCTAATCCAACAATAAACCTAATTCTAACTTATACTACTCCTTAACTTAACTGCTGCGACTTTGAAAATGAATGAAAATGATTTTGACTTGGGAGTATGCAAGTGCAAATAATGACCAAACTAAACTTAATCTATCTAAATATGAATGATGTAATCGATCCTAACCTCTGTATCAACTTTAAACACGTAATGAAGCACTAATCCAAACACACTTTAATACAACCGATTTGCAAATTTATCAACCAAAACTAATTTCTAATCTATGATTACTACCAACACGATATAAATGACACTAGAATACCTAAATAATGCAAAGAACAATAACTACAACTATCAAACAGTTACTAAGCTACTAATGCAAGTTTGACAATGAAACAAGATTGTAAATTCAGATTAGATAACACTTACATAAGTCCAACCACACGTGGCTTGCTTATCGATAAAAATAACCATGAACCACTATTCTAAACCCGGTAATCAACCCATATTCATCTCCAATTCAAAGAATCACGAACCATTTTTCCTTTATGATTGCGGTTTTGACTTATGTTGACCAAAGAGATATTTTGAGTATATTATGAGTAAATGATTTATAAAACATTTATTTAGCTTTTATGAAACTTATGAGAACCAAATCATCTTCTCGAATTCAACTTAGAAACAATTTATCAATAATTTTTATTTTGAATTTTTTTATTTTTTATGATTTTTGTTTAAGGAGAAATGAAAACCGAAATGGATAAGAAACAATTTAATTTGATTAATCAAAGTAATTAGGAGCTAATTAGAATCATTAAACAATGGCGAGATTGGAAATGAAAATCGAACTATTTTATTAATAACAAAATGAAGTACAATTTGAAATAACAAGACGCAATAAAAATAGAGAATTAAAACACTTAAAATAAACTACAATTATACTCGAATACTACTCTACACTACTACTACACTACTTGAAATTACAATGAAATGAAAAGGCCTTTTATACTTGAGCTTCTTGTGTTTCTTCCGTGAGGCAAAAGCACCACAAAGACCATCTTGTGCTTTCTTCAATTCAATCTTCACCATCCATCATTTAGGTACACAATTGGAGTTCATCCGAGCCGTTGGTTGGGGTTTTGTGCCCATGGATTGCCAAGTTGGTCAGGAAACATGTGACTCGCCTTGGGAGGTGATGAGGTTTTATTATTTTTATTTTATTTTTATTTTTGTGAAAAGGTTTTGAAAGTAAACTTTGTATTTTGTAGTTTTTTTTTTGAAAACTAAAATTGGTTTTAAGAATAAAATGAGTTTTTAAAAATTTGTTTTGAGGTGAAATGGGATTTTGGATTTTGATTTTGACGGCAAAATGGTCGTTTTGGTTTCGGGAAAGGGTAATTTGGAAATTATGTGTTTCGGGAAGGTTTTAAGACGGTTTTCCCAAACCCACTCTAAAAGCGTGACGGGTCTTCAATTGATCAACAATCGTGAAAATCACATCCCAAGACCGGCCACTCAAGACTTTTCCGATTTTGGCTCGATTTTTGCTCTTTTCATACTGCTTTCAATCCTTTTGTACTGCAAGACATAAACACACTCCGAGGATATTTTAACATATTTTGATCGTATTTGGGTGTTTTTAGTCGTTTTTGTGGTCTTAGGTGGGTAAAAACGATAAGTGAATAAGCACTCATCAAATCCCCCCACACTAGGCAATTGCTAGTCCCTAGCAATCAATCATATGAAGTAATGAATGAAAGTCACGAGCATACCCCATTTTGACTTTTTTTTATGCGAGAAATTTAAACTGGACTGAAAGTAAACAACATGCTTGATTAACAAAAATGGTATCATGGAGCAGGATTCACACAAAGTGGGTGTCTCCAGAGAATTGTAATCGTCATCCTCTTTTTTATACTCTCAAACTAAGTCTAAACTTATTGTGCAAACGTTTTGGCAAAATGCTAGCACTACTTATACCAATAATCTATGTAAGCCGACGCTTAACTTTTTACTCCCGCAGTTTATACAATTTAAGTTCGTGTGCTCATTTTCAAAATTTTGACCACTGAAACCGACCTTGTTATGGTTTTTATCCACTTAACTAGAATCTTAACTTCCCGGAAACTACGAAAGTCTAAGGATCGAAAGGGCCTCTTCCATGTAGCGGCTTTCTTCTCGGCACATCCCAAACCAGTTGGCTTTAGGTGACCGAGCTTTTGACACCTCACGGAGAATAGTACCGGAATTAGCGGGAATTCGATTCCAAAGATTTACGAGGCTACCATTAAGTTAAAACTAAACTTAAATGGACAACAACCGACGATAATTTAGAAGTTCGAGATTCAAAGGTGAGATCACTCTATGTAGCGACTTTCTTCTCAGCTTGTCCATTTAAGGAGGCTAGGTTTCACCCTTGAGAATAGTATCGGAGCTTTCGGGGTCTTTGACTTCAAGAATTTCTAAATCACCGTCAAGCTTTTAGACAACCTTGACGAATCCTAGTTCAACTTCGATTTAAATTCAAGAAAAGCAAGTTTCGCACATTTATTCATAAGCAACACAAGACTTTTATTTGAGGACTCATATTTTTCCATTTTCATTTTTCAACTTTTTTCATTTTTTTTTTCACTTTTCTTTTTTTTTTTTTTTTTTTACTTTGCCTTTGACTTGCAATTTATTTTGCATCATTCAAGCACTTTTACGATACTTTCATTTTGCAATATTATTCGATTTTAAGAAAGTATGCTTTTCCAAAATTTAAATAAAAGTTGAACTTGAGCTCTATATCAATTTTGCTTAAAAACTTTTTGTTGTAACAAGACGATTTAAATGTTCAAAAGTTTGACAATGAGCACGTATTTTAGGTTCAATTAGTTAGCTTCTGGGAGAAAAAGCCATATATTACTTATATAAGCTCTAACGAGAACCAACTACTCCACGCTTAGCATTTTCATTTGCACAACTTGTAAAAACTTAGTCTAATTGTTAAGAGAGCAGCTAGATCAACACTCTAGCAGAGTCGGGATTCCCTTTGTTCTAACCTAATCAAGACTAAACTACTATTACACCGAAGCATTAACACTTTATTTTTGTACAAACCACTTCTTTTTTATGCAAAAATTTTAAATTTTGGGTCAAAATGGGGGTACTAGGGACTACAGGGTACAAATGTGACAAAATTCGACAGAATTCCCCCCCACACTTAGAATTGAATATTGCCCTCAATATTCAAAGTCCCGGCCGAAGCCGATACTATCAAACGAAAAAAGGTAATACCACTAACCAAGTGTGTGGACGAAATCTATCATTTTACACAAAAAGGATTTTTGAAAACATATCCCCAGATAAACGTTAGTAAAATGATCGGATATTGGGCGGTGGATTGAAAACAGCGCATCAATCATCACGATCAAAGGATTCCGAAAACATGAGCAAACACACAAGAAGCAAACAACGTGGAGGTTTCCCCACTTAGTCGTTAGAAAGTAGAAAGAAGTCGAAACATGGGTGAACACCCATGAAATGCTCTTGTTTTTGTTAACCGAGTCGCTAGCTTGACTCGACCCGAATTCATTGGTCCATGGGGAAGCAAGAGGAAGAGAAGATCTCCATCGGACTTTCATTCAAATGGTTTGGATAAACATTGAATGTGATGAAAGTTCCACTCCGATGAGATACAACCAGCTCAAAAGAATGAGAAATGAAGATGCCGGGGTCAAAGATGATATCCTCACTCCCGTAGGAATGAAGGAGAGAAGAAATCACATTATAAGTGAGGAATGGAATAAAAATTTTGATAATGATAAGGATCCATTCTTCATCTTCAAAAGTAAATTTCATATAATCTTTAATTTGAATTTGATCATTTAAGCTCATAAGGTGATTTTCAACAAAGACATCGGGAGGAAGAGGCGAGGTGATGTCATCAATAACGAATCTCTTTTGAGAGAGTTGCTCTTCCCCAAACTAAAATCTTCCTCAAGATCAAAATAGACACGATCATATTCGGAGGAGATATGAAATGAGAGAGTTCACCGGAGAACTCCTCGAGATAATCATCTTTATCTTCGTAGCGACTCATTTAACGGATCTTCATTTAACAAACTTTCAATCTCTCTTAAATCGGCTTCAAAATCAAAGTCATCGTCCTCACTTCCCGGTGGAAGAGGATCGATGCGAGCGAGTTCATCAGCGAACTCCTCGAGAAGTAAATCAATACACGAATCCTTGAGCTCGGGCTCCGGAGGATTTTCAGCAGACGACTCTACTTCTTTAATTTCTTCAATCGAGACAAACGGAGGTGGGATTTGTGCGGTAGTTTGTGAGCTATGAATTTGCACCTTTTCCATTATGGTCTCCGTGTCGGACTCATCACTTTCCTCGTCAAAGATTTGATTGTCAAAATTGAGAGTATATTCTGAATCAAATTCAAACAAAGGATTTGTGAAGGTCATTTTGAAAGTTTCTGAAATCGAATCGAAAGGTGTCTTAGATACCTTTGGGATTGGAACAAGGTCATCAATATCCTCAAGAAGAGTGCATTCAACTTCCTTATCCCCCATTGACAAGGTATCCGAAGGTTCGTTAATGAGTGGATCGCAATTGGTTTCAACAATTTCCGGCGAAATTGGATCATCGACTTCTTCCAAAACGACGTCACTTCTCTCAACCGGCATGAGTGAAGGGGAAGAGTCGGAAATGATAGGATCAGAAATGGGAGTAGGATTTCCACTCGAAGAATTGTCATCAATCTTTAAGTTCTCTTCTTCAAACGGTTCATCGTCATCACTATAGTCGAGTCGAAATAGTAAAGGTGGGTGGATGACTCGGTCTTTGTTGATGATATAGTTTTCTTGCTTGCCAAAGACGTCAATTTGAGCACTCATCACGGAAATTTTCTCGAATAATGATCACTCAACATAGTGGTAGAATCGTAGGAACGTCAAGATCCCAATCGATAATGATGTTGCGTCATATTCTCGATCAAATCGTAAGCTTCTTGAGGAGTCTTCCGCATGAGATTTCCACCAGCTGCCAACATGATTTTGTCTCGATCAATCATCGTGATACCATGATAAAAGGTTAGGATTTGATCAAGAAGCAAAATTCGATGATCGGGACATTTCTGCAATAACGATTTGAATCTTTCCCAAGCTTCAAATACAGATTCCTTGGGTAATTGCTGGAAATTAAGAATTTCTTTCCTTAGCTGCATCGTTTTCGAATATGGAAAGTATTTTGAAAGAAAATTGCGAAACATCTCTTCCCAAGTATGAATTGAATGTTTTTCAAGAGTATAAAACCAAGATTCAGCTTCGTGGGTTAAAGAGAAGGGGAAGAGATTCAATCAGATGTCATCTTGAGAAATGCCACGTTGCTTCATGGATTGAGTAATAGATAAGAACTTGTTCAAGTGCTCATTAGCATCTTCGTCGTTATATCCACGAAATTGACAATGCTGTCGAAGAAGACGAACCATACGATTTTTCAATATAAACTTGGTTCTCGGAACGATCGGTCCTCCTCGACCGATAAGTGACGGACGATAGAAATCCTCCATGGTCCGAGGATCATGGGGATCAAATGGTGAAAATCGAGCATTGTGGAGAATTAAACAATTTAGAGGGTAAAGAGAAGAATTAAACATTTTAGAGGAAAGCGAAGATTATTTTTAGGTTTTGAAAAAACAAACATAAAAGGAAAAAAGCTTTGAAAAGAAAAATCTTTTGGGTTTTATAAAGGTAATATGTACAAAAGCAAACGGTAACTTCACGAGGAAGGATCTTCAAAACACGCGAACCGAGACAGAATCGAAAACTCACTACATGCCCTCCCGGCGGAGCCAAAATTGATTGTCGGAAAGAGATCAATAATATAAGTGTGTAGTATGTGGGTAGCTCAAACGTATTAGGTTTGAGCACCGAGATCGTTCGAGCGAGGGATGAATGGAATTTTCAACTCTTGTCGCGATTTTGTGATTTGAATGGTAAAAGGGATAATTTTGATGTTTCCTAAACTACGGTGCAAGGAGAAGTAATTAAAAGCAATCAAAACTACGAAATCTATGATGAAAACAAGTAATTAAGACTAATTATGCAATCTATAACTTAAAATGCTAAACACGTACTTTATAAAACGCTAATAAAATGCAAACTACTCTATTTTAACCCATAAAATGAACTACCACTTTTCTCTGACTACATATGATATTTAAAATTTATTTGTAATTTAAAACTATTTTTGGATTTTCTTGATTTATTTTGGATTAAAACTAATTTTGAACATTTAAAATAGAGCTAAAATGCTAAAAATTAGGAAAACATGCAAGAAAATTACAAAACTATATTTCGAAAATCTATTTTAACTAAAAAGAATTTTCAAAACTGGAATCACATTTTATGACTTTTTCTCTAATTATTATGAAGTTTAAACTATTTAAATCTAATTAAATTCCTAGAAAATACTAAAATGACTAGGGAAAATATGGAAAAATACTTTTTAAGACATTTTTATTTTTATAAAACTGATAAAATTGAAATTTTATTTTTTAGACCTTGTTCTGAATTATTTGCATTAAATACTAATTAAAAAGCCTAGAAAATGAAATTAAATGCAGAAAAATTGCAAAAGACCATGGAAAAATATAAAAACTTCCAGATTATTATAAAATAATTCTTAAAATCAAGTAAAAATAAAAGAAACAACTTTTGATCACAGGAACTATGATTTGGGCATGAATCTGATGTAATAAGCACTTGTTAAATAAGCAAAAAGCCCCTAAAAGCTACAATAAGCTACCACAACCTAAAACTAACCTATACTATCAGAAATAAGCCTACTGCAACTGAATTAGACTTTAAAAGCACAAGCTATAAGCTAAAAGTCACAAGATCAGTCCTAACTCTAATTAGCCAAACAAATTTAAGGCCCTACTGCGACAACTTTAAGCTCCAATTCAACATTTAGAAAAATCCTAAAATACCATCTTGAGCACAACCAACAAGAGTGCTTATCTTCAGAATTTCAACAGATGTGGATTAAAAATGAGGAAATTAAAAATGCAAAAGTAACTGCAGTTTGAGAGTTTAAATGAGATTTTGACTTTTGAACAAAATATGAGTTTTGACTATTATGAACTTTGATTCTGCAAAAACAGAATATGATTGATGAATTATGATTAAACTAAACCTAATTAAGCTGTCTAATCAAACAATAAACCTAATTCTAACTTATACTACTCCTTAACTTAACTGTTGCGACTTTGAAAATGAATGAAAAATGATTTTGACTTGGGGAGTATGCAAGTGCAAATAATGACCAAACTAAACTTAATCTATCTAAATATGAATGACAGAACTGATCCTAACCTCTGTATCAACTTTAAACACAGAATGAAGCACTAATCCAAACACACTTTAATACAACTGATTTGCAAATTTATCAACCAAAACTAATTTCTAATCTATGATTACTACCAACACAGATATAAATGACACTAGAATACCTAAATAATGCAGCAACAATAACTACAACTATCAAACAGTTACTAAGCTACTAATGCAAGTTTGACGGCAATGAAACAGTATTGTAAATTCAGATTAGATAACACTTACATAAGTCCAGCCACTGTGGCTTGCTTATCAGATAAAAATAACCATGAACCACTATTCTAAACCTGGTAATCAACCCATATTCATCTCCAATTCAGCAATCCTGAAACATTTTTCCTTTATGATTGCAGTTTTGACTTAATTTGACCAAAGAGATATTTGAGTATATTCTGAGTAAATGAATTATAAAACATTTATTTAGCTTTTATGAAACTTATGAGAACCAAACCATCTTCTGAATTCAACTTCGAAACAATTTATCAATAATTTTTTATTTTTGAATCTTTTTTTTATTTTTTTTATGATTTTTGTTTAAGGAGAAATGAAAACTGAAATGGATAAGAAACAATTTAATTTGATTAATCAAAGTAATTAGGAGCTAATTAAAATCATTAAACGATGAATCGAGATTGGAAATGAAAATCGAACTATTTTATTAATAACAAAATGAAGTACAATTTGAAATAACAAGACCCAATAAAAATAGAGAATTAAAACACTTAAAATAAACTACAATTATACTCGAAATACTACTCTACACTACTACTACACTACTTGAAATTACAATGAAATGAAAAGGCCTTTTATACTTGAGCTTCTTGTGTTTCTTCTGTAAGGCAAAACAGCCACAGCACCATCTTGTGCTTTCTTCAATTCAATCTTCACCATCCATCATTTAGGTACACAATTGGAGTTCATCTGAGCCGTTGGTTGGGGTTTTTGTGCCCATGGATTGCCAAGTTGGCTGTGGAAACATGTGACTCTGCCTTGGGGAGGGTGATGAGTGTGATGTGAGTCTGTGACTGAGAGTGTCAGTAGGAGGGGGGAATATGATGGGCAAAAAGGGTTTCTTAGGTTTTGGTTGGGTCAAAAGGGATGGGTTTTATTATTTTTTTATTTTTATTTTTATTTTTGTGAAAAGGTTTTGAAAGTAAACTTTGTATTTTGTAGTTTTTTTTTGTGAAAAACTAAAATTTGGTTTTAAGAATAAAATGAGTTTTTAAAAAATTGGTTTTGAGGTGAAATGGGATTTTGGATTTTGGTTTTGACGGGCAAAATGGTCGCTTTGGTTTCGGGAAAGGGTAATTTGGAAATTATGTGTTTCGTGGAAGGTTTTAAGACGGTTTTCCCAAACCCACTCTAAAAGCGTGATGGGTCTTCAATTGATCAACAATCGTGAAAATCACATCCCAAGACCGACTTCTCAAAGACTTTTCGATTTTGGCTCGATTTTGCTCTTTTCATACTGCTTTCAATCCTTTTGTACCGCAAGACATAAACACACTCAGGATATTTTTGACATATTTTGATCGTATTTGGGTGTTTTAGTCGTTTTGTGGTCTTAGGTGGGTAAAACGATGAGTGAATAAGCACTCATCAAATCCCCCCACACTAGGCAATTGCTAGTCCCTAGCAATCAATCATATGAAGTAATGAATGAAAGTCACGAGCATACCCCATTTTGACTTTTTTTTATGCGAGTAATTTAAACTGGACTTAAAGTAAACAACATGCTTGATTAACAAAAAATGGTATCATGGAACGGGATTCACACAAAGTGGGTGTCTCCAGAGAATTGTAATCGTCATCCTCTTTTTTATACTCTCAAACTAAGTCTAAACTTATTGTGCAAACGTTTTGGCAAAATGCTAGCACTACTTATACCAATAATCTATGTAAGCAGACGCTTAACTTTTTACTCCCGCAGTTTATACAATTTAAGTTCGTGTGCTCATTTTCAAAATTTTGACCACTGAAACCGACCTTGTTATGGTTTTTATCCACTTAACTAGAATCTTAACTTCCCGGAAACTACGAAAGTCTAAGGATCGAAAGGGCCTCTTCCATGTAGCGGCTTTCTTCTCGGCACATCCCAAACCAGTTGGCTTTAGGTGACCGAGCTTTTGACACCTCACGGAGAATAGTACCTAAATTAGCGGAATTCGATTCCAAAGATTTACGAGGCTACCATTAAGTTAAAACTAAACTTAAATGGACAACAACCGACGATAATTTAGAAGTTCGAGATTCAAAGGTGAGATCACTCTATGTAGCGACTTTCTTCTCAGCTTGTCCATTTAAGGAGGCTAGGTTTCACCCTTGAGAATAGTATCGGAGCTTTCGGGGTCTTTGACTTCAAGAATTTCTAAATCACCGTCAAGCTTTTAGACAACCTTGACGAATCCTAGTTCAACTTCCGATTTAAATTCAAGAAAAAGCAAGTTTCGCACATTTATTCATAAGCAACACAGTACTTTTATTTGAGGACTCATATTTTTTCCATTTTTCATTTTTCAACTTTTTTTCATTTTTTTTTCTTTCACTTTTTCACTTTTTTTTTTTTTTTACTTTGCCTTTGACTTGCAATTTATTTTTGCATCATTCAAGCACTTTTACGATACTTTCATTTTGCAATATTATTCCGATTTTAAGAAAGTATGCTTTTCCAAAAATTTAAATAAAAAGTTGAACTTGAGCTCTATATCAATTTTGCTTAAAAACTTTTTGTTGTAACAAGACGATTTAAATGTTCAAAAGTTTGACAATGAGCACGTATTTTAGGTTCAATTAGTTAGCTTCTGGGAGAAAAAGCCATATATTACTTATATAAGCTCTAACGAGAACCAACTACTCCACGCTTAGCATTTTCATTTGCACAACTTGTAAAACTTAGTCTAATTGTTAAGAGAGCAGCTAGATCAACACTCTAGCAGAGTCGGGATTCCCTTTGTTCTAACCTAATCAAGACTAAACTACTATTACACCGAAGCATTAACACTTTATTTTTGTACAAACCACTTCTTTTTTATGCAAAAATTTTAAATTTGGGGTCAAAATGGGGGTACTAGGGACTACAGGGTACAAATGTGACAAAATTCGACAGAATTCCCCCCCACACTTAGAATTGAATATTGCCCTCAATATTCAAAGTCCCTACCGGCCGATACTATCAAACGAAAAAGGTAATACCACTAACCAAGTGTGTGGACGAAATCTATCATTTTACACAAAAGGATTTTTGAAAACATATCCCCGGATAAGCGTTAGTAAAATGATCGGATATTGGTGCGTTGGATTGAAAACAGCGCATCAATCATCACGATCAAAGGATTCCCGAAAACATGAGCAAACACACAAGAAGCAAACACCGTGAGGTTTCCCCACTTAGTCGTTAGAAAGTAGAAAGAAGTCGAAACATGGGTGAACACCCATGAAATGCTACTGTTTTTGTTAACCAAGTCGCTAGCTTGACTCGACCCCGAATTCATTGGTCCATGGGGAAGCAAGAGGAAGAGAAGATCTCCATTGGACTTTCATTCAAAAGGTTTGGATAAACATTGAATGTGATGAAAGTTCCACTCCGATGAGATACAACCAGCTCAAAAGAATGAGAAATGAAGATGCGGGGTCAAAGATGATATCCTCACTCCGTAGGAATGAAGGAGAGAAGAAATCACATTATAAGTGAGGAATGGAATAAAATTTTGATAATGATAAGGATCCATTCTTCATCTTCAAAAGTAAATTTCATATAATCTTTAATTTGAATTTGATCATTTAAGCTCATAAGGTGATTTTCAACAAAGACATCGGGAGGAAGAGGCGAGGTGATGTCATCAACAACGAATCTCTTTTGAGAGAGTTGCTCTTCCCCTAAACTAAAATCTTCCTCAAGATCAAAATAGACACTATCATATTCTGGAGGAGATATGAAATGAGAGAGTTCACCGGAGAACTCCTTGAGATAATCATCTTTTATCTTTCGTAGCGACTCATTTAACGGATCTTCATTTAACAAACTTTAAATCTCTCTTAAATCAGCTTCAAAATCAAAGTCATCATCCTCACTTCCCGGTGGAAGAGGATCGATGCGAGCGAGTTCATCGGCGAACTCCTCGAGAAGTAAATCAAGACACGAATCCTTGAGCTCGGGCTCCGGAGGATTTTCAGCAGACGACTCTACTTCTTTAATTTCTTCAATCGAGACAAACGGAGGTGGGATTTGTGTGGTACTTTGTGAGCTATGAATTTGCACCTTTTCCATTATGGTCTCCGTGTCGGACTCATCACTTTCCTCGTCAAAGATTTGATTGTCAAAATTGAGAGTATATTCTGAATCAAATTCAAACAAAGGATTTGTAAAGGTCATTTTGAAAGTTTCTGAAATCGAATCGAAAGGTGTCTCAGATACCTTTGGGATTGGAACAAGGTCATCAATATCCTCAAGAAGAGTGCATTCAACTTCCTTATCCCCCATTGACAAGGTATCCGAAGGTTCGTTAATGAGTGGATCGCAATTGGTTTCAACAATTTCCAGCGAAATTGGATCATCGACTTCTTCCAAAACGACGTCACTTCTCTCAACCGGCATGAGTGAAGGGGAAGAGTCGAAAATGATAGGATCAGAAATGGGAGTAGGATTTCCACTCGAAGAATCGTCATCAATCTTTAAGTTCTCTTCTTCAAACGGTTCATCGTCATCACTATAGTTAGAGTCAGAATAGTAAAAGGTGGGTGGATGACTCGGTCTTTGTTGACTGATATAGTTTTCTTGCTTGCCAAAGACGTCAATTTGAGCACTCATCACGGAAATTTTCTCGGAATAATGATCACTCAACATAGTGGTAGAATCGTAAGGAACATCAGCATCCCACTGATAATGATGTTGCGTCATATTCTCGATCAAATCGTAAGCTTCTTGAGGAGTCTTCCGCATGAGATTTCCACTAGCTGCCAACATGATTTTGTCTCGATCAATCATCGTGATACCATGATAAAAGGTTAGGATTTGATCAAGAAGCAAAATTCGATGATCGGGACATTTTTGCAATAACGATTTGAATCTTTCCCAAGCTTCAAATACAGATTCCTTGGGTAATTGCTGGAAATTAAGAATTTCTTTCCTTAGTTGCATCGTTTTCGAATATGGAAAGTATTTTGAAAGAAACTTGCGAAACATCTCTTCCCAAGTATGAATTGAATGTTTTTCAAGAGTATAAAACCAAGATTCACCGTGGGTTAAAGAGAAGGGAAGAGATTCAATCGGATGTCATCTTGAGAAATGCCACGTTGCTTCATGGATTGAGTAATAGATAAGAACTTGTTCAAGTGCTCATTGGCATCTTCGTCGTTATATCCATGAAATTGACAATGCTGTCGAAGAAGACGAACCATACGATTTTTCAATATAAACTTGGTTCTCGGAACGATCGGTCCTCCTCGACCGATAAGTGACGGACGATAGAAATCCTCCATGGTCCGAGGATCATGGGGATCAAATGGTGAAAAATTGAGCATTGTGGAGAATTAAACAATTTAGAGGGTAAAGAGAGAAGAATTAAACATTTTAGAGGAAAACGAAGATTATTTTTGGGTTTTTGACAAAAACAAACATAAAAGGAAAAAAAAGCTTTGAAAAGAAAAATCTTTTTGGGTTTTTATAAAGGTAATATGTACAAAAGCAAAACGGTAACTTCACGAGGAAGGATCTTCAAAAACACGCGAACCGAGACGGAATCGAAAACTCACTACATGCCCTCCCCGGCAGCGGCGCCAAAAATTGATTGCTCCGGAAAGAGATCAATAATAGAAGTGTGTAGTATGTGGGTAGCTCAAACGTATTAGGTTTGAGCACCGAGATCGTTCCGAACGAGGGATGAATGGAATTTTCAACTCTTGTCGCGATTTTTGTGATTTGAATGGTAAAAAGGGATAATTTTGATGTTTCCTAAACTACGGTGCAAGGGAAGTAATTAAAAGCAATCAAAACTACAGAATCTATGATGAAAACAAGTAATTAAGACTAATTATGCAATCTATAACTTAAAATGCGAAACACGTACTTTATAAAACGCTAATAAAATGCAAACTACTCTATTTTAACCCATAAAAATGAACTACTACTTTTCTACAGCTACATATGACATTTAAAATTTATTTGTAATTTAAAACTATTTTTTTGGATTTTTCTTGATTTATTTTGGATTAAAAACTAATTTTGAACATTTAAAATAGAGCTAAAATGCTAAAAATTAGGAAAACATGCAAGAAAATTACAAAACTATATTTCAAAAATCTATTTTAACTAAAAAGAATTTTCAAAACTCGAATCACATTTTTAGGACTTTTTCTCTAATTATTATGAATTTTAAACTATTTAAATCTAATTAAATTCCTAGAAAATACTAAAATGACTAGGGAAAATATGGAAAAATACTTTTTAAGACATTTTTATTTTTCTAAAACTGATAAAATTGAAATTTAATTTTTTAGACCTTGTTCTGAATTATTTGCATTAAATACTAATTAAAAGCCTAGAAAATGAAATTAAATGCAGAAAAATAGCAAAAGACCATGGAAAAATATAAAAACTTCCAGATTATTATAAAATAATTCTTAAAATCAAAGAAAAATAAAAGAAACAACTTTTGATCACAGGAACTATGATTTGGGCATGAATCTGATGTAATAAGCACTTGTTAAATAAGCAAAAAGCCCCTAAAAGCTACAATAAGCTACCACAGCCTAAAACTAACCTATACTATCTGAAATAAGCCTACTGCAACTGAATTAGACTTTAAAAGCACAAGCTGTGACAACCCGTACTTCCAGGTCATTTTTCGAAACAATTCATGCCTTACAATTTCAACATTTATCGTAAACTAGGTTTACGTGTTCCAAATTCGCGTAACCTTAATGGTTTAGCGGCGAATTCATGATCATATCATCACGAACATTTCATATGGAATAAGTTTAGTCTACATTTCATTAGCATCATTTGCATCATATTAGTTCATTCATGACATTTCATTTTACATTAAGCGCGTAATTTTATATTAAATAAACGTTATCGCGTGAGTTATTATTTTGAACATTTAATCCATTACTTTCAAAATGATCCCGACATATTTTTATACTTACATTTAGTTTATAAAACTATATTTTGAGTTTACCTAGTGTTTTAAATTTATTTGGTATATAAATCGTTAAAGTTATATTATTACGACGTTGTTCTTAAAAACTACTCGGTAATTATTTTATCACTCAAATTTTACAAGAAATGTATTTTTACAATTTTTATGATCTCATTATACTCTACTTTGATCTATTAAAAATTACTTTTACCTAAAACTACCTTAAATACTCAAATGTATATACAAACCTTACAAATTATATTTACCTACACATGATACATACATTTTTTTAACAATGTTACACATTATAAAAGAAAAAAAAAAAAGTAATTTTGACAAATGCCTCCCCTTGGCCGACCAAGGGGTAGCATTAATGGGTTTGGTGAAAATTTTTCTTTGATTGTATACATATTCACTTCACCTCATTCATTCATTCACTCATTCATTCTCATTATCACAAGTCAAGTAAGTAAGTGTTTCTCTTTGTTTCTCTCTACAAACCGGTTCTTCAAGGTGTTTAGAAGGGATCACAAAATTTTTCTCAAGCTCAAGTAATTACAATCTAGATAACACTCTCATTAAGGTTTTGAAATAAAAACCTAGAGTGTTTAGGTTAAACCTTGGTTCTAATCACCTCATCAAGTTACTTTTAAGCATATCACTTCATTTTACCTCTTTCACTTTCATTTCATATTTATTTCTTCATATATTGAGCAAACATGCAAGACTTATGTTGATTTATACCATTTTTACATGATTTTTAGAGTTATATATATATAAAGGTCATCCTATAATTATTCCCTTGTTAGTTATTGGTCTTGATGATGTTTAGGAACCCATGACACCCTAAGAAGGTGTATGGTAGGATTAGATTAGCTTTGGAGTTGATTTGAAGGGATTGGAATAAGTTTAGTACGAGAAAACTATTTTCGACTAGTATAAAATGTGTTCTGTCCTTGTTTTATTTTTTCTGGAAAATCCGACAGTAGGCACGAAATTTTGGCCTTGATATTTAGAAAATATACTTTAAAAGCGAATCCGTGGCGCTTGAACGGATTAAAACGGAGTTATAACGAAGAAGTTATGAATTTTTCAAGTTTGACGACCTAAATATACATTTTCGAAAATTTCAGATACTATTTTTACTTTATTCGAGTCAAAAACGAGCCTTAAGCTTTACAAATTATTTCGACTTATCAAAAATATATTAGTATACTTTGATACGAAGCTAAGGACGATAATACGTGAAAAGGATTTGAAACGACTAAGATATGCACGTTTTCATAAAATTGCCGTAACTATTATTTTCTGAAAAACTATATTATTTTTACGAGACAAGTGTTACGGTAACTAAAACGACCATGTTGAAGGCTGTTTTTAACTATGATGTGGAACTTTTTGTAACGAAATGTCTTCTAATAAGATCGAGATCACCAAGTATATTTTCCAAAACAACCAACCGTTTGTATAGCGGAGTTGTAATAAATTAATTACGGTTGCTTAAACTTGGCGAAACTCATTTTAAACAACATTTTAGACAAAATCACCATCTTTAACCCTTATTATCTTTATGTTCGAGACCTTTATGACAAAAACTCATGAACTGAAACTTCTAGATTTTGATACAAACTTTCCAAACCGTCAAGTTCGTTTCCTAACGTCGACGTACACTATTTTACTGACGAGTTTTTCAAGCCATTTTTGTCACTTTCATGAAAAATTCCGATGACATTGTTTTACGGCGAAAAGTGAAAATTTCACCATAAATCATTACGAAACCATTATAGGATGACATTTTGACATAAATACTTGTAAAGTGATTTAAGAATGGTCAAGACGTCAAAAGAGTATTTTTCGACGATAAAGTATTATTTTCCAAACTCGCAAATGGTATAAATAACATACGAAATGCATGCATAACATTACATTGCAACTCATTACATATCATATCATTCGTAATAGGTCCAGTTAAAGTATCACGCTATACCTCGGTGTACTCACTCTTGTCATCATACCGTTTATCATGTGAGTTTTCATAGCCCGATTTATTCAAGTTTTACTTCATTTCAAATCTACGGGGAGAATACATTGCACAACATTTTATTACGATACCAAGTATGTTAAATTCATTTACATTGCTTAAGTTACCGCATTGCCAATTGAAAGTCCCTTTACGAACATGAACCGTTAATCTTAGAAGCGAGGGTGAGTGGATAGATCTATCGAGGTGGCGCCCCATCCGGGTTGGTGAATCCCAACTAGTCATACGGATGCATTTCATTTAATAACATTATTGAGTTGTCAGGCAAACACTCTTTTGGGGCCTACATTATGAACAGTCTAGTTTCGGTGTCATGGGCTTAAAGCAATTGTAACATTTTTATGTGACATGATTGTCATACCTGTAACATTTTTATGTGACATGATTGTCATACCGGATCTATACTTGCGTAGTCGTATAAAACATTTACTTAAACCTATGATTTCTCACCAACATTATTGTTGACCCGTTTTAGCAATGTATTTTCAGGTAACTAAGGCATTATCATCATGGCATGGTTAAGGAACCACCTTTTGAGTCGCGGCGTCGACTTATATCATTGTACATTATGGCACTTTCTTTCAAAAACATCGTTTGGACTTGTAATATATTTATGTTTCCGCAAACTTTGTAAACTTTTGGGACCTATGTTGTATCTCTGAATGCTTTTATTAAATATCCAACGACGTGTTTTAAAGCGACACTTTAGGTCGTTCAATATAACTGTGATTGTGGTGCTATGACGGTCAATCCCGTGAATTCCATTCCACGCAAAGCAGTAAATTGGGGTGTGATGATTGGTACGAGCTACGATTATAGAGAACTAGGTTGCATCATTGACCCTAGACTATAACTACATCATCATAGCATCTCATCATTTCATCATAAATACATAGTCACTATACATGCGGTTTTATACGCACATTTTACGAGTTATTTACTTTCATTTCGAACTCGATTGTCACATAGATGCCTTCAAATACCCATCCAATTATACTCACATCACTTTGACATGGAGAATGCCTTGTCGGTCCCTATCATAATTTTAACATCGCTGACTCAACACCGATAACATCGATGATGACACCGAGACCTTTAGGAGGACGAAGTTGCACCTACACCATCACGATCACTATTGATTCACCGTAGGATCGGGACAATTTTATCACTCGGTTGGGACAGATCATACCATTGGGTAGAACTTATAGGCTTAGTCCTAATGAACCTATTTTCTTAACTCACCACAAGGATTCCATTATCATCATTGTCATTATTTTCATCATCATTATCATTTCGAGCACCATCCGTACCATCACATCTCATACACGATACTCATACACCTGACTTGCAGCTTGGGAAGCGTGCATGATTTGACACACCATTACCACCTACCACTAAGACTATAGACACTACACCATCTCATAGGTTTGAGGACTGTGAGAGTTCTAGGGCTATTGTTGCTAGACCGCCTACTAATCTTACACTTGAAACACGATTAGACCATCAACAGGAACAGATAATAAGTACCTTTCTAGCTAATGTAATCTTTATCATTTATTATCTCTACGATAATCACCACCTTGTTTATTTCATTCCTTACTCCAATTGCTCAATTTTCTATCATTTCACGGCGATACATCACTATCTTACTAGGGGTTAGGCCAACTTTATTCTCGACCAATTAATAGACTATTACTACTCGATAAGGTTCTCCTATGTATCCTACAAACCATCCAACAAATTTTATTCCAAATTATCCTGCTACTATTTCATGAAATTATTTCACTTGATTTTATTTCGAACTATTTTATCACCATCTTAGAAACGTTGTTTCATAAAGTTTTAACGCAAGTTGTTTTATTACCAACTTATCAATTGGTTTCAGTCATTTTATCAACTATTTAATATCCTCATGCGAAACGATTTTCATGTTACTCTAAAAAAAAAAAAAAAAAAAAAAAAAAAATCATTGAGCCATTATCTTACAAAACAAAACGTTGAATACCATCTAAAACTTCGGAGGAACATAATACCATTTCAACAAATACAAGCATCACATCATTTGTCCTTGATTATACATGGCCTGATCACCTATGTATAATTCAGGAAGAATTATGTCATGAAAGTAACAAGCATCATTTCAAATCTCCTAAAACAATTCTCATTTAAAAGCAAAGTTTTATAATCAGATAAATCGTGCATAAACATTTCTTTATGTTAACACTCTATAGATGCTTACGTTATTTATCTCTCACTCAACCGATAAGTTAGGATTTGACGAGTGACTTTTTAGGAAAGACTTCCTATACCATCTGTGAGGAGGATTCCTCGATACAAGAAAACAATGAAAGGATTTTGGAATTTCCAGCAAGGGCTAGAAGTAAGTAGCGAGACGTTTCAAAACTCAACAAAAATCTTAAGACATCACGAGACATTTCGAACCACTATTTTGGATTAGAATCCAAATTCTTCCATTTCATAAGTACTAGTTAGACCGAATTACGAGATTTAATATGAAGCGAATACACACTAAGCAACACTATAGGGATATACCAAGTCTTCTAACTGAGGCTGTAGAACATTCTGTTAAACATGGCCTCAACAATATGTGAACTTCCCTACAATGAGTGTCCCTTAAAGGAAAATTTGGTTAAATTAAGGTTATCGATATAAATTTCCCCTAAGGCATTGTGTTCTATAGAAATTCCAAGTAACCTCACTTCTATATCAATAGATGCCACAGGTTTGAACATGTCGGACAATCAATGACTCCCCATCTACAAGTGAAACTAGAACAAACATTCTTCGACATAGTTTGAGCTGATATCTATTTTCTTGCTAGCATGATAACAATATTAGTGATGAACTATTTTTAGAAGCACACAATATCGGAACAAATCTTGAAAACCAACCACTACACCACCTCACTTAAATATTTAAGGTTTGTGACTTTACTACATGGAGCATGGAAACACTTCGATAATCAAACAATAAACATTTTAGTCATAGAGACTAAGCACCTTAGGCAAGTAATACTCAGGTCATGACATTCGATAGGACTAGAAACGTGAGGAATCGCAACTGTTACCTATAATCTATTCTTTTCAATAAGGTCCTTTCCGACAGATTTAACATTTTGAAATCTAACACGAGATACGTAGTATCAATTTCAGTTGTACCTATTATAAGCTATTCGATTCACCTTAGATCATTGACGGTCATTTTAGGATTTCCATGAAACCTACTAGGACATGATTACCGCCTACTATCCTCGACTCAATGGTTGGAGCTAGAGAACAATTCCACATTAGATAATATACTCAAGCCAAGATGACTTTCTAGAAATGGTTAGGCAAATCATTCTCCATCGACAAAGTTTCTTTGCAACAATAGTTAGCTCATGAACATATTGACTACACCATTTGAGGCACTGTAAGGTTGAGGTATCAATCACTTATTCAAGGATTAAAATCAGGAAAGCCCAATTCATTAGTCCATAACTCATTCATGAAGCAAACAAAGAAATCATACAAATCAAAAACCAGTTACAAATAACAACATATGGCTAGATAAGCTACGTCGATGTACGACGCAAAAGATTGGAAGTATGTCCCATAAGCCGCAAACCATTAGAATGTCAAGTTGGCAACAGAATTTATGTTCGAAATTTTGCCTTGGAAAGGCGTGGTGCGATTCAGAAAAACATTGGACGAACCAATACGACCCAGATATCCTCATCTTTTCACCGACACCGTGAGACCTAACAACGATTGAATTCAGGGACTGAATTCCTTTTTGGATGGGCGAATGTGACAACCCGTACTTCCAGGTCATTTCTCGAAACAATTCATGCCTTACAATTTCAACATTTATCGTAAACTAGGTTTATGTGTTCCAAATTCGCGTAACCTTAATGGTTTAGCGGCGAATTCATGATCATATCATCATGAACATTTCATATGGACTAAGTTTAGTCTACATTTTATTAGCATCATTTGCATCATATTAGTTCATTCATGACATTTCATTTCACATTAAACGCGTAATTTTTATATTAAATAAACGTTATCGCGTGAGTTATTATTTTTGAACATTTAATCCATTACTTTCAAAAATGATCCCGACATATTTTTATACTTACATTTAGTTTATAAAAACTATATTTTGAGTTTACCTAGTGTTTTAAATTTATTTGGTATATAAATCGTTAAAGTTATATTATTACGACGTTGTTCTTAAAAACTACTCGGTAATTATTTTATCACTCAAATTTTACAAGAAATGTATTTTTACAATTTTTATGATCTCATTATACTCTACTTTGATCTATTAAAAATTACTTTTACCTAAAACTACCTTAAATACTCAAATGTATATACAAACCTTACAAATTATATTTACCTACACATGATACATACATTTTTTTAACAATGTTACACATTATAAAAGAAAAAAAAAAAAAAAAGTAATTTTGACAAATGCCTCCCCCCTTGGCCGACCAAGGGGGGGTAGCATTAATTGGTTTGGTGAAAATTTTTCTTTGATTGTATACATATTCACTTCACCTCATTCATTCATTCACTCATTCATTCTCATTATCACAAGTCAAGTAAGTAAGTGTTTCTCTTTGTTTCTCTCTACAAACCGGTTCTTCAAGGTGTTTAGAAGGGATCACAAAATTTTTCTCAAGCTCAAGTAATTACAATCTAGATAACACTCTCATTAAGGTTTTGAAATAAAAACCTAGAGTGTTTAGGTTAAACCTTGGTTCTAATCACCTCATCAAGTTACTTGTAAGCATATCACTTCATTTTACCTCTTTCACTTTCATTTCATATTTATTTCTTCATATATTGAGCAAACATGCAAGACTTATGTTGATTTATACCATTTTTACATGATTTTTAGAGTTATATATATATAAAGGTCATCCTATAATTATTCCCTTGTTAGTTATTGGTCTTGATGATGTTTAGGAACCCATGACACCCTAAGAAGGTGTATGGTAGGATTAGATTAGCTTTGGAGTTGATTTGAAGGGATTGGAATAAGTTTAGTACGAGAAAAACTATTTTCGACTAGTATAAAATGTGTTCTGTCCATGTTTTATTTTTCTGGAAAATCCGACAGTAGGCACGAAATTTTGGCCTTGATATTTACAAAATATACTTTAAAACGAATCCGTGGCCGCTTGAACGGATTAAAACGGAGTTATAACGAAGAAGTTATGAATTTTTCAAGTTTGACGACGAAATATACATTTTCAGAAAATTTCAGCATACTATTTTTACTTTATTCGAGTCAAAAACGAGCCTTAAGCTTTACAAATTATTTCGACTTATCAAAAATATATTAGTATACTTTGATACGAAGCTAAGGACGTATAATACGTAAAAAACGGATTTGAAACGACTAAGATATGCACGTTTTCATAAAATTGCCGTAACTATTATTTTCTGAAAAACTATATTATTTTTACGAGACAAGTGTTACGGTAACTAAAACGACCATGTTGAAGGCTGTTTTTAACTATGATGTGGAACTTTTTGTAACGAAATGTCTTCTAATAAGATCGAGATCACCAAGCATATTTTCCAAAACAACCAACCGTTTGTATATCGGAGTTGTAATAAATTAATTACGGTTGCTTAAACTTGGCCGAAACTCATTTTTAAACAACATTTTAGACAAAATCACCATCTTTAACCCTTATTATCTTTATGTTCGAGACCTTTATGACGAAAACTCATGAACTGAAACTTCTAGATTTTGATACAAACTTTCCAAAACCGTCGAGTTCGTTTCCTAACGTCGGCGTACACCATTCTGACGAGTTTTTGAAGCCATTTTGTCACTTTCATGAAAAATTCGATGACATTGTTTTACGGCGAAAAGTGAAAATTTCACCATAAATCATTACGAAACCATTATAGGATGACATTTTGACGTAAATACTTGTAAAGTGATTTAAGAATGGTCAAGACGTCAAAAGAGTATTTTTCGACGATAAAGTATTATTTTCCAAACTCGCAAATGGTATAAATAACATACGAAATGCATGCATAACATTACATTGCAACTCATTACATATCATATCATTCGTAATAGGTCCAGATTAAAGTATCACGCTATACCTCAGTGTACTCACTCTTGTCATCATACCAGTTTATCATGTGAGTTTTCATAGCCCCGATTTATTCAAGTTTTTACTTCATTTCAAATCTACGGGGGAGAATACATTGCACAACATTTTATTACGATACCAAGTATGTTAAATTCATTTACATTGCTTAAGTTACCGCATTTCCAATTGAAAGTCCCCTTTACCTGAACATGAACCGTTAATCTTAGAAGCGAGGGTGAGTGGATAGATCTATCGAGGGTGACGCCTCCATCCGGGTTGGTGAATCCCAACTAGTCATACGGATGCATTTCATTTAATAACATTATTGAGTTGTCTGGCAAACACTCTTTTGGGGCCTACATTATGAACAGTCTAGTTTCGGTGTCATGGGCTTAAAGCAATTGTAACATTTTTATGTGACATGATTGTCATACCTGTAACATTTTATGTGACATGATTGTCATACCAGATCTATACTTGCGTAGTCGTATAAAACATTTACATAAACCTATGATTTCTCACCAACATTATTGTTGACCCGTTTTAGCAATGTATTTTCGTGTAACTAAGGCATTATCATCATGGCATGGTTAAGGAACCACCTTTTGAGTCGCAAGTCGACTTATATCATTGTACATTATGGCACTTTCTTTCAAAAACATCGTTTGGACTTGTAATATATTTATGTTTCCAAAACTTTGTAAACTTTTGGGACCTATGTTGTAACTCGAATGCTTTTATTAAATATCCAACGATGTGTTTTAAAATGACACTTTAGGTCGCTCAATATAACTGTGATTGTGGTGCTATGACGGTCAATCCTCGAAATTCCATTCCGCGCAAAATGTAAATTGGGGTGTGACACAAGCTATAAGCTAAAAGTCACAAGATCGAGTCCTAACTCTAATTAGCCAAACAGCCCCTAAAGCCCTACTGCAGAAGAACTTTAAGCTCAATTCACTTATTTAGAAAAATCCTAAAATAAACTAAAATACCATCTTGAGCACAACCAACAAGAGTGCTTATCTTGAATTTCAACAGATGTGGATTAAAATGAGGAAATTAAAATGCAAAAGTAGCTGCGGTTTGAGAGTTTAAATGAGATTTTGACTTTTGAACAAAATATGAGTTTTGACTATTATGAACTTTGATTCGCAAAAAGCAGAATATGATTGATGAATTATGATTAAACTAAACCTAATTAAGCTTTGTCTAATCAAACAATAAACCTAATTCTAACTTATACTACTCCTTAACTTAACATTGCGACTTTGAAAATGAATGAAAATGATTTTGACTTGGGGAGTATGCAAGTGCAAATAATGACCAAACTAAACTTAATCTATCTAAATATGAATGATGAATCGATCCTAACCTCTGTATCAACTTTAAACACGAATGAAGCACTAATCCAAACACACTTTAATACAACCGATTTGCAAATTTATCAACCAAAACTAATTTCTAATCTATGATTACTACCAACACGTATATAAATGACACTAGAATACCTAAATAATGCAAAACAATAACTACAACTATCAAACAGTTACTAAGCTACTAATGCAAGTTTGACAACAATTAAACAAGATTGTAAATTCAGATTAGATAACACTTACATAAGTCCACCACGTGGCTTGCTTATAAGATAAAAATAACCATGAACCACTATTCTAAACACCGGTAATCAACCCATATTCATCTCCAATTCAAAGCAATCACAACCATTTTTCCTTTACGATTGCGGTTTTGACTTATGTTGACCAAAGAGATATTTGAGTATATTACGAGTAAATGATTTATAAAACATTTATTTAGCTTTTATGAAACTTATGAGAACCAAATCATCTTCTGAATTCAACTTAGAAACAATTTATCAATAATTTTTTATTTTTGAATTTTTTTTTTTTTTTTATGATTTTTGTTTAAGGAGAAATGAAAACGAAATGGATAAGAAACAATTTAATTTGATTAATCAAAGTAATTAGAGCTAATTAAAATCATTAAACGATGAATCGAGATTGGAAATGAAAATCGAACTATTTTATTAATAACAAAATGAAGTACAATTTGAAATAAAAAGACTGCAATAAAAATAGAGAATTAAAAACACTTAAAATAAACTACAATTATACTCAGAATACTACTCTACACTACTACTACACTACTTGAAATTACAATGAAATGAAAAGGCCTTTTATACTTGAGCTTCTTGTGTTTCTTCTGTGAGGCAAAACAGCCACAGCACCATCTTGTGCTTTCTTCAATTCAATCTTCACCATCCATCATTTAGGTACACAATTGGAGTTCATCTGAGCCGTTGGTTGGGGTTTTTGTGCCCATGGATTGCCAAGTTGGCTGTGGAAACATGTGACTCTGCCTTGGGGAGGGTGATGAGTGTGCTGCGAGTCTGTGACTGAGAGTGTCAGTAGGAGGGGGAATATGATGGGCAAAAAGGGTTTGTCAGGTTTTGGTTGGGTCAAAGGGATGGGTTTTATTATTTTTATTTTATTTTTATTTTTGTGAAAAGGTTTTGAAAGTAAACTTTGTATTTTGTAGTTTTTTTTTTTTTTTTTTTTTTTTGAAAACTAAAATTGGTTTTAAGAATAAAATGAGTTTTAAAAAAATTGGTTTTTGAGGTGAAATGGGATTTTTGGATTTTTGGCAAAATGGTCGTTTTGGTTTCGGGGAAAGGGTAATTTGGAAATTATGTGTTTCGGGGAAGGTTTTAAGACGGTTTTCCCAAACCCACTCTAAAAACGTGACTGGGTCTTCAATTGATCAACAATCGTGGAAAATCACATCCGACCCGCTTCCGAAAGACTTTTCCGATTTTGGCTCGATTTTTGCTCTTTTCCGCCCTGTTTTAATCCTTTTGTACCTGCAAGACATAAACACACTCCGAGGATATTTTTGACATATTTTGATCGTATTTGGGTGTTTTTAGTCTTTTTTGTGGTCTTAGGTGGGTAAAAACGATGAGTGAATAAGCACTCATCAAGTGTCTCCTTCTTCAATATCAACAATCTTTAAAAGAAAGTCGATAGATTATGTGGGTTCCTCGTGAGAATGAAACAAGCCCTTTTAAGAGGAACTTGAGTAGGTTGGGAGGTTTAGTGCAGTGCGTCATTGGGTCCATGACGTCTTGTCTTCAATACTAGTGTTACCTTAGTAACCACCGTAGCATATGTATTGAACCGGTTTACGCCTAAGGTTGAATAATTGGAGGCTATTTCTTTTCACCCTTTCTAGTTTCATTTCTTTTCATTCTTCAACCCTTGATTACTTACCGAGACTTCATAACTAGAACCTTGTTGGGTTTATTCCAAGACTAGCTCGGTCTCGATCCGCACTCTTCCCATATCTCACTTTTCTCCTTTTTCATCATACCTAAGGACTTCTACACTATCTAGTGGATTGTCCTGGTATATCCCTCCGTTACGGCGGATCATGAGAACTAATACCTAACCTTATCACCATACATAAAGTAAATTTGGTCGGTCTATTTGGTATTGTTCATCTGCCATTGGAACCAATTGAAAACCATTTGAAAATCAATCCAGATACTTGTGATATATTATCAAAGCATTTTGTACCTGAATTGTTTTTGATATTTTTAGAAAAAGAGCTCCCCCTCAACATGTGCATCATTTATTTGAAATCGTTTGGCACATGTGGGGAGGAAAGCTTGCTAAACACTTATGAAACCATTTATCGAATTATCAGTTTAAAACCAATTTAAATCACACATTCTCCCCCCGATCACAATTTTCAATTCATTTGAGATTTGTGATCTCTGTATATTTAAATTGATTTTGAAAGCTTTTAAGGGGAGATGTGACTTTATTATGAGACACATTTAACCGATAAGGATCAAGTTTGAGACTTTAGACTCCAAAGATTAAACATGCTTTAGTATCTTTTGAAAACATAATAATAACAAAGGTCTTGTATCAATAGTATACAATATTGTAAAACATTGTTCTTTTTGAATATTCAAGAGTAGACCTTTCGATTACGTGCAATTGATTGAAAAATACTCTTTTGATTGAAATCATTCTCCCCTCAATCAATGACATATGTTATTGATTGAAAGATAGAGATTTTGACAAATGAAAAGCCGGATGATTTTCAAAAATAGAGTCGAAGTATTTTCAAAGCAATTTTGTTTTCATTAGATGACAAATATTTTTCGAAAAATCATTTGAAGGAAAATATTTGAAAGGAAATGTTTGTCTTTTAACGACAAACATTTGATTTTAGAATCGAGCATGAGGATTGAAAATTATAGATAAAGCATGGCTCGTTCTTTCTTTGAAAACGGGTTCTTGCTCGAAATGACAATAAACAATAGTTTCACTTTCTCCCAATTTTTTTTTTATTTTTTTTTAAGAAAAGAAAGAGAAAAAAAACAAATTATGTTCATTCGAAGAACATCTAAAAACCGTGACATTCTTTGAATGTCAACACAAAGTCCGTAAATGATATTGAACAAGGAAAAACATGACAAAAAAAATATTTTTGGAGTTTTTCAAGATTTTCTAAAATTTTATATTTTTCTATTTGCTTTTTGAAGGTTTTGTAATTTTGTATTTTGCTTTTCGAATAAATATTTACAAGAGATGGATGAAGAAAGACCTTTACTCCTCGTCTTCCTCTTGAAGACGTTTGAGTGTTTCCGTTGAAGACTCTTTAGACCAAGTCGTGGAGGATAAACTCAAAACGTTCTCTAGGAAGAGCTTTGGTGAAGATGTCTGCTAACCGGTATTCATCCTTACAAAATAAAGTTCCACCACACCATTTTCTACTTGTTCCCCGATGAAATGATGTCGAATGTCGATGTGCTTTGCCCTTGAGTGTTGAACGTTGTTGCATGAGAGAGCAATAGCACTTTTATTATCACAAGAGAGGATTTTGTTGAATTCAAAGCCATAGTCGATAATTGGGATCTCATCCAATGGATTTGAGCACAACAAGATGACATAGCTATGTATTCAGCCTCAGAGAGGATATAGAAGTACTCATTTGTTTTTTGAAGACTAGCTTTATCGCCCAAAATTGAGCACCTCCGGACGTGCTTGACGTGTATCTTGACATCCCGCATGATCGGCATCTCGCATAGGTCGTTAGTGACATACGGTGTCCTTAGGGTACCAAAGTCCCATATTGATGGTTCCTTGGAGATACCAAAGACCCGCTTAACCGCTTCAAGGTGCTTTTGGTAGGCTTAGCACGATATCTAGCACACATGCAAACAATGAATGAATGTCCGGTCTCATCGGCCGTGAGGTACATCGAGGATCCAATCATACTACGATATTTCATTTGGTCTACCATGATCTCGAGTGGTCCTCATCCGCTTTAGTACGCTCTATCATGGGAGTGTCAACAGAGTCACAAGAATCAAATCCAAATTTCTTTAAAATCTCATTTTCATATTTAGATTGATTTATAAAATGCCTCCGGACTTTGTGAAATTTGTAATCCCAAGAAAATGACATTTATCCCATCATTGACATTTGAAATTTGGAACCCATTTCATCCGAAAACGGTCACATTCATTAGGTCGATCGAGGCAAAATAATATCATCAACATAGATTTGAACGTGAATTAAATGTTTGCCCGACTTTCTAGTGAATAATGTCGGATCAACTGCTACTTTGCTGAATCCAATAGATAGAAGAAACTTTGATAGCATATCATACCATGCCCATGACTCTAATGCTGAAGGAGATGCAACCATTATAGATGATATAGTGATTGAACCTCAAGTGTTCAATACAACTGTGGTTAATACTGATAAGCCACAAGTTAGTACTGATGAGCTAGATTTTAGTACTGATGGTCCTCAGACTATTCCATCAGTTAATACAGAGGTTCCTGATCCCTTTGGTGAAGCTGATGAGATTGATATGACAAATATAGCTTCATCTTATGATGTTCCTGCTACACCACACAGAAGAATAAATCAAGATCATCCATTGGAAAATGTCATTGGAGATGTCAATGCTGAAAGAACTACAAGATCTATGAAGAAAGAAATCATAGTGCCTCACAGACATGTCTCTTTGCCTGTTTTGTTTCCCAATCATAACCAAAGAAAGTCTACAAAGCTCTTGAAGATGAATCTTGGGTAGAAGCAATGCAGGAAGAACTTCTCCAGTTTAAACTTCAAAATGTATGGGTTCTGGTGGATCTCCCTGATGGCAAGAGAGCTATTGGCACTAAATGGGTTTTCCGAAACAAGAAGGATGAAAGAGGTGTTGTAATCAGGAACAAGGCTAGACTGGTAGCTCAGGGGTATACACAGCAGGAACGGAGTGATTATGAAGAGGTCTTTGCTCCAGTGGCAAGGATTGAGGCTATCAAACTTTTCCTAGCCTATGCATCATATAAAGACTTCACAGTATACCAGATGGATGTGAAGAGTGCTTTCCTCTATGGGAAGATTGAGGAAGAGGTGTATGTCTGTCAACCTCCTGGCTTTGAAGATCCAACCTTTCCAGACAAGGTGTACAAAGTTCAGAAGGCACTCTATGGTCTGCATCAGGCCCCAAGAGCTTGGTATGAAACTTTAGCCAAGTATCTTTTGGGCAACGGCTTCAAAAGAGGGAAGATTGGTTAGAATTTATTCATCAAGAATGTGAAGACTGATATCCTATTGGTACAGATATATGTAGATGACATATTTTTTATTCAACCAAGCAGGATCTATGCAGAGAGTTTAAGAAGTTGATGCATGACAGGTTTCAGATGAGTTCTATGGGAGAACTCACCTTCTTTCTTGGGATACAGGTTAAGCAAAAGACAGATGGCATATTTATTTGTCAAGATAAGTATGTCAAGGAGATTTTAGTGAATTTTGGCTATGACAACACAAAGATTGCAAGTACTCCTATGGAGCACAATAAGCCACTACTTCCAGATGTTGATGGTGAAGAAGTTGATCAGCATCTTTACAGGTCCATGATTGGATCATTGATGTATTTGACTGCCTCCAGACCAGATATTATGTTTGCAGTGTGTGCATGTGCAAGATTTCAAGTCTCTCCAAAGCTTTCTCACTTGCATGCAGTTAAGAGAATCTTTAGATATCTGAAAGGCCATGCTCAACTAGGTTTTGGTATCCTAAGGACTCTCCCTTTGATTTGGTAGCTTACTCGACAAAGGACTATGCTTTGGGGCAAGTCTTGATAGGAAGTCAACCACGTGGAGGATGTAAGTTTTTGGTGATAGGTTGATTTCATGGCGGGCAAAAGAGCATTGTGGCAAACTCTACTACCGAGGTCGAGTATGTAGTCTGCGCAAGTTGTTGTGGTCAAGTTCTCGGATTCGTAATCGATGCTTGATTATGGGTATAATTTCATAGGCACTGTCATTTATATTGATAACAACAGTACTATATGCATTATCAAAAATCCAATTTTTCATTCTAAAACTAAGCATATAGAGATAAGACATCATTTTATAAGAGACTGTAATGAAAAGAAACTTATTCAGGTTGAAAGGATTGACACTGAGTTTAATGTTGCAAATATTTTAACCAAAGCTTTTGACTTGGGAAGGTTTCAGTACTTGGTCACAAGTATTGGAATGCTTCATCTATAATATGTCTTATCTCTCTATCTTGTAAACTTTGTAAACCGGTAGTTAGTAATCGATTGTTATCCGCTAATCTTCGATTGTGTTAAGATAATACGGATTGGCAAGAAAATGTCTTGGATTGTGTTTTCTTGGTTCTGGACTAACTTTTCAGGTATAACACAAGCAGTATGGATATGGTTTGGTGATTGGGTGTTACAGCACATGTGGTTCTCTTACTTATGCTCATTCTGAAGCCACCACATGATAGGACTTGCTGTAACAATGGAATGTGTGATGCCTAAGAAATATGTGGCATCTTGTACTTATAATGAACATGAATTGATGGTTTTAGTTGGTCAGATCATTCTGCACTAACCCACTCTTTGCCATTCTATCTATTTACAGATAGTGTGACTAGCCTAAGGGCATCTGGCTTAGAGAACAGCGAGCAATCGTGAATCCAACACTTGTGTCGGAGGCAACACCTGCCACGAGCCGGAAACCCCGTTAGGAAGGCCCTTTAATGGGACTATCCATCACAGTGTGCTATGCATCGAAACCATTGGTTTTCTCAAACCAGAGGCCATATGAGGCTGACCTTGATTAAGTGTCTGTCACCACACTTAATCCCTTCCAAATTGGGGTTTCAGTATTATAATTTCCAAAATATAAGATAATACTGATGGGTAAAAGTTAATACTGATGGTTATAAGTTAGTACTGATAAGCATAGTTAGTACTGATGAACTAGCCGTTAGTACTTATTCTAAAAGTCTGTTATGCAATGATTACTTTTGCAAGTAGAGTTGTTACCGCCTGTTTCCTTATAAAAGGGTTTCCTAATTGGTTTCTCTTCACATATTACCATAAATTTTTATAAGGCGGTTCAACCAATATTCTCCAAATCTCTATAAATTGCATAACTTTCTAATTGCTTTTACCACAGAACAATAAAGGCTTTTGCGACTTAATCCCACTTTTCTAACCCTAACTATATTCATTCATGGCTCCTCTTGATTTTGTCGACAAACATAACATGGTGGCATGCTTGGAATTGCCAGAAGGTCATGATGAATTTGCAGAGATTGTAGCCTTTCTAAACCGAAGCAGCATCAGGTTTGCTTTACTTTTAAACCCTACAATCTTATGTACCCCTTTCAGGAAGTTTTGGCAAACTGCTATTGCCTCAACAACTTGGAAGGGGTACAACAGCTAATTGGCACAGTGGATGGCACCCAAATTGTTATTACTGAAGCATCTCTAAGAGAACATCTTCATCTTAGAGATGCTGAAGGTATTACCACTTTGCCAGTCACTGATATAATTGAACAACTCACATTGATGGGGTATAGACATGACAATACTATCAACTTTCACAAAAGTCAGATTTCCCCACAATGGAGGTTTCTAATTCATACCCTATTACAATGCTTAAGTCACAAAAGGACTGGCTGGGATGCTTTTCCCACAAGCATAGCCACAACCTTGATTTGCCTTGCAACAGGTAGGGTGTTCAACTTTTCAAACTATATTTTTGAGGGTATGCTTGAAAACGCAGTTAGAAAAACCTAGTTTCTGATGTATCCCAGGTTTATACAAATGTTTTTGGATCTTCAGAGACATAACTTGCAACCTCACAAAAATATTTATCCATCAAAAGTCCTCACAGCCAAAGTGTTTTCTAATATGTTAAGGGCTGTGGTTGGATACAATGGGGTTGTAGTGCCATTATTTCCAAATATGCTTATTGTAGAGGGTGAAGGACCATCAAGCACAGGTGGCTCCCAACATACACCCACAGATCCTGAACACTCTCTACATCAACAAACTTCATCAACTAGTAGGCACTCCAGATAGGAGAGTGGGACAGCTCAACCCCATTCTCTCTCCTAACATTGTACCAGATGAGCCTATCCCAGGTGATGGAGGGGATAGAATGGTGAGGGTTGCCACTCCTCAACCAGGCTTAGAAGCTGGTGAGGACAGTGGTAACATCCATAAGACCCAATCCATGCCAACACCTAGTGAGCAATCACAGGGTGGACCCAGGCAAAGGCTAAAACGGGGGGTGTATCCGCTCAGGCTAAGCCTGGGAGTGCATCTCAAATGCCCAGTGACCCACCTCTCTCAGCAGGTAACACAGTTAGATGTGGTGAGGGCAGTTTGACATTTCATGAAATGACGGAACTGTACAGGTTCTTATGCAGAAAAGTGAACACACTGGAGATTGCTTTAGATGAACATAAGAAAGCTGCTGCAAAAGTTCATACCAGAATGCTACTTAAGATGAAAAAGCTAGAGCATCATGTCAAACTACTCTCCAAGCCAACTGCAGAAGTCTCTCCAGTCACCACATATCTTAACAAAAAGGCCAAGTTCAGAGTCTCTAGCACATCCACAGAGAATTCTTCCAAACAGGGGAGGAGTTCTGACATTCAAGGAAGAAGAGAATTTGGTCAATGGTAAGGTGGTCAAGGTGTTCAAGATTTTCAAAGCCCTTACCTTGATGAAGTAGAAGATGTTCTGACAAACACACATGCAGAAGAAGTGCTCAGTACTCCTACATACCCTATCAGTACTATCCCAGTTAGTACTTATAGTGTTGTAGTTAGTACTGATAGCACTATAGTTAGTACTCCTGGTGTTCTGCAATCAATTCTTCACGTAGCTGCTGAACTACAACAAGCCACAAAAACAGAGGGCACCATCATCACTACCACCCCACATGAAGACACTGATGAAGAAAATAAAGAGACACATGCAGTATTGGGACTTCAGAGCTTGAAGAAATCAATCCCTATCTCTCCAACCTACAAGAAGCCACCTGTTTTGTATCTGAGAAAGAAATCCAAATCAGCAGCAACCAAACCCAAAGAAAAAGGAGTCACTATTAGAGAAGGAAGTGCTCCACCATCCCCAACTCACTCAGTTCCAAAGATTGATCATAGGATAAAGGTAAAGGGATACTTGAAGAAGAACCAAAGAAAAAGAAGTTATCCATGGCTGAGATTGAGAGGTTGAATGAAGAAGCAGCAAGGAAGATAGCAGTTGAATGGGATGAGCAAGAATTGCAAAGGGAGGCTGATGAGAAAGAGAAGAAGAAGATTGCTAAAATTGAAGAAGATTGGCAAATATGGGATGACATGAGAGACAAATTTGAAGCTACTCAGGAGGTACAACAGAAGTTGCAACAAGTTCAGGGAAAAAGTGTTAATGAAGCAGCTCAGATGTTTAGTGAAATATTGGCTAGAAGACAGAGCCAATTCAGACAGCAAAGGGAAGTTGAAAAGGCCTCAAAACCTCCTAACAAAAGTCAAAAAAAGATGTACCTGTGCAAATACATTAAATATCAAGGTGAAGACAGGAGAACCTTGAAGCAACTCAATCAATTGGCATGGGAGACTCTTCAAAAGCTTGCTGACAAAACTAAAAGTAACATACTCAACTTTAGATCTATGTCAGATGATGATTTCACTAGAAGCTCACAACCCATTGATCCCATTGCAAGTTACAAAAGACCATATGAAGAAGGAGGTTCCTCACCTGCACCTAAAAGACTGAAAGCATCTGAAGATGAAGGTGGACTCACTGAAGAGGAACTTAAACAGATGAAGGTGGACTCACTGAAGAGGAACTTAAACAGATGATGTTAATTGAATCTCCAGAAGATGCATTATATTCAGAGCCTATCAACACTAGGTATCCAATTCTTTGGCTGGGATATCTACACTGAAGATGGAAAGAGGCATTGGTAGATTCACAGAGCAGGTGGAAGGACAAGTGCTTATTTATATTTGGTGGATCTATTTGCATCTATCGACAGGGATGATTTGCTCAAGCTATAGGAGTTGGTCAAGAACAGGTTCAAGAATAGAGATCCAGATAATGACAAGGATCTGGAAATACTTTATGAGTTGCAGAATATCTTTGAACCAGATCCATCAGGAGAACCATGGAAGTATCAATCTGGAGAAGATGTACCAACTTGGACCTTGATTGATTCATGTGGACTACACTTGGTCACTACACGCAATGGGACAGATATATACATGCTGGAAATGCTTTTGGCAGGGCTAAAGATGGGCAATGCAGTTGAAATGGCTAAGGAGTTGCTGTTGAAGATTTATTACCAAAGCAGAAGACCTAGCGTAGTGAAGTTTGAAAGAATCCTCAAAGACTGAAGAAAACTTGTGATTCTGAAACCCAATCACAAGTTTAGGGGAGGATTGTTGGGAAATACGCTTTTGGGATTTAATACTTATTGTAATAGAGTTAGTACTGATAGTGTCTTATGATAAGTATTAACTAGTTAGTACTGATAGTGAGAAAGTTAGTACTGATAGCTTTAAGTTTGTACTATTCTAAGTAAGGAATGTCGTGTATAGTTTGTAACAGCATATCTTCTATTCCAATAGAAGATATGATATACTTAGTCCATAGTTATCTCTGTAAGGGGTCTCCTTAGTGTATAAAAGGATATCCTAGCTAGGTTAAACACACATCTCATATTCTAGTCGTCTTAAGAAGAGCTTCAAGGTTGTAAACCCTAGTACTAGGAGAGTACTCGTATTATTACTTAATAATATTGAAGCTGTTGGTGTTACATTGTTTTTGCATTAATCTTCTAATTGCATTCAAGTAGATTCCGCATACTTGTGTGCATCTTCAACAAAGTTTCTCATTGTTGTTTTGGAACCATCCAAGGCAACTAACACGTTTTCAAGCTAAGTGTTCTAGATCCAAGGTTTGGGACTCCACACCGGATCCGTCAACTTTGTCTTGGCGGATCCCTTTGATGAAGTATCTGCCAGAACCGGGTGGACAGAAACATTTTAAGCTAACTTTAAAGCTCATTTGCAGGAAACAACGCACCATATACTTGTTTTCTAACCTTTGTTTTGTAGATTTTCAAAATACACATGGAAACTTTGATGCTCTCAACAAAGGGGAGCTTTTCGTCAAAGCAAAACACTTGCAATACACTCGGTTAGTCTTCCTAATTACTTGATTCCCTCATCAAGGGGGAGTAAGACAAAATTCATTTCTTACCTTACTACTTATTTTCTCTACACTTCTTTCTCTAAATCTTTCTCTTCTAAATTCTTTCTAAAATCTTTTCTTAAAACTTTCTAAATCTTTCTCTTATACTTCTATTCTTCTACTATATGTTAGTTTCTTTTCGACACTCTTTTTGTTTCGACAAAAAGGGGGAGAAGAGAGTAAAAACTCCAATTCAAAATTTTACGAATTTTATTTTTTACTTCAAATAATTTTATGTTTTGTCATCAACAAAAAGGGGGCGATTGTTAATACAAATAAACTGTAAAAAAGTTTATTGATATTTTACGATCTTCTAATGTTTTGTCAATAACAATCGTAAAATCATTTTAACGAAATAAATAACATACGTAAAAGCTTTGATCCAATAGTTTACTAAAAAACTTTTACTAACATATAAAAGCATCAAAACATGTTTAGTTGAATAAGTTATATACAACCAAACCCATTTTTATAAAATACTTACAAGTAACTTTGTTTACTTATATTTTATAGAAATGTACATGTGCTTAATATAACTTGTAATGGGAATATGTTGGGTAAAAACCAAAGTTCATAACCCATACTCATGGAGCATGATCCATGACCCATGACCAATGCAGGACATCATGAATGAAATCATGTTGGATATTATCCATGATCCATGACCCAAAGTCCATAACCCATGACCTAAGACCCATGACCCATTAACTAGGTACAATGTATCTTGTTGGGTATCCATGATCCAAAGTGAATGACCCATGGTCCATAACTCATAACCCGGTTTGCAACCCAAAATCCGGACTAACCTGACCCAGCTACCGGATCCCTTGGATTGCACTGGCCGGATCCCTTGGGTAAGGGATTCGCCGGATCCGGGTTAACTGTCGGCAGTTTTCCTATAAATAGTGAGTCATTTCTCTCTTGCTCCAACCCCTTTTTTAGACATATCTTCTCTCTATGTTCTAACCTCAGATCCAAAGGATCATTCTATGTAGTTTCTTTTTGTGTGATTCTCTAGGTTCCTCTTAAAGGCGAGATCACAACCTCTTGATGATGTGCAAGCTCAAGGTCATGAGTTGCTAAGCTTCCTCATCATCAAGACCACTAAAGTGCATCTTATTGATAGTTATTCTCTCCATCCATTAGTGTGTCAAGTTAAAGGCATTTGTGTATAGTGCCGAAGGTGTACATTCGATATGGGGCATCGATGTATATTTGTGTAGTTTGGGTAAAAGGGTATTGATATCTTTTGAAGTGTTGTAAAAAGGAGTTTGTCTCCTTTAGGTTGTAGTGTTGGGTAGTAGTTCCTCCTTTGTAATGGAACTCGGTGTCTAGCCTAGTACCGGATAAAGTGTAGGCGACATTGTGATAGGTTTGGTTCTACCTCGTGGAAGAACTCGGTTTCTAGCCTTGTACCGGATAAAGTGTAGGCGACGTTGTGAAGGCTTCTCGGCCATATTAAGGAGCTTGTGTTGTGTAGTGCTTAGAAACTCTCGAGTTGGGTACTCGGGGAGTGGAGTAGGGTAAGGAACGAGTCGTTATAGCCAAAACACTATAAATACTTGTGTCGTGGTTTTGTTTTTCTTTACTCTTTATCTCTTTGCATTATTTATTTATATGTGTACCAGAATGCTACTTAAGATGAAATTACTATTTATCTCTTTGCATTATTTATTTATATGTGTACCAGAATGCTACTTAAGATGAAAAGGCTAGAGCATCAAGTCAAACTACTCTCCAAGCCAACTGCAGAAGTCTCTCCAGTTACCACATCTCTTAAAAAAAAAGGCCAAGTTCAGAGTCTCTAGCACATCCACAGAGAATTCTTCCAAACAGGGGAGGAGTTCTGACATTCAAGGAAGAAGAGAATTTGGTCAATGGCAAGGTGGTCAAGGTGTTCAATATTTTCAAAGCCCTTTCCTTGATGAAGAAGAAGATGTTCTGACAACCACACATGCAGAAGAAGTGCTCAGTACTCCTACATACCCTATCAGTACTATCCCAGTTAGTACTTATAGTGTTGTATTTAGTACTGATAGCACTATAGTTATTACTCCTGGTGTTCTGCAATCAATTATTCACGCAGCTGCTGAACTACAACAAGCCACAACAACAGAGGGCACCATCATCACTACCACCCTACATGAAGACACTGATGAAGAAAATAAAGAGACACATGCAGTTTTGGGACTTCAGAGCTTGAATAAATCAATCCCTATATCTCCAACCTACAAGAAGCCACTTGTTTTGTATCTGAGAAAGAAAACCAAATCAGCAGCTGTAAGCTCCCGGAAAATTTCAATGTACTTAACGTTTTAATCAAGAATTGATCACGATCTATTTCGTCATGAAATTTCCTGAACATCACCTTTGCATATCATTTGGCATATGCATGATCAACGCAGCTCGAGCGTTCATAAATATACCGTTGTGATCTAAATAAATTTCCCAAGATCTTGATAACTTTAAAATATGTAATGAATACGTAAAAATTGTAAAAATTACGAATTAAATTATAATAAAATATATAAAATTCAGTATTGGGCCTCGGAACTCATTGGACTTTTCACCACTCGAACCCGACACATAAACGGGCCTCATAACCGGACCCAAACCCACACCATCATTTCTTTGGGCCTTTTCTTGCGTCCAATCCAACAAGCAACCCAAACATATTTTTTTTTATTTCTTGGGCCTAGTCACGGCCCAACCCAACATGATTTAAGTTGGGTCTTGATCACCATATATGTACAAATAGAGTTAAAGACTCAAAAAATGTTTTTGTGTTCTTCTTGGAAACCGAGCAAACAACAAAGAAAACCAAACTAGCCATGATGCAACCAAACCAAACTAGGAACATAAAACTTTTATTTTATGTCACATATGTAGGAGAAATGGAGACAAAACTCATGCTTAGACACCCTAACAATAATATTAAACTAAACCTAGACAATTGACTCCTTTTGACTTGTTTAACCTTTGGATATTATGTTTAGTATTTCTTGCTTTTGTAACCGGACGAGAAACGAAAACAAACAAGCCTAAGTATTCCTACCTCAAAGTTACTATAACAAAGGTTATGCAAATCCTTGAACCATAACCGGTCGAGCAACAAACTAACCAAACTAAAAATCAAAACATTTCCTTGATCTTGTGTTGTCGTGTAAGAGTGAACAAGAGGAGACAAAACCACCTTTAGGACATCCTAAACAAATATAATACTACCTAAACTAGACTAAACATACTTTGACTCAATCAAAACTTTTATAACCATTGGACCTTATGTTTCTAATGAGTTGACAAGCCATTGCATGCTTGGGACTCATATCCCACGCTTAGCCACACTTCACAAATATGGCCTCATTCAAAGGAGCACATGACTAATAAGCCTAGAATTAGGAAGGCTATGAGTAAAATATTAAGAAGACCATACTCTTTTCCTTATATAAACTACTCTAATCACTTAGCAAAGTCTCACCATTCACTAGCTCACATAAAATCCCACAACTCACAAACACTCTCAACTCATACAAGACGTCCACGTGGAGTTTTGCTTCTAGAGATAGGAAGAGAAAACGGAAAACATTGGGTCTCATAAGGAAAGATTAGTAGCGCATGCAAGGAAATTAGAAAAGCTTTGGGGTTTACATAGACGAATAAATCTTATAAGGAGAACACGGGTGAAGTTTGAAACATCATCTCATCAAGCATCACCACTCACTCGAGTGTTTGTAAGTCACCTTGACACATTCTTACTTCCCATTATTATTTCGTTATCGCATGATGCTTAGGATGAGTACACATTTTATGAACAACTAGCTTTATAAACATGAAATAGTTGTATCACGACACAATGCCAATAGTTACAACATGCATGAAACAATTAGAAATACCACTCAAACACACAATAACCATTTGTTCACTTGTAAAACTCATGAGAATGACAACGGCCTCAAGCCCAAACCGAAGCCCAATAAGCCCACGATGTGTCCAAGTCGAGTCCAACCCGCCCAATAGATTAAAAATAAGCTAGGAATAAGCTTGTAAAAGTTTATAAAGTTTTCATATGTTAAATGGTACTTGGACCGAAATTGCAAAATAAATGAATTTCGGTCAAAAGGTAACATATTTAAAAGTTAAAGGGTCATTTATAAGTGAAACAAATACTTTGTAAAGTCTAAGGACCGGAAAAGTCATTTCGATAAGTCAAGGGAAATATGTACGTGCATGCGTATGCATGAAAACCACAAGGACCGATCATGTAAATCTCTTAAACTAGTTATAATATAAGTTTTGGGCTAAAAGTGTAAAATAAGAAAATGAAGGTTTAAAGTGAATAAGTGGAACTTAAGGGGTGATTTTGTAAAAACAGCTTACCAAGGGTCAAAGTTGTCATTTCGAAAGTTTCGGTATGAAATATAACTCGGGTAGAAAGTGTCATTTTCTAAAAGTATAGGGACTAAACTCGTACTTTTTATAACTCGAGGGTAAAAGTGTAAATTCGGGAAAAGTTTAGAAAACTTATAAACCCATTATAACTTCGTAAAACAAGTATCTTGATCATAAGAGTATTTTATTTTCGGATAACGGTAAATGTATTACTTATATATATATATTATAAGATTATAATTATATATATATCAAGTCCGATAAAACACACGGGGAATTTATTCAAACACGTTAAAATACTCAACAAATCTATTAAGATCACAACGGGAAAACATTTCACTTATGCGTAAGTGAGGATAACTAATTAAGACAATGTAGCATGAAAATTAACTTAAAACGTTAATCACGATCGCACACTATCGGATCGACAATCCAATGATCTATTGAATAAGAATATTCAATGCTCTATTATTTTGGTCGCGAACCAAAATGCTCATTCTTGAGACTCGCCATCTCATCATTTTAGGTTTCGAGTTGGAACCTCCGCTACATTGTGCTTGATCTATTTTTGCGTGTGCATTATTATCAAGGTGAGTTCATAGCCTCGCTTTTACTTCATTTTATAAACCCCATGAGGAGATACATGCTCTAAAACTAGAACACAAGGGTTTTCATAAATGCTTGATCTTCTTGATTATTGGTACGCCTAAGTTGTTAGCCACAAGTCCCCGATCATGAACCATTAGTCACCGCGAGTGAACGAGATATCGTGAATAGTACTATGGGAATAACGAACCCGTTTCGGTTATAGAGAAATAACCGGGCGCACCATATCGAATTTCTTTAGGTAATTGGCTATTACCTCCTTTGGGGCATATTTACGTACACCGGTAATTCGTGTATGCGCTTGAGTTTTGGTTTCATGAGCTTAGCGCATAATAATCGTGATATTTTCATTATGATATTGTTAGTTTACAATGATCATGATCTTATACTTGTGTTCAACTTATTTTAAACCTATGGACTTCACTCAACATTTTTGTTGACCTTTTAAGCATGTTATCTCGTGTAATCGGTGAAGATTATGACCAAGGTGCGGAACGGGCATGGCAAGGCTTATCGGTGGTGTAAAACATAAAAGTTATCATTTCTTTCAAACTCATGATCTTTCTTTTGGGAAAACACTTGATCTATTTACAATATTTTGTAACAAACTATGAGTTTTCGATGAATGATAACTATTTTAATAAAACGTCTCTTTTGAGTCGTTTTCTATAATTATTGACTATGATCTCCATTCAAGTAACACCCGAATTAGTCTTCACCGTCATTAAGATTTTCGGGTGTTACAGATTACATCGAGCCAAGGTTATAGAGAACCAAAGAGTTTTTCAAAATCATTTGGACTATAACCGCACTTTTAAACGGGACTATTTTACACCACCGCTTTACGCCCTTCCGTGACCGCCTATGCATTAGGATTGATGCATCACTAGATCATAAGTAAATGACATTCATTTTAAGTTAGGCATGGAGATTTGCTTAGCTAACTAAAATAATTATATTATTTGGCATTTACTTACATTAATTTATGGGTTGTTACAAGACATGTCTCGCATCCCACCCGCTTGTTCTATCCTCGACATCGAGATGGATGATACCATGTCCTCTACGATCGCCACTATGCCACCATCCCATCTCCATCATACTACCTTCGCTTTGACGAAACCGAACCTTTGAAGAAGGTGAAGTTGCCCAACTCCCATCGCTCGACTATGACCGCCATCCTCAAGAGTACAATGCTTTTGCTTCCATGACCCTAGATCAAGACTATGAGTCGCAAAGAATGGCTACCGTCAGATGTTGCCGTGGATGATGAATCATCCAAATCATCGAAGCACCGACTACGCTTCATCGATTCTTCCGGATCATCTCGCTCGCTATCCGTCGTCGTCGACGATGATTCGTGTTCTTAAGCCCGATGAACCCGAGCCGTTTGGAGTACCTTATAGATCGCATCCTAATGGTAAGACCTTCAAACGCACCGCTAGGAAGCGTGTGCGACCCATCACTATGACTCATGTGATGCCACCACCGCCATCACCGCTCGGCCACCACCGCCACCATCACCGCTTACTGCTCCACCCATCGCTACTTCACCACCACCGCCACTTCATCGTGTTCTACCATCGACTACTCACTTCTATTTCATCACCACCGACAGCATCACCTCCTTTGGACACTTTTAGTGAGCCAATTTTACCGCTCTGCATCAAATGCTATCCACCATCACTATCTGATCCTGAAAAGCCTACTCAAGTGGACAACGAGGCCGGGCCAAGGAAGAAATCCGGTGCTAGAAGATGGTCATTCTTGATACCTTTACTTAGACGTTGGAGAGAAGAGGAAGGAGCGCCTAGTTCCTTTGAGCTTGGAGAAAGCTCGACTACTGCACCAGCTCCAGTCATACCTGTTACCGGTGAACCAGTACACCACACTATTCCTCTGTTGGCTACAAGACTTATCAGGCACGAAGATCAACTGAATGAACTGATGGCACATTATGATGAGATTCCGCTAGTGAGGATAGAGAGCTTGGAGGAAGAAGTCGAGAACCTTGTGGTAGGTCGCTACTCCATCGAGATCGTGTTTGATATGATGAGTACGCAAATTATGGAGGCAAAGGAGGCCATTAACCAATTGACTCGAGATTGGAGACTACTATTCGTGATGCTAGCACTTTGAGAGAGACCGCTTGGGTCGAGAGAGTCCTACATCACGAGCTTGCATCCGCTCATGCTCACACCGCCATTCCGGAGGAGAGGATTGATAACCTCGAGGCAAGAGATCGAGCCCGTGAGCGCAGATTCGAGACCGACGACTATGGTCGAGGAGATTCGTCGTCGGGATGGCGATCGGAGATGCGTGAGATCCTAGTCATCTTTATCTTAGTATGTATCATAAAGCCGCCATATGAGGCATTAAGGCTTGTATCATTTTGGTTTGTAACCTTGGAACAAGTATTATGATGATGTAACTTATGGTTGTGAACAAACTATGTAACGATGTATTCCATGGTTGTATTTCTATTATTCTAATGTTATGTTATTATTCCTCGGTGGTGTATGCCGAACAAATCCTTATGTCCTTACATATATATATTATGATTTGTTGAGAAAAATCATATTCATAACATATCATTTATTTAAGGTGGTAACTGGACTATTATGAAATGTATAATATGAAATCGCTTTATCATCGATCGATAATTTCTTAATCTTGGTATTTATTCTTGAAAATTTTAGAAAATGGTCAAGAAGAAAGCTACCTCATCCACCATCACTCCCGCAGCTATTCGTAAAATGGTCACGAAAGTGTTAGCGCAGCTATAGCTCAACATGTCGCCGACATCGCTAAAGCCGGTCGAACGCATTGAAGCCGAACGACTTGCCCAAGAGGCACGTGAAGTCGAAATTGCAAGGCAAGTCGAAATTGCAAGAGAAGTCGAGAACGCCCGAATTGCTCGAGAGGTCAAGTCGAGCGTGTCGCTCAAGCAAAGACGCGAGGTCAAGTCGCCGATTGCTAAAGAGAATCGTGTCGCGTGTCGCACGCCTTCTTGAAATGGCAAACTCAATGCAACTAACACTTCAAATCAAAGTGAGTCCACTTTAACTCGCAAGTGTAATTACAAAGAATTCATGAACCGCAGTTTACATTCTTCAAGGGCAATCAAGGTGCTATTGGTTTACTTCATTGGTTTGAGAGGACCGAGATCGTATTTACGCTAAGTGATCGCACAAATGATTGCAAAGTCAAGTTTGCAATCGGAACTTTGTTAGAAGATGCGTTATCTTGGTGGAAAGGCCATGCTCAACCAATTGGAATGGAAGAAGCTTGTAAGATTTCATGGTCGATCCAAACAATCGCTAATGAAACAAGATGTTCGAGGACCGAGATCAAGAAACTCAAGATGAGTATTACCACTTGGTCGCTAAAGGTAATGATCTCAAGACATATTTCAAGAGATTCCACGAGCCGAGAGCTTTAAGTCCTCATCTGCTTCCCACCAATGAAAAACTTTTGGAAGCTATGATCGGAGGTTTACCTCAAGCATCGAAGGAGATGTCATCGCTCAAGCCAAAACTGCTGAAGAAGTTGTCATCGTATCCCACCGCCTTATGGAACCAATACTAAAGCTTGCAAATGCACAAGGCTCAAGTGACAACAAAAGAAAGTTTGATGATCGGAAAACCTCAAATTCCAACCACTATCGGTCCAACAACAACAATCGGAACAACAACAATCAATATCACCACAATGTAAATCAACACCACAATCGGCAAAACCGAAGGCAAGAAGCCGCAAGGGCTTATCGCGCACCCACCACCGGAAAAGGGTACGTAGGACCACATCCCGATGTAACCGATGTTTGATGCACCATTCTGGACCTTGTACTGTGAAGTGCGATAAGTGCAACAAGGTAGGTCATCAAGGTAAACATTGTCGAAACCCTGGAAGAGGCAACACTGTGACAAACATGAACTGCTATGGATGTGGAGAACCTGGACACTTCAAGAGTCAATGCCCGAAGTTAAATGTCGTTCAAACAAACAATGCACGTGCAAGAGTGTACATGCTAGGAGATGGAGATGCACCATTGAACCCTGACATTGTGACGGGTACGTATTCTCTTAACAATCATTCTGCAAAAATCTTGTTTGACTCTGGAGCCGATAAGAGTTTTGTATCTACTACTTTTGCACCATTACTTGAAATATCCCCAATCGCCTTAGATACAACTTATGAGATAGAACTTGCCGATGGGAAAATAATAGGAACCAACACCGTAATCCGTAATTGTCCTATTCTATTACAAGATCATTCGCTTCTCATAGATCTTTGCCAATCAAACTTGGAAGTTTCGATGTCGAATTGGCATGGATTGGTTGTCCAAACACCGTGCTAGGATTGTTTGTGACGAGAAAACCGCTCATATCCCGATCAACGGTGAAACCTTAGTCATCCAAGGAGATCAAAGTAGAAAGTACTTAAGTATCATATCCTGTGCGAAGTCAATAAAGTACATGGAAAAGGATGTTATGCCTTCTTAGCTCAAGTAACGGAAAAGAAGTCGGAAGAGAAACGACTAGAGGATGTACCGTAATCAAGGAATTTTCCGAGGTGTTTCCGGAAGATTTGCCTCGACTCCCACCGCCGACAAGTCGAATTTCAAATCGATCTTATTCCCGGAGCTACTCCGTAGCACGAGCACCGCATCGTTTAGCGCCTCGTAAATGCAAGAGTTATCCAAACAACTAGAAGAGCTATCCGAGAAAGGATTCATTAGACCAAGTTCCTCACCCGGGAGCACCGGTATTATTCGTTAAGAAGAAAGATGGATCATTCGGATGTGTATCGATTATAGAGAATTGAACAAGCTCACAATCAAAACCGCTATCCCTTACCAAGAATCGATGATCCGCTTGATCAATTACAAGGCTCGAGTGTATACTCAAGATTGATTTAAGATCCGGATATCATCGCTACGGGTAAGAGAAGAAGATATACCCAAAACCGCATTTAGAACTCGATATGGCCATTATGAATTCCAAGTAATGCCATTCGGTTTAACTAATGCACTGCTGTTTTATGGACCTCATGAATAGAGTCTCGCAAACCATATCTAGATAAATTAGTCATTGTGTTCATTGACGATATTCTTATATACTCGTAATAAAGAAGAACATGCGAACATTTGAAGACCGTCCCGAAGTTACTTAAGGATGAAAATTGTACGCAAAGTTTTCCAAGTGTGATTTTGGATTGAGACACCCAATTTCTTGGTCATGTGATCGACAAAGAAGGAATCCATGTGATCCCGCAAAGATCGAATCATAAGAATTGGCCGCACCCACTAATCCCACCGAAATTCGTCAATTTAGGACTTGCTTGGTTATTATCGAAGATTCATCGAAGGTTTCTCGAAAATAGCTAAACCATTGACCGAGTTAACCCGTAAAACGAAGAAATTGAATGGGAGACGATCAAGAATCGACTTTTCAACTCACGAAGAACAAGCTTTGCGAAGCACCTATCTTGGCACTACCGGAAGGAGCCAAGACTTTGTAGTATATTGTGATGCTTCACACATGGGTTTAGGCGCTGTTCTCATGCAAAGGAACAAAGTGATCGCTTATGCGTCACGACAACTCAAAACTCATGAGAAGAATTATACTACTCACGATCTAGAACTTGGCGCCGTGGTATTTGCACTCAAATTATGGAGACATTATTTGTACGGAACCAAGTGTATAGTGTACATCGATCACAAAAGTCTTCAACACATCTTAGATCAAAGGAATTGAATATGCGCCAACGTCGCCGGCTCGAATTGCTTAGTGATTATGATCGCGAGATCCGTTACCATCCCGAAAGGCAAATGTTGTTGCCGATGCTTTAAGCGTAAAAGATCGCCCTAAGCCACTTAGAGTGAGATCATTGGGAATGGTAATCAATTCACCCCTACCATCGAAAATTCTTGAAGCTCAAATCGAAGCCCTTAAAGAAGAAAATAGGCCGAATGAGAAGATTTATGGCATGCCGGAGAATGAGAATGGATTTGTGAAGAGATCGGACGGAACGCTATGTTTCAAAAATCGAAGTTGGATTCCACTCTTTGGAGGTATCCGAGAACTCATCATGCATGAATCACATAAATCAAAGTATTCCATACATCCTGGTCCCAACAAGATGTATCAAGATCTAAAGCTTTTGTCTTGGTGGCCAAATATGAAGGTCGATATTGTATACGCCAAGAAATGTTTGACATGCTTGAAAGTTAAAGTCGAACATCAAAAGCCATCCGGATTGCTAACTCAACCGTAACTTCCCGTATGGAAATGGGAAAGAATCACAATGGACTTTATCACGAAGTTGCCAAAAACTTCTAATGGTTTTGACACCATTTGGGTTATTGTAGACCGCCTTACAAAGTCCGCTCATTTCTTGCCAATCAAGGAGAACGATGAGATGATTACACTCGCTAGACGTACATCAAAGAGATTGTTTCGTCACGGTGTACCAATCTCAATCATATCGATCGTGATAGCCGATTCACCTCAAGATTTTGGCAAACGCTTCAAAAGCCATGGGTACCAACTTAGATATGAGTCTGCGTACCATCCTCAAACAGATGGACAAAGTGAAAGAACGATCCAACTCGGAAGACATGCTAAGAGCATGTGTGATTGATTTCGGAAAAGGATGGGATAAGCACTTACCTCGGTGAATTCTCTTACAATAACAGCTTATCACGCCAAAGATTAAAGCCGCTCCTTTTGAAGCACTCTATGGAAGAAAATGCCGATCGCCAATTTCTTTGGGCGGAAGTTGGAGAAGTACAACTTACAGTCCCGAAATTGTCCAAGAGACAACTCGAAAAGATAATGCAAATTCGCAAAGATTGCAAGCGACTCGAGATAGACAAAAGAGCTACGCAGATGTTCAAGAAAACCAATGGAATTCCAAGTCGGAGACCGTAATGCTCAAAGTATCACCACAGAAAGGGATGGTCGATTTGGAAAACGAGGAAAGCTCAAACCTCGATACGTCGGACCATTTAAAATTCTTCAAAGAATTGGTCCATGGCATATAAACTTGATCTTCCCAAGAACTTAGCCGAGTACATGACACGTTTCATGTCTCAAATCTTAAAAAGTGTCTTCGGATGAAACTTTAGTCGTACCACTCAAGGACATCCACTCAACGACAAACTTAGCTTTGTCGAAGAACCAATCGAGATCATGGACGGAGAAGTTAAAAGGCTTAAGCAAAGCCGCATTCCTATCGTTAAAGTTCGATGGAATCATAAGAAACGAGGTGCGAGTTCACCGGGAGCGCGAGGATATAATGCGCTCCAAGTATCCCCACTGCTCATCTAGATCACCCATGACAAGCCTCTGAGTTTAACCGCGGGACGCGGTTCTCTTAAGGGTAGGTACCGTAAGCTCCGGAAAATTTCAATGTACTTAACGTTTTAATCAAGAATTGATCACGATCTATTTCGTCATGAAATTTCCTGAACATCACCTTTGCATATCATTTGGCATATGCATGATCAACGCAGCTCGGCGCTCATAAATATACCGTTGTGATCTAAATAAATTTCCCAAGATCTTGATAACTTTAAAATATGTAATGAATACGTAAAATTTGTAAAATTACGAATTAAATTATAATAAAATATATAAAATTCAGATTGGGCCTCGGAACTCATTGGACTTTTCACCACTCGAACCCGACACATAAATGGGCCTCATAACCGGACCCAAACCCACACCATCATTTCTTTGGGCCTTTTCTTAACTCCAATCCAACAAGCAACCCAAACATATTTTTTTTTCTTTCTTCCCTAGTTGCCGAGCCCAACCCAACATGATTTAAGTTGGGTCTTGATCACCATATATGTACAAATAGAGTTAAAGACTCAAAAATGTTTTTGTGTTCTTTCGTGGAAACCGAGCAAACAACAAAGAAAACCAAACTAGCCATGATGCAACCAAACCAAACTAGGAACATAAAACTTTTATTTTATGTCACATATGTAGGAGAAATGGAGACAAAACTCATGCTTAGACACCCTAACAATAATATTAAACTAAACCTAGACAATTGACTCCTTTTGACTTGTTTAACCTTTGGATATTATGTTTAGTATTTCTTGCTTTTGTAACCTGACGAGAAACGAAAACAAACAAGCCTAAGTATTCCTACCTCAAAGTTACTATAACAAAGGTTATGCAAATCCTTGAACCATAACCGGTCGAGCAACAAACTAACCAAACTAAAAATCAAAACATTTCCCTTGATCTTGTGTTGTCGTAAGAGTGAACAAGAGGAGACAAAAACCACCTTTAGGACATCCTAAACAAATATAATACTACCTAAACTAGACTAAACATACTTTGACTCAATCAAAACTTTTATAACCATTGGACCTTATGTTTCTAATGAGTTGACAAGCCATTGCATGCTTGGGACTCATATCCCACGTTTAGCCACACTTCACAAATATGGCCTCATTCAAAGGAGCACATGACTAATAAGCCTAGAATTAGGAAGGCTATGAGTAAAATATTAAGAAGACCATACTCTTTTCCCTTATATAAACTACTCTAATCACTTAGCAAAGTCTCACCATTCACTAGCTCACATAAAATCCCACAACTCACAAACACTCTCAACTCATACAAGACGTCCCATCGTGGAGTTTTGCTTCTGAGAGATAGGAAGGAAAACGGAAAACATTGGGTCTCATAAGGAAAGATTAGTAGCGCATGCAAGGAAATTAGAAAAGCTTTGGGGTTTACATAGACGAATAAATCTTATAAGGAGAACACGGGTGAAGTTTGAAACATCATCTCATCAAGCATCACCACTCACTCGAGTGTTTGTAAGTCACCTTGACACATTCTTACTTCCCATTATTATTTCGTTATCGCATGATGCTTAGGATGAGTACACATTTTATGAACAACTAGCTTTATAAACATGAAATAGTTGTATCACGACACAATGCCAATAGTTACAACATGCATGAAACAATTAGAAATACCACTCAAACACACAATAACCATTTGTTCACTTGTAAAACTCATGAGAATGACAACGGCTCAAGCCCAAACCGAAAGCCCAATAAGCCCACGATGTGTCCAAGTCGAGTCCAACCCGCCCAATAGATTAAAAATAAGCTAGGAATAAGCTTGTAAAAGTTTATAAAGTTTTCATATGTTAAAATGGTACTTGGACCGAAATTGCAAAATAAATGAATTTGGTCAAAAGGTAACATATTTAAAAGTTAAAGGGTCATTTATAAGTGAAACAAATACTTTGTAAAAGTCTAAGGAATGGAAAAGTCATTTCGATAAGTCAAGGGAAATATATACGCGCATGCGTATGCATGAAAACCACAAGGACCGATCATGTAAATCTCTTAAACTAGTTATAATATAAGTTTTGGGCTAAAAGTGTAAAATAAGAAAATGAAGGTTTAAAGTGAATAAGTGGAACTTAAGAGGCTGATTTTGTAAAAACAGTTTTACCAAGGGTCAAAGTTGTCATTTCTGAAAGTTTCGGTATGAAATATAACTCGGGTAGAAAGTGTCATTTTCTAAAAGTATAGGGACTAAACTCGTACTTTTTGTAACTCGAGGGTAAAAAGTGTAAATTCGGGAAAAGTTTAGAAAAACTTATAAACCCATTATAACTTCGTAAAAACAAGTATCTTGATCATAAGAGTATTTTATTTTCGGATAACGGTAAATGTATTACTTATATATATATATTATAAGATTATAATTATATATATATCAAGTCCGATAAAACACACGGGGAATTTATTCAAACACGTTAAAATACTCAACAAATCTATTAAGATCACAACGGGGGAAAACATTTCACTTATGCGTAAGTGAGGATAACTAATTAAGACAATGTAGCATGAAAATTAACTTAAAATGTTAATCACGATCGCACACTATTGGATTGGACAATCCAATGATCTATTGAATAAGAATATTCAATGCTCTATTATTTTGGTCATGAACCAAAATGCTCATTCTTGAGACTCGCCATCTCATCATTTTAGGTTTCGAGTTGGAACCTCCGCTACATTGTGCTTGATCTATTTTTGCGTGTGCATTATTATCAAGGTGAGTTCATAGCCTCGCTTTTACTTCATTTTATAAACCCCGCGAGGAGATACATGCTCTAAAACTAGAACACAAGGGTTTTCATAAATGCTTGATCTTCTTGATTATTGGTATTGCCTAAGTTGTTAGCCACAAGTCCCCGATCATGAACCATTAGTCACCGCGAGTGAACGAGATATCGTGAATAGTACTATGGGAATAACGAACCCCGTTTCGGTTATGGAGAAATAACCGGGCGCACCATATCGAATTTCTTTAGGTAATTGGCTATTACCTCCTTTGGGGCATATTTACGTACACCGGTAATTCGTGTATGCAGTTGAGTTTTGGTTTCATGAGCTTAGCGATAATAATCGTGATATTTTCATTATGATATTGTTAGTTTACAATGATCATGATCTTATACTTGTGTTCAACTTATTTTAAACCTATGGACTTCACTCAACATTTTGTTGACCTTTTTAAGCATGTTATCTCGTAATCGGTGAAGATTATGACCAAGGTGCGGAACGGGCATGGCAAGGCTTATCCGGTGGTGTAAAACATAAAAGTTATCATTTCTTTCAAACTCATGATCTTTCTTTTGGGAAAAACACTTGATCTATTTACAATATTTTGTAACAAACTATGAGTTTTCGATGAATGATAACTATTTTAATAAAACGCCTCTTTGAGTCGTTTTCTATAATTATTGACTATGATCTCCATTCAAGTAACACCGAATTAGTCTTCCACATGTCATTAAGATTTTCGGGTGTTACAACAGCAACCAAACCCAAAGAAAACGGAGTCACTATTAGAGAAGGAAGTGCTCCACCATCCCCAACTCACTTAGTTCCAAAGATTGATCCCAAGGATAAAGGTAAAGGGATACTTGAAGTAGAACCAAAGAAAAAGAAGTTATCCAGGGCTGAGATTGAGAGGTTGAATGAAGAAGCAGCAAGGAAGATAGCAGCTGAATGGGATGAGCAAGAATTGCAAAAGGAGGCTAATGAGAAAGAGAAGAAGAAGATGGCTAAAATTGAAGAAGATTGGCAAACATGGGATGACATGAGAGCCAAAGTTGAAGCTACTCAGGAGGTACAACAGAAGCTGCAACAAGATCAGGGAAAAGGTGTTAATGAAGCAGCTCAGTTGTTTAGTGAAATATTGGCTAGAAGACAGAGGCAATTCAGACAACAAAGGGAAGTTGAAAAGGCCTCAAAACCTCCTAACAAAAGTCAACAAAAGATGTACCTGTAAATACATTAAATATCAAGGTGAAGACAGGAGAACCTTGAAGCAACTCAATCAACTGGCATGGGAGACTCTTCAAAAGCTTGCTGACAAAACTCAAAGTAACATACTCAACTTTAGATCTATGTCAGATGATGATTTCACTAGAAGCTCACAACCCATTGATCCCATTGCAAGTTACAAAAGACCATATGAAGAAGGAGGTTACTCATCTGCACCTAAAAGACTAAAAGCATCTGAAGATGAAGGTGGACTCACTGAAGAGGAACTTAATCAGATGATGTTAATTGAATCTCTAGAAGATGCATTATATTCAGAGCCTATCAACACTAGGTATCCAATTCTTGGCTGGGATATCTACACTGAAGATGGAAAAAGGCATTGGAAGATTCACAGAGCAGGTGGAAGGACAAGTGCTTATTTATATTTGGTGGATCTATTTGCATCTATCGACAGGGATGATTTGCTCAAGCTATGGGAGTTGGTCAAGAACATGTTCAAGAATAGAGATCCAGATAATGACAAGGATCTGGAATTACTTTATGAGTTGCAGAATATCTTTGAACCAGATCCATCAGGAGAACAATGGAAGTATCAATCTGGAGAAGATGTACCAACTTGGACCTTGATTGATTCATGTGGACTACAGTTGGTCACTACACGCAATGGGACAAATATATACATGCTGGTTGAAAGGACCTACCCACTTGCCTTAGGAACTCTTCTGGAAATGCTTTCGGCGGGGCTAAAGATGGGCAATGCAGTTGAAATGGCTAAGGAGTTGCTGTTGAAGATTTATGACCAAGCAGGAAGACCTAGCAGAAAGTGAAGTTTGAAAGAATCCTCAAAGACTGAAGAAAACTTGTGATTCTGAAACCCAATCACAAGTTTAGGGGAGGATTATTGGGAAATACGCTTTTGGGATTTAATACTTATTGTAATAGATTTAGTACTGATAGTGTCTTATGATAAGTATTAACTAGTTAGTACTGATAGTGAGAAAGTTAGTACTGATAGCTTTAAGTTTATACTATTCTAAGTAAGGAATATCGTGTAAAGTTTGTAACAGCATATCTTCTATTCCAATAGAAGATATGATATACTTAGTCCATAGTTATATTTGTAAGGGGTCTCCTTAGTGTATAAAAGGAGATCCTAGCTAGGTTAAACACACATCTCATATTCTAGCCGTCTTAAGAAGAGCTTCAAGGTTGTAAACCCTAGTACTAGGAGAGTACTCGTATTATTACTTAATAATATTGAAGCTGTTGGTGTTACATTGTTTTTGCATTAATCTTCTAATTGCATTCAAGTAGATTCCGCATACTTGTGTACATCTTTAACAAAGTTTCTCATTGTTGTTTTGGAACCATCCAAGGAAACTAACACGTTTGCAAGCTAAGTGTTCTAGATCCAAGGTTTGGGACTCCACACCGGATCCGTCAACTTTGTCTTGGCGGATCCCTTTGATGAAGTATCCGCCAGAACCGGGTGGACATAAACATTTTTAAGCTAACTTTAAAGCTCATTTGCAGGAAACAACGCACCACATACTTGTTTTCTAACCTTTGTTTTGTAGATTTTCAAAATACACATGGAAACTTTGATGCCCTCAACAAGGGGGAGCTTTTCGTCAAAGCAAAACGTTGCAAAATACTTGCAATACACTCGTTTAGTCTTCCTAATTACTTGATGCCCTCATCAAGGGGGAGAATCTGTCACGGAGGAGTAAGACGAGATTCGTTTCTTACCTTACTACTTCTTTTCTCTACACTTCTTTTTCTAAATCTTTCTCTTCTAAAATCTTTCTAAAATCTTTTCTTAATACTCTTTCTAAATCTTTCTCTTCTACTTTTATTCTTCTACTATATGTTAGTTTCTTTTCGACACTCTTTTTGTTTCGACAAAAATGGGGAGAAGAGAGAAAAAACTCCAATTCAAAATTTTACAAAATTTATTTTTTACTTCAAATAATTTTATGTTTTGTCATCAACAAAAAGGGGGGCGATTGTTAATATAAATAAACTGTAAAAAAGTTTATTTATATTTTACGATCTTCTAATGTTTTGTCAATAACAATCGTAAAATCATTTTAACGAAATAAATAAACTTTTACTAACAAACTTTTACTAAACATATAAAATCATCAAAACATGTTTAGTTGAATAAGTTATATAAAACCAAAACCATTTTAATAAAATACTTACAAGTAACTTTTTTTACTTATATTTTATAGAAATGTACATGTGCTTAATATAACTTATAATGGGAATATGTTGGGTAAAAACCAAAGTTCATGAACATACCCATGGAGCATGATCCATGACCCATGACCAGTGCAGGACATCATGCATGAAATCATATTGGATATTATCCATGATCCATGACCCAAAGTCCATGACCCATGACCCAAGACCCATGACCCATTAACTAGGTACAATGTATCTTGTTGGGTATCCATGATCCAAAGTGAATGACCCATGGTCCATAACTCATAACCCGGTTTGCAACCCAAAATCCGGACTAGCGACCCGCCTACGGATCCTTGATTGAATGGCGGATCCTCGTGCGGATCCGCGGATCTGGTTAACTATTGGCGGTTGCCTATAAATAGTGAGTCATTTCTCTTTGCCCAACCCCTTTTTAGACATATCTTCTCTTTATGTTCTAACCTCTCTAACCTCAGATCCAAAGGATCATTCTATGTAGTTTCTTTTTGTGTGATTCTCTAGGTTCCTCTTAAAGGCGAGATCACAACCTCTAGATGATGTGCAAGCTCAAGGTCATGAGTTGCTAAGCTTCCTCATCATCAAGACCACTGAAGTGCATCTTATTGATAGTTATTCTCTCCATCTATTAGTGTGTCAAGTTAAAGGCATTTGTGTATAGTGCCGAAGGTGTACATTCGATATGGGGCATCGATGTATATTTGTGTAGTTTGGGTAAAAGGGTATTGATATCTTTTGAAGTGTTGTAAAAAGGAGTTTGTCTCCTTTGGGTTGTAGTGTTGGGTAGTAGTTCCTCCTTTGTAATGGAACTCGGTGTCTAGCCTAATACCGGATAAAGTGTAGGCGACGTTGTGATAGGTTTGGTTCTACCTCGTGGAAGAACTCGGTTTCTAGCCTTGTACCGGATAAAGTGTAGGCGACGTTATGAAGGCTTCTCAGCCATATTAAGGATCTTGTGTTGTGTAGTGCTTAGAAACTCTCGAGTTGGGTACTCGGGGAGTGGAGTAGGGTAAGGAACGAGTCGTTGTAGCCAAAACACTATAAATACTTGTGTCTTGGTTTTGTTTTTCTTTACTCTTTATCTTTTTGCATTATTTATTTATATGTGTATCTATCAATATCCAACACACCATCTAAATGGATTGACATAAGTCGATCTAAATACTTTAAAACAAAGTTTTAATCGGCAAAACTATGCATCCCCCTTCTAGTTTAATACATGATTGTTTTGTGTTAGAGTTGCCCATCCTTCGTTCGTATGAGTGATATCCTCAAGACCATTTACGTCGTACGAGGGTGGAAGTGGTGGAATTTGATGATTTTGTTGTTATGACATTTTATGAAATGAAATTTCCTGGTTAGAGAACCAGGTTTTCATCGTCTAGGTGAGATGATAGTTTTCGTGTCTTGAAAAGAAAATAAGTTCTAGATTTGGTGTTTTTCGGTGACGGAGTATATGAGTTTTTGTTTTGAGGAAACTTTGTGAATATTTTGATCGAGAAATAATGTGAGTTTTCTATAAAATAAGGTTTTCTTGTGAATAAAAAGGTTTTTCATTGAATCAGAAATTTTTTTCGGTGAACGAAAAAGTGATGTTTGTGGCTATTTTGTTGCGCATAACACAAATGGCACCATGTTTACATAAGGTACATATTGGAGGTGGGAGGATATACCGTTTGGTTTCCCATGATCGGTAAAGACCCCAGAATGTGACCGGAGTCACAAGTTAGGATAACACTCAAGGTGTAGCTAGTGCCTGTGAATGTAAGAATTCACTATGTATTGCTTGCTTCATTTCGAGGGAATGACCTTTGTATGTATAGAGATAGATCTAGGTCTTTTTGCCTTTCTAGAAAGCCATTCATGGTTTGAGGATGGTCCACATGGTGGACATCCAATAGAGGAAACAAGAATGCCACGTGTCGTGCCATCATTGGCTTAGCCGGATGCATGGAAAGATCCTTGCATAATTGCAGCACTACCTCTGAGCTAATGAGGTAGTGGCACGTATCTTCTTGTTGCAATGGTCACGGGGTAGCACCCAACCATGCGTTGCTTTGTTTGTCCGTTTGCTAGGACCGTTTGAAGCATGTATGTGCTTTTTGAGTCGCTTTTAGTCGGTTTGAAGGTCCGATACGTTATCACAAAGTTTACTTAATAAACTAAGGGTGCGTTTGTTTTGTTGTAGAATTAAAATGGGGTCAGAATTTGGTGTAGGATTGAAAGAAAAATATGAAAGAGAATATGTATGATAGAGAAAAAAAAGTTTATTGGTTTGTAAGATGCAAATTTGTATAGAATTGAATGTTAAATATTATATGTGAGTTCATATAGTGGATTAACATGTAATCCATTTTAACTAACAAATAAAATATAGTAAATAATGCAATTGAATAAAATATAGTAAATAATGCAATTGTGAGAGGTGTTGTTTGTAGTAACATTGGAATATATTGACTAAAGTATTGTTTAGACTTGAAAGGTTTGAAAATAAAATCTTTATATGGGTCCATAACGAATATGCTTTTTCAGTCGCATCTCATACCAAAGCTATGATCCCTTCAAAACAAAGGCACCCTTATATTTACAAGACCGGCGAGATTTAAATTTTTATAATAAATACATAAAAGACACATTTGAGTTTAAATTTTAAGTAAGTGATTGAACAAAAAAATATTGGCGTAATCTAAAATGTAAGGAGAATTTCATATATATCACTCTCTGGATGAATAATTACATATATTTCATTTGTAACATTTTGATGCATGTTTTAACGCTTCGAAAAGATAAATATGTAATTTTTAAAATAAGTAAGAAAATATATGTAAAAGCCCAAGAAAATATAGTTTAACAAGATCATTTCATAAAAAGAAATGATTTACATATTTTCACTTTTGATTTGCACACATGGGGGAACAACGGTGAAGCAGTTGCTAATACCCCGTAGGGTGAGGAGCAAAAGGAGGAATCCGCCCGAGGAGGGCTCGTGTCGATTAGCTAGTTGGTGAGGTAATAGCTTACCAAGGCGATGATCGATGTCGGTCAGAGGATGATCGACCACACTGGAGAAAAGGCCCACGGGTAGCAATGCGCGTGGAGAATTTTCTCGCGATGGGCGGCTTGACGAACAATGCCTCGTGGAGAAAAGGCCCACGGGTCATAAACTTCTTTTCCTGGAGAAAAGCAATGGCGGTATCTGGGAATAAGCATCGGCTAACTACGTGCGATGGTCGCAGATATCTGAGAGGATGCAAGCGTTATCCGGAATGATTGGGCGTAAAGCGTCATGGGTGGCTTTTAAGTCCGTGACAAATCCAGTGGCTCAACTCAGACGGTGTAAACTACCAAGCTGGAGTATGGTAGGGGCAGAGGGGTGAACATGTGCTATAAGTAATTGTATATTTATTATATATTGTTTTTGCGGATTGTACATTAAAATATGCAAACAAAAAATGAAAGTATACTACCAATTTACAAAGAGAATTGATCCTCACACTCCATCTATTGATCTAACACTTCATAATATAAATAGATAATACACAATTTAAGTTTTGTTCAATTTATTAATGCATAAAAAAATGCCTTGATAAATTTAGTAAGTTTGCAAATCACTTGCCCATTCGCAAAACACCTATAGAAAAACATTTCAGTCAATCAAGTGCATAAAGTGATCCAAACACATAATTTCATCCTTTATATGATGTCTCTTGAGAAGGGTGCCAATATTGGCACCATGCAAATATGTTACCATCCGTCACAAAAACGCACTTAACACGTGTTCATCCATGCATGAAACTTTAAACTAACCACCACTCTTGAATTCGTCCTTACTCGCCGCTTTAACTTATTTCTCATCATCTATCCATCCAAAAAAAGAAAACCCACAACACAATCTCTCTGTCTATCTAGCTATCTTTGTAATTAGCTAATAAAAATGGTGATGATGGATATGATAAATTCAGTGCTTAATTGGGTTGTGCCACCTGCAAGTTTGGTCATGTTGGCATTTTCATGGCCAACACTTACTTTTATCAACACATGTGAATGGCTTTATTATTCTTTCTACGCTGAAAATATGCTTAATAAAGTTGTTGTCATCACCGGTGCTTCCTCTGGAATTGGTGAGGTATGTTACCTTACTCTTAGACGTGTGATGGGCCTTGCTAGAGTTTAGCTTGTTATGTCGTACTCTTTGTGTACCGAAATAAATCTCCACTATAGATATAACATTTACTTTTAGGTATGTGCGAAATAAACTGTTTATTAGGTAGAATACAGTAACAATAAGCTATTAGTAATCCACAAGTAATTTATTTGGCTTACAGTTGGTCGGGTGTTAGTTGTTTTACTCTTTTTTGTAACTAGTTAAAAGATAGTTGTGTCTTGTTTTGATTATTGACATTTTTCTTTGCAAAGAGAAGTAGCTGGAATGACTACACCTAGGCATAGAAAGTATGTTGATATTTTATGCATATAACCCTTTGTTAGATGGGCAATATGATCAATAGTTTTGAGAGTGTTCTTAATGTGCACATTATGGTTCTCCCAGAGTTAGTTTGTCACCTCCAACCGGCCTGTAACTGAAAAGATGTCAAACCAATTAATAAATTATCGAATTAGCCAAACCACCAATCACAATCCATCAATTGATCATAATTAGTTAATAGTGGAACTTTCACTTTTCTACGACTGGATTTGGAATTACATTGAGAAATTTAGTTTAAGTAGGTGTTAAGATTTTTAATCAATCGATAAATATGTTTTTTTAATGCTGTCAGCAAATCGCATATGAGTATGCAAAGAAGAGAGCAAATCTTGTATTAGTTGCACGAAGAGATCACAGGCTACATGGGATCAGTGAGAATGCTAGACGGCTGGGTGCACCAAATGTGTTAATCATGGCTGCAGATGTTGTCAAAGAAGACGAATGTAGAAGATTCATCAATGAGGCCATCGGTTTTTATGGGCGAAGTAATCTAATCCTTCATTGTTTACACCTTTTTGGTGGAGGAGATATTTTAACCCATTGCAATATTGTATATATTTATAATAGTATAACTTGTGTAATATTTCTAAAAATATTAGGATTTGTATAGTTCAGAAAAACCACAAGAAGTTCTGTTGTGTTACAAGGCCCTTTTTTGACACCTACATTTTGGTAATAAACTCCACAAAACATGGTGAATTTTATGAAATGAAGGAAACTTAGTGTTGCAAGTGGCAAATTATCATTATAAACATTTGTTTCATTTTTAATTGTTCCATTCTGTGCAGTTGATCATCTGGTGAACACAGCAAGCTTAGGTCATACCTTCTATTTTGAGGAAGCAAATGATCCATCAGTTTTCCCTATTTTGATGGTACAACTCAAACTTAAAAGGGCTTAAAGGATATTTCAATAAACAATTAAACACCCATAAGCTCTAGTTTGACGAATTATTTACATTTTTGTATTGCATATTTCAGGACATCAATTTCTGGGGGAACGTATATCCAACGTATGTGGCCCTTCCTTACCTAAAACAGAGTCGTGGCCGGATTGTAGTTAATGCCGCAGTCGAGAACTGGTTACCTCTCCCTAGGATGAGCATATATTCTGTGAGTATGATCGAACTTTTGAATCAACAAATTGTTTCACTTTTTTAAGAGGTGGCAACTTCAATACGTAAAATCTTCTATAAAGTAGAGCCAAAAGTGAAACAGATCAAAAAGCAAATAGATGAACCGAGTTTTGGCTTTGGGTCAACCCAACGTAACACTACAGGCAATGATATCGTTTATTTAATGTTTGCTTGACCAGGCGGCCAAAGCTGCACTAGTGAACTTCTACGAGACATTAAGGTTAGAGGTTAATGATGAAGTAGGAGTTACAATTGCTACTCATGGTTGGATTGGCGCAGAAATGACCCGAGGAAAGTTCATGCTAGAAGAAGGCGCCGAGATGCAGTGGAAGGAAGAAAGAGAAGTGAGTTCCTCGCAGTTTCTTTTTGCATAACACCTACGATTAATAATATTAATGACACCTTTAAAAAAAAGGTTCCAGTTTATTCAGGTTGGATTTACCAATCATCATTATTTTCATATAAATTGATGTATTATTAAGATGTTAGATATGATCAAAAGAGGAGATTTACCAAGAAATTTAGCACGCAATGTGCATTCATTACTTTCTCGCTATACAAAAAAATATAAAATCCTACCTAACACAGTTTTGGTAGTTTGGGTTAAACTAATAATCAACTTTTTCGGAATACAACTATATAGGAGACGCTGTAAGCATTTTTAGCGTTTTGAGCTGCAATTAGTCCAATACTTCTAATGCAGTACTCCACAGCTTTTAACACTGCATTTGGTGTACTGATTATTTTGAAATATAAAAGAGAAGTTTGATTCTGAAATTCGCCGTTTGTGTCACTTTGCCTTCTTTTTTTTGGATATTCATATGGGTTTGTTTAGGGTGAACGGCTAACAAAAGCAGCCGATATGTAATTACACCAAGACATTAAAACAAAAATAGAAAAGAAGAAAACATTAGCGTCAAGACAACTCGGACCCGTTTTTAGTGGCCTATTTCCTTATTTTCTACAATTTGAACCAACCATCCCGTTTTTCACCTCCGGTGGACACTCACATGTATTTTTTCTATGATCTGAAGGTACAAGCTGAGGGTAGTCCTGTTGTAGAGTTTGCAAAGATGATTGTATCAGCGGCTGTTCGAGGTGATGCCCATGTGAAATACCCGAGTTGGTATGATGTCTTTCTTTTGTACAGGGTGTATGCACCCAACATCTTGACATGGACATTCCGCTTCCTTATGTTACAACAAGGTATGAGGACAACTTCTTTTATTGGTACGGGACGTTTAGAAGCTCCATCCACACCAAAACGACTTAACATCAGGGCCCAACAGACGTTACAACCATCTCCTCGTATTCAGCTTATTGAATGAAAAGAGGAAGTTTTCATATACACGTATATTTTAAATTTGTGTATGTTAATTATGTTTGTTTACGTTGTTTGAATAATCGATAACTTGAATTGCTTGTATTGATTTATAATAAAATGTTTGTTTGTTTGAAAACAGTGTTATGTTAAGTGCGCAGATGGTGTGTTCAGTTGTAAAGTGTTGGGCTGATATGTGTTATGATAAGACAATTTTAAGTTATGTTGGGAGCATTTGTGTTGGATAAGAACTGAATTGAACATGTTTTAATATCCTGCTTACATCGACTGTATTTATAGGCCTTCGTGAGCCGTTAACGATGACAAAATGATGAAGTTTTGATCAAGACCATTGAACAAAAGTGCAAGTGAGGCCATATGACCTTTAGATAGGTATTGTTCAACTCTAAACCTAGTCTCTGGTTATAGTATGAAATTACAATTACAACAAGTCGACAATATTACATACTCGATCAACGCTACTATTATGTGAGATTTCCCTACTTATTATCCCATTAAATATATCAACCAAATGATTCTGTAGTTGTTTATCAGTTTATCTTACGATTACGTGTGTCCGTTTCTTGATTTTCTTTACATTGATTCATCCAGTCAACTCATTAGATACTCGACATTGTTAACCGAACGTACCACTAAATATCTATTTATGCATAGATAAAGCACATTAAAGGTCATTGTAATTTAAAACACATATATAGCATATACATTCTACAATCATCTGTTTAACTTGATATATAAAAACCAACATAACTCGCTCAAAACTTCTTAAACTGTGGGAGAGGAAAGACAACGAAAATGCAACATTAAGCAAAGAATGTGTATCTTACCAGTTTTCCTGTCAGAGTTTTCACATTGATCCAAAAAAAAGAATATAATGATGCTTAGTTAAATGCATTGGTAGCAGCATACAGAAAATCCAGGAAGCCTGTCCCTTGAGGATCCCTGTACGGTCAAAAGCTCAAAATCTAACAGCAAAGGAACCCGATTATGGCCGCCTTTCCGTTTATCAATTCGTTTTCTTTGTGAAACCAAATCCTCCTGACCCTTCATCAACAACCATTCTTACCTGAAAAGGAAACAAATATGGTGAAAAAAATAATAGGGGAGACAAGTGGTAGCAATTTAGTCCCATTTATCTATTAAATGAGTCGATTCAATACAGTTTTATCTCTAAGAGGACAAACAAGTAAGCTTGGATAAAACTAGCTTCAGTTATTTTCCTAACCATATTCGACACACCAATCACTTGTCGCGACCCGTACCAAAATATTACCTGTTTTGACCCGAACCCCGTGGTACCTAACAGATTTGCAAGTGTCCTTGCTTTTGACATTGAGATGTTTATTTGAGAGGGTTAGATGCAAAAAAACTGCAATGTATTTTTTAGTCTTTTGACATTGAGATGTTTATTTGCAAGTGTCCTTGCTTTTGACGTTGCAGTGTACTATAGGTCAATCCCCATTTTAAGAAATGTACTTATATAGTCAATGAACGGAAACATGTTTGAGTTTTCTTCTATATCTAGTTTTGTCATTTAATGAAAATACCAAACTGTGCTAAATTTCTTAATACATTCTCTAGATCTAACGGTGTATTGTATCAAAAAAATGAGGGGTAATGGTTATGACTTAGCACATGTTGACGAAAATTTGGTCCCAAAATGGACGAACTAATGTAGAGTGTTATTTTGCGTAGGCAAATCACCTAAACTGGAAATTGGCCTAAAGTAATGTTGCCATAGTGTGTCATTAATCTTGTAGTAGATGTCACAATTTCGGCCCATTAGGAAATAAAACACCAATTCTGGTTAAACTTTGCATGTAAGAGATCAAATGGTTAAGGATTTAACAATTAGCTGAAGTGGAAACAAGTTGAGCATTCGAGCAGGTCAAAGTGTCAAACAGATCAAAAGTCGGCCAAAGTGTATTCAATATATCCTCAATGTTTTGTAAATACCCAGTTTGATCTGCTACCTATCCCACCCGACCTACCCATTCCGCCACCTCTATCAACCTCCTTTTATATGAGCTTGGCCAATAGAGGACCATTTTACTATATTTTCCAAAATGAGACAAGAAATAAGCTGCTTATATTGCACAGGAAGAGAATACAAGGGGGTGTTTGGGCATGCGTCTAAAGTGGTTATTGTAACATAAAGCCGCAATAATCATTTCGGATTGTTTGGGGGAAACTATTTTTCCGATTCTAATTTTCTGATCTTAATATCTTATAGCATCAAAACATTGAGATATAGAAATGCAGGTAAGAAGCTGCATGAAACCTGATTACTAAGATAAACGTAAGGCTTACCTAACTAACCCGAACATTAATAAATCAAGTATCTTATTTTGAAACCTATAGGTGTGATAATAACTTAGAACATGCACATCAGAATACTCCTTTAATAAAAACCATTATTGACTACTGGTGACAGTCTAAATCTGTTTACTTGTGAATATTTTGATTTAGGCACTCTATTATCTTCAACGGGTCAAACAGGTAACGGGAAAGCAAGCTTAAAAGAAAACAGGTCAAAAGTAGCCTAACGTGTATATTACGACCTAAGTGCATAAAACCTCCTAAATAAATTGAGTTTAAATATCATATTTGACACTATAACTATCGAGAAAAAAAAAACAAAAAACAAAAAAAAAAAACAAACATTAATATTTTGGACATGTGTTCTGGGTCAGTCCAACCCCGCTTTGGACAAGCACAAAAAACTCATTTTGACCCGTTGTTTAACCTACCCAATTTGCAGCATCTACTAGTGATGACTCTAGTATGCAAAAGAAAAGTAAACAGTTAAATTAGTTACCTCATCCACGTTAACATCACTAGCGGTTATACCAGGTTGTGCCCTTCCACTAAAGACAATTTCAGCTGAAACATCAGTTGGGGCAGCTGCTCCCATGCTTATGTATATATTTTCACCATCAATTTTCACGGATAAACAAATAAGTCCTCTCAATGCAGGAGTCAGAACTCTTAAAACAGGATTCTTTGGAAACCACTCCTTAATTGACCCATTTCGCAAATCGAATGTACTATCAGTTGAGGGACACATTATACACCCGTCCTGCACAAGATTCTTAAAGTCAGTCATAGTTATGCATATCTTTGTGGTTGGTTTTGGTTTTAAAACTTGTTTATTCATTTAAATTGTTATATATATGTGAATGTATCGGCATATAAATTTTGTTTTGATTCCATGATATTGGAACTTAGCATGTAGTCATTATCAGACTACCTCATACTTGCTTTTATTCAGTAAATTTATCATAGTTGACTTTAGTCAATCCATTTCTGGGTAAAATTGGTATCCAAATGTAATGTCCAAAAACTAGGTAATATTACATTATTTTTTGGGTAACCATGGTCTCCGACCTTTTGGCCGGCTAATCCACGGGTTTGAACCCACCGCCACACGACTCAAACAGGTAAAGCCCTCCTTTTCGGAGGTTGGCGTGGCCACTTCATCTCAAATCTAACAACCAGTTCTAAGGGGTGTTTTATCAATGATTACTTTTCTTACAATCAGTTCGATGTGCATCCCAAATCTAAGGGAGTGTTTGGCATTGCACTTTAAATGTAATTAATTTACACTGAATAATCAGAATTATTCACAAATTCTGTTTCAGTAGATAGCGTTTCATGTGCTTCTTTTTAAAGTTGCAATAATCAGGTATGTAGATGGCCATACCCCTACCCAAGTGTAGAGAGATTACTTTCATACTAACACTAGTAACAAATTAAACCACCACTAAGGTGGCCTAGTGGTAGGCACCCTAATGTCCTCACAAGAGGGCTCGGGTTCAAAGTTCAAACCTCACTTGCTACATATCTCGGGGTTGGCCAAAGAAAGGGCCAAAAATTAATTGTCACTGGATACCCAGTTAAGCCGCGCATCCCATTCAAAAACTCTCACTCCGAGAGTCCCAGGTAACCTAAACACCTAAACAGGGAAAAATCTCATATGTTTTACCTATTTAACACTAGTAAGTACATGCCTATGAAAACCGCAATAATCAAATAATGACATTGTACTACTCATAAACTAAACATCCTACATTCATAACTTAACCCCCTAAAATAATAAGGGTTTTTCTAACTTGTGCCAAGTTAAGCACACCAAAATTAGATCGGGACCTACCAAAAAGTACACAGGGATTTACATAAAAGTACATACGGATGTACTTTGTACTTTTATGTAGTCCCAGTGTCTTTCGTTATATTTTATGTGTGTTTAACTTGTGACCTTAGGTGTACTTTTTGTGGACCCTTTGTATTTATGGCGTCTTAACTTGGGCAAAGTTAGAAAACCTTAATAACATTAAACTAGTAAAAATAAAAATAACATAACATAACAACTAGTACATATCAAATATATAAAACCAAAATAAAACCTGGGTAAGTTTAGCATTGATGAGTCCTTCACTATAAGCACCTTCAGCCGGAGACCTATTCTCAATAGCAAAAACTTGATCCTTATACCACAACAACAATATCTCCTCTCCATCTTGTATGATCACTCTCCTTTCACCTTTTGGCAACGCAGACAATGGCACCACTGGGACCCAGTTCCTTCCATCTTCTGCTGTCACCACTCCTGACGTCACCTCAGCCGCCTTACACACTAGGTCGATATGTTTCTTGACTGTTAGGGACAATGTTAGAGGTTTTGCATGTTGACAGTTAAGGTGGTGTGATGGTGGTTTATGGTGGTGGTGTGGGAGGTAGGGGGCGGAGATGAGGTGGGTGGAGGTGGTGGTGGTGGCCGGAGTGGTGGCCATGAGTCAGGTTTTAAGATGAAGGTGAATGAGTGAATGTGAAAGTGGTGATGTTGCATGTTATCTGGAAGGAAGATTGGTGGTGATGATGAAGGTTCAAATACGTATGGAGTTTGTAGCCACATGAAATGGATAATTGGCATTTCATTTCAATTTTATATGTCATGAAACTTTTATTTTGAATTTTACATTTATTTTAATTAACTTTATACGTTACTCAAATATACATTTTTTTTCGTTTATGTCAATCTCGTTCAAATTCTGATGAGAGTTATTAGTTCAAAATAAATCTAAAACCTATTGAAACAATAACATTGAAAATTGAATTTCAACATTAGTTATATTAATATAAATATAAATATCGATACTTATCTGATTATCTTCGACTAAATTTTTGTATAACAAACGTTATTTTGTTGATAAAAATTCAATTTATCTTTGTATTATAATTAGATTGTAACATCCATTTTAAATAAAATTTATTTTGGTGTCATTAATGAATTAAATTGTGTATTATTATAGTGTTGAATAGTTTTTTTTACTTTATTAAGATGTATAGGTTTAAAAATTATGTTTTTCACATGTATTTTGAAAAATAAATTTTAAAGTAGTATATATTAACTTATAATACTCAGTAGTGTGTTTTAGTTTATATGCTATTAGAATCTTCAAAATAATGCTTTCAATATTGTACAAGTTTAAAATTAATCTATGAAAATCTTAAAATAATTAATTGAAAATTGAAACGTTCATCATTAGTTAAATTAAGATAAATCACTTTCACTAAATGAGGTTGTAGTTAAATAATGGCTAAAACTTATATTTTACATATCAATAGTTATTTATGTTGTTTAGATTTTCGCGAAAAAATCGAAATTGGTATAAACAAAAGCAAACACATAAATGGGTGGCATGTAAGTTAGTTTTGATATATTGGTGGCCTAAAAGAAAAAAAGTTAAGAGTTAGATGGCCTCCGGGTATATAATCTCATTTTTTTTCCTATCGAAAATGATAGTAGAGTGCTCCAATTATTATGTCGCCAAATCTCAAGAACCCGACTCTGGTGAACTTGTTCTATCCATTTCCCCATCACTACTAACCCTCCCAAGGTAAAAACCAAATCCAAATAATGTGATGAAACCTCAAGTACATTGGACTTAGATGGTCTCGTGGATGTTTCTGGCACACTCATGGAGGTTGATCGTAATCAACACTTTTCAAGGGTTGTGGTGGCTGGCCCAAATCAGCCACACACCAAATGTTAGTCCTATCTTGGAACTGTTGGGGAATTGGGCGATCCCTGATAGTTTCAAACTTACGAGAACTCAATACAGTTCATCATCCGGATGTGGCTTTTCTTATGGAAACCAATAATAAAGGAGTAGAAGCAGAAGACAGTCACTATTACGATAAATAAATGAAAGCAGTAAATGTCGGTTAAGGCATGAGGCTCGTGTGTAACATGATTCCCTTAAAACAAAATATTCTTTTGTTTCCCATGGTACAACGGGCAAAGCTGATGTACAGCTAGACGTGACAAACTTGCCTGAAAGATCACGGAAAGTTGTCTTTTTTTATCGAAGGAGTTGCTGGAAAACGTCAATAGAAGTTCTGTTTTTCTGTGTCCAAAACTGAATGAGCAGCAGTTTATTTTATAGCCTAAACCTGTCTTGGTCACCAAGACAAAATATCAGCTAAAAAATAAAAAATTTGCAAATCTGTTAAAACAATAAACATGATTTGATATATTTTATTCACATAAAATATTGTGTAAAACTTAATCAATAAGTTTAAATCTATTCATAAAATAGATTTATAGAAAATCTGGAAAAGGAAACTCGAATCTGGAGGCAAATAGATTCGCACTTTGGCGAAGTTTCAGAGCTGCATTCGTGTTCGCAGGTCGCGCGGACTCGCATGAGTTCAGAAGCTTCGAACCCATTTTGGCCCAAAAATATCGAAATCTACAACCGCCCCCTTTGTGCGCGCACGTAAGTGTTGGAGTAAAACCAACAAATCATTTTGAAGGTCATGACAAAGATTTTTATATAAACAAGCTTTCACTTCTGTTTTTGGGCGATATGGGATACTCTCACTTTTTTCATTTTTGGTGTTTCAAGTGCCTCACTTTGAGACACGATATCTCATTCATATCAACTCCATTTTTGACACATTTTAGCTCGTTGCGAAACTCTCATCAAAGAGAAAGCAAAGCTACCAAAAATATAAATATATAGAACATATATGTATATTAAATAGTGTCAAAAAATTTCAAAAAAGCATTTTGCAATAACCATTTTCCAACACTATGTGCATCCTTTTAACAAAGCATTAAACGAAATCCTAGGAACAATGATCGAATGCACATAAATAGTGTTAAATTTTGGGGTATTAATGTGGCAAACATGTCATTCTATCAATTGCTAATGGTCTTCAAGTTATGTTACGTGGGGCTTATTACGGGGTTAATCATGGACAAAGCATAAATGATTTAAAGTTCAAGCTCATTTACAAAGTATTTCTCATTTCTGCGATGAGTCATTTATAGTCGTTAGAGGGTTTTGTGTATCTTAATCTCTATTTAATAAGTCCCTTAATCTAGGGTTAGATACAACAGATGTGTGCGATCATTGTCTCGCATTCTCTCTTCGATCGATCATTTCAGATCTTGTCTCTTCTTTGTATTTGTATGGTTATTGTCACATTGACATTAATCGATCTTGTAACACTTGGATACTATTGTTGATTTAATCTAAGCCGACTATTGAGGCTTAGGTTTGAATAAAAGTTCTATTGTTTATCTATTGTTCTTTGATACTTCGTACATGGTATCGAGCTTGTGCTCATTATCATTATTGATTCACCATCCAAGGGTTTCTTCATAGAAACTTGGGGACATCTCTTGACAACAAGTTGGTGGTTTGGGGTTATTGCCATTGGCATAATCACCGGTTATTTCTTATTGTGATTTGTTCTTTCCACGCATATTGCTCGTAAGTCTAAGTTTAATCTCTTCTTGAACAAACAAGACTTAAGTCTTTGTGGGTGCAAACGGGTATACTAACATCTTGATACGCCCTACCGAGTGGTATGAATACCGCTCTGGTTTACCCAGTTCACGGGCTTGGTGCTTGTTGTTTCTTAATTACAAAGTCTTATTTTTTTATCTCATTTATCTGCTCTAGTTGTTATCTTTATACGTGTTGTTGCTTGTCTCATTGTTTGCTTTATGGTCATTAGTGATGATAATATTGGTGGTGGCTCTTCCAATCGAGAAAGCTTATCCTTTGGTGATGCTTTGTATTTACACCTAATAACACCAATGGTACTCCTATTATTTCTATCAAACTCACCGGGCCGAAAATTATAAAATATGGAATATGGCCATGACCTTTGCCTTAAGGAATCATAATAAGTTAGGGTTTATTGATGGTACTTGCATAGAGATGACTCAAACCCTAGTCTTGCTAATCAATGTGATACTTGTAACTCTGTTGTGGTTACACGGATTCTTAACTCTCTCGGTCCCGAATTATTTGGTTGGTGCTATCTATGCTAAAACTGCTTATGAAATGTGAAATGATCTTAAAGATACTTATGATAAGGTTGATGGTTCAATATTTTTAATGCATAAAAATATAAACTCTCTTAGTCAAAGTGGGTCTTGTCTTCTTTGATTATTGCAACAACCTTAACTCTTTATGGAAACAATTTGATTGTATGATTAGCTTGCCTCCATGAACTTGTGAGGTCGCAAAACATTTGAAAACACAATCGACTAATCAAATTAATGCAATTTCTTATGGGCCTTGATGACACTTATGTTCCTATCGAGTAATATTTAACCGAGACCCTTTGCCTAATGTCAAAAGCTTTCTGTTGTCTCGGAGAAGAATCTCACGTAATGTATCATCCGGGAATAATTACGCTAAACCCAATGCCACTTGCTTTTCTGCAAAAACTTTTGATAGTGGAAAATTTTTGATAACAAAAAGGATCTAACAACAACAATTTTAATAAAGGTTGGGTTTTAATGTGGCAATGACTCTAATAATGAAGGACCAAACATGAATCTCAAATGTACTAACTCGCAAAAACACGGTCACACTATTGATAGATGTTATGATCTTGTTGGCTATCCTGCTGGATATGTCAAAAGGAACTTTAAACTTGTCGTGATAACAATGTTTCCACCGATACTAATCATGTCGCGATAATAGAGCTAGCAACTCTCCGTCTCCTTGTCTAATGAGCAGTTCTCGGACTTATGAGTCTTCTTAATGACAACAATGTGTCTTCGCTAATGCCAACATGGCGACTAAAAATCTTCGAGAACTTTCTTTAATGGCGATGTCAAGTTTAACATAAACTTCACAGAATTTATTAACAACAACACAAAAACCTTATCTGAAACATCGGTCTTGGTTGGATTGTTGACTACGGTGCAAATCGACACATGACCGTGTCTGCAAAAAATTTAATTAATGTCGTTGACATTTCAAATCTTAGTCTAGCTGTTGGACATCCGAATGGTACTCGGGCCTTAATTACTAAAATTGGTGATTTAAAGGTCAATAATGACCTAACTCTTTTTGATGTTCGGTTGTTCACGAGTACAATGTCGGTTTGTTGTCTGTTCATAAGATTGCTAGAGATAATAAGATGTTAGTTGGGTTTAATGAATCTAATTGCTATATCTGATTTACATCAAAAGGGATTGTGGGATTGGTAAACAATGCAATGGGTTATATATGTTTGATATTGATTCTACATGTAAGATTACTTCTAATAATTGCATTTACATTTGTCATGTTTCTAGAAATCTCGGCATCAAAGACTTGGTCATCCTACGACCATGTCCTACATATACTTAAACCCACTCTTAAACTTGATAGTACATCCGAATCGACCATCTTTGTGATACTTGCAATAAAGCTAAACAAACCGGGGAACCATTCCTCTAAGTGAACACAAGTCAACTAAAATTGGTCAACTTATTCATCTAGATGTATGGGGACCATATAAAGTCGCTAGCGAGATGGTTACAAATATTTTTAACCATTGTTGATGACTATTCTAGGGTCACTGGTTTATATGCTTAAGGAAAGGATGATGTTTATGTTTCCATTGTTAACTTTACTCATATGCTATCAAATCAATTTGAACACAATGTTAAGATATTCGAAGTGATAATGGGACAATTTGTCAATAACAAACTTCAACACTTCTTCCATGAAAAGGGAATTTTACATCGAACCTCTTGTGTTTATACACCACAACAAAATGGTGCGAGAGGAAACATAGGCATCTCCTTAATGTGGCTAGATCCTTATGTTTGGAAATTACCTCTAAATCTTTGGCTTTGAATGTGTTCTAACTCTCGCTTATGTCATAAACAGGTTACCTCTTCGGTGTTGTCGCAAGTCTCCTTCTCTACACTGTATGGGCATGACCCTTCTCTCTCTCCTTAGAGTCTTTGGCTGCTTATGCTATGCCACCATCCTCAACATCTCTGATAAATTTGGTAGTAGGTATGAGAAAAGTGTCTTTATTGGTTATTCAAATGAGAAAAAAGGTTATAAACTTTTGAGCTTAGAAACAAAAAATATCTTTTATTCCAGAGATGTAAAATTTTATGAAATTGTTTTTCCCTTCAAAATGAAAAATACTTTGTCAAAACCTTTTGTTGAAACTTATGTGCCTAAAGATTTAAATCACAAAATTTCTTTGACTCACAAATAAGTCCCAATGATGAAGGAGAGTGACATCCTATGATGATGGCACGGTGTTGAGTCATCCTACTAGGGATGATGAACTGTTGCAACATCTATAGATGATAATACACACCACGAGGGCACCATATCACATGAATCACATCCTGGCGATGCATCTTACGATTCTGGCGATACATCATCGATTCAAATCGAACTACGAACAAGAAAGAGGCTTGCCGACCATCTGCTGCTAGAAGGTCAACGAGTTTCTAAGTTGCCCGGTAATCCTAATGACTTTATTGTAGAAGGAAAGTCAAATATGGTGTTGAAAAGGTTGTTAATTACTCTAACCTTAATAAAGAAAATTCTTGCTTTGCCTCTAGTCTTAATAAAAGTATTGAACCTACACATATGAAGAAGCTATCCTTGATAGTAATTGGGTTGATGCTATGAACTACGAAATTGAGGCCTTAAATAAAAATCATGCTTGGGATATAAGCGATCTACCTCCTAATAGAACTCCATTGGTTACAAATGGATCTTTAAAATCAAATATAAAGCCAATGGTGAAGTTGATAGATACAAGGCTAGACTAGTTGTTAAAGGTTATAACCAAAGGAAGGAATAGACTATGATGAAACTTTTTCTCTGTTGTGAAAATGTCTCTTGTTAGATGTCTTATTGCCTTAGTTGTGAAAAACAAATGGCCTCTTTTCAACTTGATGTTAACAATGCTTTCTTGTATGGAGATCTTGATGAGGATATCTATATGACCATCCCTAGGGGTTCAGTAATGAGAACAATAAGAATAAAGTTTGCAAACTTGTCAAGTCTCTATATGGCCTAAAACAAGCTCCCGAAATGGAATGAAAAACTTGTTAGTGTTTTAAAGGAAAATAACTTTGTTCAATCATCAATGATCATTCTTTGTTCACCAAAAGAGAATAACAAGTTTATTGCTCTGCTTGTTTATGTGGATGATATTGTCCTTCTTGGCGTATTGATGAGATAAACCTATTCAAAGAGTTTCTAAAATCAAAATTTCATATCAAAGACTTGGGAAACTTAAAATACTTTCTTGGCATTGAGGTTTTAAAAGCGGGAATGACATATGTCTCACCAAAGAAAATCTTGTCTTGAACTCCTCAAAGAATTTGGTCTTCTTGGGTGCAAACACGTGTCCACTCTATGGAACCCAACTCTGTCCTTCCATACATTCCCACCGATGATGATCCCTTGCTTGTCAACATCATCTGGTTATCGAAGTTACTTGGGAAACTTATCTATCTCACCCATACAAGACGACATCTCATACCAGGTTCATTGCACGCACAATATATGCATTCTCCTTGAAATCTCATCTAGAATGTGCCCTCAATGTTCGAGATATCTAAAGGAGCTCGAGGAAAGGTCTAAGGTACAATTTGGCAACTCGAAAATCATCTTGAAGGATATAGTGATGCAGATTGGGCCAATGCAAGAAAACCGAAAAATCATCACGAGTTATTGTGTTTTCTTTAATGATTGTTTGATCTCATGGAAAAGTAAAAACAAAACACTCTTTCAAAATCTTTCACGAGCGGTATAGATCTATGTCTCTGCGCACTGTGAAATTATTTGATTCAAAAATCTTAAAAGATCTAAAGTTGATATCAATCTCCTGTTAATCTTTTTGTGATAACAAATCCCTTTACAACTTCTTTGTCAATCTGTTTTCCATGAAAGATCAAAACACTTTGAAATTGATGTTCACTTCATCGGGGAAAAAATTGCAAGAGGTGTTATAAGTGCCAAAAGATTGGCTCTTGAAACCAAGCTATGAGACATACTTACTAAAAATCTCCTGTTTATCGGCATAAATTCTTGTGTGAAAATTTGATATTGTTTGATATGTTTGCCCATCAGTTAAGGGGAATGTTAAATTTTGGGGTATTAATCTGTGGCAAACATGTCATTCTATCAATTGCTAATGGTCTTCAGTTATGTTACGTGCGGGCTTATTACGAGGGTTAATCATGGACAAAGCATAAATGATTTAAAGTTCCAAGAAGCTCATTTCTGCTTTAGTATTTCTCATTCTGGCGATGAGTCATTTATAGCCGTTAGAGGGGTCTTTGTGTATCTTAATCTCCTATTTAATAAGTCCTTTAATCTAGGGTTAGATATAACAGTGTGTGCAGTCATTGTCTCACATTCTCTCCTTTCTGATCATTTCACTGATCTTGTCTCTTCTTTGTATTTGTATGGTTATTGTCTCATTGACATTAATCTGATCTTGTAACACTTGGATACTATTGTTGATTTAATCTAAGCCGACTATTGAGGCTTAGGTTTGAATAAAAGTTCTATTGTTTATCTATTGTTGCTGATACTTTCGTACAAATGTCATGCAACATACTATCTATGTGATATAACAACTTGCTCGTGTATAAAAATCACCGAGCGTATCTATGTTTCAATCTTGGTTAGGTTATGCTTCACGTCGGTTTTGTTTCCCAATTATAGCATTAAGCCCAAGTAAAAGAGGCGAGTCCATGTACTTCATGCACATCGCCTAAAATATAACTTTACCTTCCAATCGCTTGTACTACCTTAGTCCCGCAGTTTGCAATCATGATGCATCCGGATTAAGCAGGTGGACCGACGGGGTTTCGGTGAACCACATGGATTTTTTTTTCTGTAGTATAATAAATGGTCAAAAGAATCAAAATTTAGGGAAATAGGCATCGTACAAAAGTTTGTGTTAGAGGTGTTTTTTAGTTTCACTTAAACAAACTTTATGACTTTGTGTTATGGACTTCTAGGTCCGCCACTACGGTTAATTAGTTTAAGTACGTATATACCCTTTTAAATTGCTTATTTTGGTTTTGCCTTAAATTGGGGTTTGGATTATGGGTTAAACATGGAAGAAACCTTAATAAGGGTTTTGTATTTATAATTTTATAATGGGAGAAAGTTGTCCTACTAAAGGCATCTCTAATACATTATATCATTTTGAATTCAATACATTCTCATATCATCGTCATGTCAGCATTTCATTAATTTATACAAACGTTTTCAATGCATTGAAGTTTACATAATTTCATGAATTTTCACGATATATTATTTTTATTACCTATAAAATACTATATACATATAAATATATAATGGGTCCTCCTATGCAGGCACCCCTTAGTAGGGGGTGGTTGCATTTTATTGTGTCTCGATTTTCGTGCCAATCATTGGTAATGATTGGTTTCTCGATTTCCGTGCCAAGTCTTTTACTTATTTTTACAAGTGTTTTTTACAACTTTTTGTACATTTGTATTTTTTTTTTTACAAGTCTTGTTTTGGTTTTATATTTCTACAAGTTTGTTTTACAGCTTATTTTTTGTTTTGGTTTTACAGGTTTTACAAGTTTTTTTAAGTTTTCAAAAAATCGTAGTTGAAAAACATTTTAGGCTCAGTCCGAAGTTTTCAAAAGTGAGATTTTATCCCACTTTGCCGTCCATTCGGTTTTCATCATCGCCTCGGAAAGTTTTTAGGCTCAAACAGAAGGTTGCAAAGTGATTTGATCTCACTTTACCATCCATCGGTCCATTATCATCATCGCCTCGGAAAAGTTTTTAAAGTTTTAGGCTCAAGCCAGAAGGTTGCAAAGTGAGATTAGACCTCACTTTACCCTCCATTCGGTTTTATCATCATCGCCTCGAAAAGTTTTAAAGTTTTAGGCTCAAAATACATCATCGCCTCGGAAAGTTTTAGTCACAAGCGCACAAAGTCACAGTTCACAATTGCACACGATCCACCCGGTTCACAAGTCTAACAACACGCGCAAAGTCTCAAATCGCTCAAGTCTCAAGCGGTCACAAGTTACAGCTCACATGAACTCACATGTTTCACAAGGTTATACACGTTTTAAACAAGATTCTCAAAAGTTACCAAGTCTTGCAAAGTTCACAAGATTCTCAAAGGCAATGTACTAAGTTCACATGAAATCCTAGGCGGGCACCCAATATAATCCTGTGAAGCAACAACACAAACAACAATCAACCAACAACAAACAACCACCCCATATAATCCGCGGTGAAAGCAATAACACCAACAACAATCAACCAACAACAAGTGGTCGAGAACAACAAACAAGTGGTCCAGAAGCTGCAATGTGAGTGGTAAGGAACAACAATGACAAGAATAAGCAACAAGTGCACTAGCAATGATACCACCACCATGTACAGTTCACCATTTAACACACAAGAGGTAAACAACTTATCAAAGGCTCAGATTAATAGTTTATAGTTCATGTTGGCTGCAAATTAAGTATTGCCTCGCCAAAACTCTTTTTAAGTTTTATTTTTAAAAAAAAATCATCATTGCCTTTTTAATTTCATTAAAGTTGCAAAATGACCTTGAATGGCCACTTTACCATCCAGTAATGAAATTTTTTGATACAAAAACACTAAGTTTTTATACATTCTGATTGCAAAGTGAATTAAACTCACTTTCCATCCAAGAATGAGGTGCTGCAAAGGATTTCGTGAGTGCCTACGTGAGCATGCCCACAAACAAAACAAAAGGGTCCTCCTATGCAAACACTCGCAAAAAAGAAACAAGTTTTAGATTCTAAAAATTTAAGAACGAAACATTATTGTTTTAAGAAAATCACCATATTCAAAGTTCTTAGATCTTAAAATGTTTTAAAAAATCAAAAAGTATTAACTTTTTACAAACCTCATAATATTTTCAACATCGGATAACTTGAAGATCTAAAAGTTTTAGATCTAAAATAGTTTTAGATCTAAAAAGTTTTAGATCATAACCCACTTGTATCAACAAGTGTAATAGATCTAAGTTTGTAGATCTAAAACTTTAGATCTTCAATTTTAGAGAGAGAGAGATAGATACCTGGCTGGGAGAGATAAGAGAGGCGCGAATATCAATTGGGTAAGTCGGAGAAACCACGTGAAGATACGGTTTTCTCTGCATGGTATACACGGTCAACAAAAGAAACGCGAAACCATTCGAGAACCACACACGTAGCACCAAATACACACACGCTTTTTAAAGCGTAAACCATTCGAGAACCACACACGTAGCACCAATATACACACACGTTTTTTTAAAAAAAAACGCTTAATATACATAAAAAAAACTTTTAAAAAAAACGTTTTTATTAAAAAACACTTTTTTATTAAAAAAAACGTTTTTATTAAAAAAAAACTTTTTTTATTAAAAGAAACTTTTTTTTATAAGTTATTATACATAAAAAACTTTTTATTAAAAAACTTTTTTAAAAAAGCGTTTATTATACATTAAAAGCGTTTATTATACATAAAAAGCGTTTATTATACATAAAAACTTTTAAAAAAACGTTTACTACAAACCAAGTTTTATCAACAAATATTTTTAAAAAAAAATTATGAACAAGATTATAAACAAGTTTTATCAACTACAAACCCTTTAACCAAATTAATAACCCACGGTATCACCAATTTTTTTTTAAAAAAAAAGTATGAACAAGATTATAAACTAAGTTTTATCAACTACAAACCCTTTAACCAAATTAATAACCCACGGTATCAACAAATTTAAAAAAAAAAAATATATATGAACAAGATTATAAACCAAGTTTTATCAACTACAAACCCTTTAACCAAATTAATAACCCATTGTATCACCAATTTTTTTAAAAAATTATGAACAAGATTATAAACCAAGTTTTATCAACTACAAACCCTTTAATCCAAATTAATAACCCACGGTATCAACTACAAACCCTTTAACCAAATTAATAACCCACGGTATCAAAAAAAAAAAAAAAAAAAAAAATTATGAACAAGATTATAAACGTAGTTTTATCAACTACAAACCTTTAATCCAAATTAATAACCCACGGTATCAACTACAAACCCTTTAACCAAATTAATAACCCACGGTATCAACTACAACATCTACAAACCCACCGTAACAACATCTGCAAACCCACCGTAACAACATCTGCAAACCCACCGTAACAACATACCACAAAAAACGAACCATCACGAATCTAAAACTTTAGATGTAGTGCGGCGTCGAGAAATCTTGCGTGGCCTACCTTAAAATGATCACCTTTTCCCGATCTATCGTTTGGTATAGGAGGTGAAAATTAGGTGGTCGTGGCGAATATTGGCGGAATATATTAAGTCACCCAGTAAAGAGTTGAGAGAGTTTTGTGTGAGAGAGAAAGTGATTTGAGTGAGAGAGAGCGATACTAGTGAGTGAGAGAGAGGCGGGTTAATAACCCACTTAAACTTGTCACCGTTTTTTTTTTTTTTTTTTTAAAGTTAAGTTAACTTTGTATAAAAAGGTAAAGTTGTAAAAAAAAAGTAAACTTGTAAAAAAAAAAAGTAAACTTGTAAAAAAAAAAAGTAAACTTTGTTTTAAAAGAAAAGTAAACTTTGTTAAAAAAAATGTAAGGTTTATTAAAAAGTTTGTTGTGTTTTATATTGTATAGGTGTTGATGCAAGTTGATTTAATTAATTGGGTTCGATCTATCTTTGAATCGATTGGGTTTGTTATTGTTATTGGAAAAAGTAAAAGCAGATAGGGCTATAAGTACTCTATCGAATTTTTGTGTTCGGACATGGAGCGTCTTCACGTGAAGGTTTAGAAGATGAACTTCAACGCGGAGACTAATGCCGACAAATGTAATTGCCCATTCAGTTACTAGCGAAATATATAAAAGCTTTTAATGGTTGGATATTGAGGGTTAGCGTCCGGAGCATAATCATAATTTTCACATACAACACCAACATGTTTAAACTGCCATTCTTTATAGTTGTTGGGGTTACTCCAACAAACACAACATTCTCAATGGCGTTTAGCTTTTGGACAAGGAAAAAGCCAAATTTCAAATGGGTGTTGGCATGTATTAAGTTGGTGATACAAGAACAATACTACCCATGGGTTATCGTCATAAGCAGAGATTTAGCGTTGGTTGGGGCATCGCGGAAGAATTCCCAGCTAGCAGTTACTCTGCGATGGCATATCAATCAAAATGTGGTAAAGCATTGCGGAACCGCATTCGATCGTTAAAGGAGTTTGAGTCGTTAGAATCACATAGGATTCGATGATTTCGACTCAAACGAAGAAGTGTTCGAGCATTATTATCGAACTCGTGGTTTATTGGTCCAAAAAGTACTAGAATTGTACTTTAATAATACACTTTGTTATTATTATTTAATAAATAACTACTCGGATTGTTTTCTCACTTTAGTAATTCCTTGTTTTCTCGGATGTTTTCGATATTTTAGAATCGGGCATGAGATTACGATCCATGTTTGTGTCGTACATTACCGATCAATATCGCGCTTTCCGCCGACAACAACATGTAGAGTTGAGGGTCAACCTTATTGTTGAAGTTATACTTAGGCTCCACACGATCCGGCTTAGACACGTTGTTGTGTTCGGTCGACAAGATTATAGTGTGCAAGAAAGCTGCGATCTGAGCCTCTTTGAATATAAGCAAAATCAAGAACGCATGCTTGTAAAGAGCACTACATTTAACAATTGCGGTATAATGTTTCAATGGATGCTTTAAGGCTCATACTGCGAGAAAGTAAGCGGGATGTTGACCCACATGCATGTGGTCATCGAGATCTTGATTAGTGTATAGTTTACCATGCTATCACCAATGCGTATTGGCTTCAAGCAAGCGGTATGTACTTTAAAATTTATGCCTATCAAGTTATTCTTCCGTCAATCACCGATAATTTTAACTAGTTCCTTTTTCGAATACAGGATTGCCAATTCCGGCGATTATGTTAAGCGAAGGATCTAACGAAGGACCTAGCGAGGCGACTTAAGACACCACTTGTACATTCCGGATCCCTTTAGCGAATATTGTATGACCGAAATTCCACCTATTTCCGGCCATTTGGATACTAGGGATTTTTAATGTGGAGGTGATGGAAATTGTGGCTATCGTGTCTTGGTGAGGTCTTGGCCATCCGCATGAAATGTGGCCCACATTCGAGCTCTTGCCAGAAGAGGTAGACAATCACGAAGCGGTTTGAGGCAATGTGGGTGAAACTTTTACATCTACGTAACTCGATGAATTGGTATAGCGTGCGGCACCAAGCGTTATTGGATGAGTATGCGAAAATGGGAGTGGTTATTGCTACATTATTAACCGTCTATTGTATGTATAGCCAATAGACAATCTCTTTTGTTACTTCCGCTTAGAGGTTCTCCAGATTCACCCGATGATTGACTCAGGTTGTTATTCTTCGTGTGGGGAACGAGGAAGGTGCTCACTTCGTTCTTGCGGTTCTTGGCGAAGACTCGCCACTCCGTATAATCACCCACAATGGAGTTATCATAGAGATGCCGTGGCGGCGCAATGGGAACATGTGTTTACTCAACGACGGAGGATGTTTAGATATACGTGAAAAGCGATTATTTATTTATATTGTAAATAACAAAACATGTATGAGCGATTCTTGATCTATATTGTAAATGACACAACATGTATAGGCGATTCTTGATTTATAACAAACGACTCGTCATCTTTTGTTCACAATTTACGCTCTGCTCGGTTCTTCCTCATGTTTTGTTCTGAGAATCGGATGACATTCGATGGAGGACATTCATTGTGTCAACCACACACCCTTCGTGTTGAGAGTCAGATTATGTGCTTTCTTCACAATCTTATGTGCCTCCTCTCGGCTATATCTCCAAACGCGTATGAGGACAATTTTACACCGTCCTCGGTTCTTCCTCATCTATCGATCTGACCGTCTCGCGTTGATGTGTGTCGAGCGAGATTGGATTGAGGAGACACATTTCGAGTTAGAGTCTCGTGTGGGACGGATGGCGATATCATTGGGCGACTACGCGCCAGGCGTGATTGATCTTAGTTTCTAGTTATATTGTAATTTTGTGAACCATGTATCAACTATTAATCTATAACAAGATTGGTTATTTATGTATTGAAGCTTCTAATTTTGTGAACCATCATATTACTAATTTATGTTGTGAATAATTATACAAATTTTTGGTAGGATCACAACAACAAAATCCTTACTTGTGCGTTGTCAACGTGGATTAATAATTCAAAGAACATCCCACCGGTCGGTACTAAGTGATGCAGTATTATGCGGTCCTTTCAGGTAAATAATTAAACGTTTGCTTATTTGCGTAAATATATCAATAACTTGTTTGTTTAGAATACATTTCTTATAATTGTTTCATGTCATGTAACAGGGGGACTAAAGACTATGGGTGTCGATCTTTCATGTGGAAGGAAATATTTCAAGAAAGGTACTTTGGTGAAGCTCTTCTTCAACGCATCTCAAACTATGAAACCAAAGATCTGACGATCAACACGCTATTGGTGAAAAGACTTTGTTGCGGTGCAAAAATAAAGGCGTTGAAGCATCAATTTGGCCAGCAACTAATCCGGTTGATCACGCATGTCGGTAAGTGGAATCTACATGAGCATAGATGGCATTAATAATCTTCGTGTGAGTAGACGTTGTAATATTGAAAACATTTGTTGTTTTAATTGTTTAATGTTTACATTTGTTGTTATACACTATTAAAAACATAACGTAAAATAAATCCACATAAAAACACTACATAATTAAATACACTATATTTAAAAAAACACTACACAAATTAAATACACTATATACACTATACACTACACTAATTTAATACACTAAAAACACTTCACACAATTATTAAAAAAAAAAAAAAAAAAAAAAAAAAGTCAAATCTGCGACATGGGGGGGGTCCACACTAGTGAGGCTGCCAGGATTCGTGGGGTCTTAATGAGGCTTTCCTATATAATACAAGACATAAAGTACAAGATATAAAGTCTATAGGTATCATTTAAATGTAAAAGGATCATGGAGGCCCACCACACTTAGTTTAATGACCGGTTGTTTCAAAATTGAGTGATGTTTCAATATATGAATGACATGAAATTCTACAATGCATTGCATGATGAGTCACCATGCTATTGATCAAACAATAAGGCTTCATTGTGAATGCCCTAAGAAACTTAATAAGGGCAAAGTTTTACCTGGATCACCAACATAGTGAATGTAACTTGTTTGTTTGCATCACAAAATTGCATTTTGTTCTGTGTCTTTACAATGTTAGTATGTTACCATCAATCTCATGAAATGTCTTTTAGTGTGAAGCCGTAAGTTTAAGGGTTTTCTTTCGCGGGTCTTTTCTAGTTGTTGGTCTCGTACCGCTTCGTTTGGATGGTTTAAGCTGGGGAGTCGGATTTGAATTGTGATGCCGTTTCAAAAAAAAAAAAAAAAAAAAACGTGAAATGAAATAAAGATGGGCAATTAAGATAAACAGTGTCATAACTTAGCCAATTTCAATTTAATGTACCATACTTTTTTCTTGATTTAATGTCTTCAATTTATTTTTGATTGCGATGTAAGGCATATAACGATTTCAAGTTATTTTATGATGAAAAATTACATGTTTACGTCACATGGTTTATCCAATAACATTCGTAGTCCTATTTCATTTTAATTCGCATGAGACGAATGTTTTAAATGCATTTTATAGGTTTTCATACGTTTTGTCAATTTTATCGTTAACTTTTTAAAGAAATTAAAATTAAAAAAAAATTACAATTTAAAAAAAAATAAAAAATAATTTTTTAGAAAAACAACAAAATTTTTAGATTTATTTAAAAAACATAATTTAAAAAAAAAACTTAAAGTTTTTTAAAAAAATTAAAATTTAAAAAAAACTTTTATCCAGATTTAAAAAAAAAATTAATTTTAATCTTTTAAAAAAAAAAATAATTTTAAAAAAAAATTAAAGTTTAAAACTTTTTATATATTTTTTAAAAATTTTAATTTTTTTAAATTTTAACTGCTTTTATTTTTTAAACTTTAATTTTTTTAAATTTCTTTTTAAAAATTAAAATTTTATTGTTTTATAAAAGTTTATTTTTCAAAAAATAATTTTTAAAACATTAATTTTAAAAAAATGTATTTTTAAATTTTAACGATAAAAATTGACAAAACGTATGAAAACGATATAAGCGGACGAAAACATTTTTCCGGCGTAATTAAAATGAAATAGGAATACGAATGTTATTGGGATAAACCATGGGACGAAACACGTAATTTTTCAACATAAGATAACCGAGAACTGATTATATGCCTTACATCTGAATCAAAAATAAGTTGAAAGTCGTTAAATTGAAGAAAAAAGAGAAAGACACTAAATTGAAATCGACTATAAGTTAAATCTGTTTTACGCATTCTTCCGTAAAAGATAACTAGAGATATAAACGTGTGCTTTGATTACATTAAATGTAATCGATGGCATTTGATCGATATTCTATCTTTTAAGATTCTAGAAGTATTAAAAAAAACTGAAAACGGCAAAAACCTCACATCACCATTATCCATCGTTGATCAATGATCATCTTCTAAATAGCTTGATATGTTAATTAATGCGACTGGCTGCAGACTCGTTGTCTTTAGGCCCTTTGGCACAAATCTTTAATCACATACGTGACCAAAGTCTGCTTCAATTCGTTGATCAAGCTTTGTTGTTAAAAACAATTTGCTCTTTGCGAAACGCAATGCTTTGCTAAATCGGGTCGTACCATATTTTTCTAGTTACATCCAGTAATTTTATTCATAAAGTAGAGAGTTAAAATATTATCTGGTATCGCATTATGTTGGAATTATATATCAAGACATTCAAATAAATAATCACCAAAACATCAAAGTATTATTGCGGAAGCGTTAAGGATGATTAACGAATAATTAATTAACATAAAGAATATCGTCGCTTTTGTTGATTCTGGCCAGACAAAGAATCAAATCCACAAACCAAGAACGGATGAACCCTAATTTGATTTAGTTAGGATTATGTGAATTACCCTTCTGGTTTGTAATTGATCCAAAACAATAACAAAAGTATGTTATTACTTAAGTTCTTGTACACGTCTTAAACCGAATTAAAGATCTCGCTAGTTTTATCAAACCAAATAACTTGATGTTTGAAAAGAGTGGATCGACACCTTTGAATGGTGTTCGACCGGTTTAGCAAAACACACACACAAAACAATTTTAGGTTTAGGTGAAAGACAAGAGATAAAAAGCAAGACCCTAAACAGATATATATCCAAGAAAGCTTGGTGAAACAAGTTGGTCCTTGTTTCCTTTCCTTTTGGCCGATCGGTTTGGGACATCCCTAGGGATTAGGAACCTTCCCAACTTTAGCAATTTGATCCTTTTCCATAAACATTTAACGTACCGTTAGTCCATTACATTAATTACTTAACGTCCAGTTAGTTATTTCGTTTAATAAATAAATAAATAAATACAACATTTATATTTAATTATTAACTTTAAATTCTCATACGTAAAGTGTGCAATCCCATAGTCTCGAGTTCGATCCTAACTCACGCCTACTAATTTATATCCATAAAACCAATACCCCACTTGGATATATCTTAATAGAGTGATCACATTCGGTTAGCGTCATGAACACTTCGATGCCTCTGGTACAACTCGAGCAAGGCTCACTGAAAACCTTTTAATGATTTCTCGTTATTATTATTATCCTTTTGTTTAATCCACGTTAAATAAAGATATGGAATTAAGTCATTCTTTATATAACTATTCATTTCTCGTTTGTAAGTGATTGACCAAGATTACCGAATCATCTAAACATATTTAGGGAGATTTGGGTGCGCCGCACAAACATCTTGTCAACCCTACGAGGCTGGCGAAGATTAAACTCCAAATAAATTTGAAGGAACAAATTCTATCTTGACTACAAGAATAACCCAAACTTTGCAACATTTAAAAACAACCCTTATGACTACGATTCACGTATAGCGTTAAGTTGCTCCACGTAAATGCACTACATTCATGACACTTATCTGGTATCTCAAGTCCGAGGATAACTATTCATAATTTACTTATAACAATATCCACAAAGTAAATTATGTAGTTGGGATAAGTCTATATTCAATTCATTGAATATCATCCGAAAGCAGTATGCATTCTCATCAATATACTTTCAAGTATATTCTACCACATCTCCGATTGTCTTAGTTTAATGATACTCCATATCATTAATCGACAACGGACATTTAAAATAACTTAGTTATTTACGGATTAAACATGCAAATATAGGACAACAATATTATAAATGAAAATAAACATAATCCAAACTTTATTTCATTAAAATAATAAATGTTTTACAATATCCTTTATCCAAATACTAATCACGCTTATGCATGAAACTATTAGCTAAACGAAGTCCAATTCCATTGGCAAGTCCTACAAGCTTGTCTTTAGCTAAAGCCTTAGTGAACGGGTCGACTAAGTTATCATCTCAGTGTGAACTTTCGATGAGATTTATTTCACCTTCCGGACTTGTTCCCGAACATAGTGATACTTAGTAGAAAATGTACGGTGCCCTTCATGACTCGAGTTCATTGGCAAATATGATTGCGGCGAATTGTCACAATACATATCAATAGGCGATTCAATTGAAGGCATAACACCAAGCCACGAAATGAATTTCCTAATCAATGACCTCCATTCAGGCTTCCGAAGCGGTATGTATTCGACCTCGATCGCGGACATCGCAATCATACTACGCTTCTTTCTTCGAACAATCGCTCCTCCATTGATGACAAAGACATAACCTGCCTCGAGACTTCATATCATCTTTATCACATTGCCGGGACGCATCACGTTAACACAACACTCAAGCTCGTATCGGATTTCCACCATACACTAAAACATATCTTTAGTATTTCCGAGATACTTGATATATAATGACAATCCAAAGAAGTTCACTGGATTCGTTGATATCGACCGGTCATGTTTTGAGCGAATGCCACATCCGGCCTTGTACATCTCACAAGATACATAATAGATCCTACGGCGAAGCATAAGGAACGTTACGCATGCGTGCCACCTCGGCAGTGTTGAAGCACGCATATCGCTACATAAGCCATGCTTTACTTCCATCGGCAAATATCCTTTCTTGGAATTTTGCATCTTGAATCTTTTCAATATTTTATCAATGTAAGCGCTTTGACTTAAACCAATTAACCGCTTTGACCTATCTCGGTAGATCTTAATTCCCGAATGTATGCGCTTCTCCTAAATCCTTCATGGAAAAACACTTCCCAAGATATGCCTTAACATTTTGCATGCTTGGAATGTCTTTTCCCATAATTAATATGTCATCGACATAAAGAATTAGGAAAATTACATCACTCCACTAACTTTGTGATATACATGGCTCATCAAAATTTTGAACAAATCCATACCTTTTGATTTCTTCATCAAATCTTTTATTCCATTGCCTTGATGCTTGCTTCAATCCATAAATGGACCTTTGAAGTTTGCATACGGTTTGAAATTGTGGATTCACAAACCCCTCGGGTTGCTTCATATAGATGTCTTCATCTAGCGACCATTTAAGAAAGCGGTTTTGACATCCATTTGCCATATCTCATAGTCATAGTATCTTTATAGCTATGAGAATTCTAATAGCTCTAATGTCCGCTACAGGAGAAAGGTCTCTCGTAATCAATGCCATAAGTTTGAGTAAAACCTTGCGAACTAGGCGAGCTTTATAGACGTGTACATTGCCATCCATGTCGGTCTTAATCTTATAGAGCCACTTACTCCCAACCACCGAGGCGTTTGGAGTAAGTCAACCTCTACCAGACTTCATTTTCTCTCATGGATTGCATTTCATTCATTTCAACCTGCCATTTAGCCTTGTCGGGACTTGCCATGGCGACTTTATAACTAGTAGGCTCTCCAAGATCTCCTAACATAGTTTCCTCAACCTCGTTAAGACATAGGCGTTCGGTGCACGATATTCCTTACGGATCTCTGACGGAATCACTTCAACTTCTCGTGGAGGACCCGGACTATCGTGTTCTCACAGGAAGTCGTTAGTGTTTTCGGAAGGTAATGCATCTTCATGATCATCTTCCGGATCATAAACTCTCCCATGAATTCTTGAGATACGAGATCTCTTTCAAGAAAATCTCCATACCTAGCAACAATTACTTTATTATCAGTTGGATAGTAAAAGTAGTAACCCATAGTTTCCTTAGGGTATCCTACGAAGATACACTTTACGGATCTTTGTTGGAGTTTATCTCACGAGTCGCGCCTAACATACGCCTCGCAACCCGGACCTTTAAATAAGACGGGTTAGGAGCTTTACCATGCCATATTTCATATGGTGTCTTATCAACCTTCTTTGTGGGAACCATATTTAGAATCTGAACAATGCAGATTCTAAAGCATAATCCCAAAGGATAAAGGTAGAGTGGTAAGATTAAACATAGATCGTATCATGTCCAACAATGTACGATTTCTTCTCTCGGATACACCATTTTGTTGTGGAGTATATGGAGAAGTGAGATTCTGGACAATTCCATTCTCATTAAGTAATCTTTAAACTCTTGGCTTAGATACTCGCCTCCTCTATCGGATCGAAGAGCTTTAATCTTCTTTCCCAATTGCGCTTCTACTTGACTTTGAAAACCTTAAATGTTTCAAACACCTCATGTTTATGCTTAAGTAAATAAACATAACCATAACGGCCAAATCATCGGTAAAGGTTAAGTAGCTAGCACCTCTCTTGACACATGTCTAAGTGGTCCACACATCGGTATGAATAAGACCAAGTAGATCGAAGCCCTCTCCATATTGCTATGAAAAGGTTTCTTAGTCATCTTCCCGGATATGCATGACTCACATTTATCAAATGATTCATCATTGATATTTTGCAAAAGCCCTTCTTGTTGCGACTTATGCATGCGAGCCTTGCCTATATGAGCAAGTCTACAATGCCAAAGATAAGAAGAATTCAAGTCTAACTTTCTCTTCTTGTTAATGCTAAACATTGAATTATTATTATTGTTAGATACATTTCCAATCATATCAATTTCAAACACACCATTCACGATGAATTGCTTTAAAATAAAATACACCATTTAAAGAAACATCAATTCCATTATGTGAAATAGTATGAGTAAAACCATCATCCAACAAACTTGAAAAGAAACAACACCTCTAATTATAGAAGGTGCGAATGACAATTGTTCAATAACAGATTACTAAGCAAGGCAATACTAAACTAAACATTCCTATGGCTTCAACAAATGCGATGTGCGCCATTACCCACGCAAGCAGATATTGCTCCCCATAGCAAGCTTCCTTTCCACTCTAAACCCCTGCGTGTATTACAAATGTGAATACCACACCGTGTATCATATACCCGTGAATTATTATGATTTAGAGTAAATAATTCAATGACAAATAAATTACACAAGTACCGCGCCTTGAGACCCTTCATACTTCATCTTATTTGCCCGCAATTCATCAAGATAGAGAGCACGGTTTCTTCCAATGCCCAACGCCTCTTACAAATGATGGCATGCTTGATCCTTTTAGGATTATCCTTCCTAGGAGTAGGTTCTTCTTGGGTTGAGGTTGATAGGCCATCACTTGTTCGCTTTTGTCAACCTTGCCCTTTCCCTTCCCCTTCTTGTTGTTCAGCGACGGTTTTGGCTTATTAATTCTTCCACCTCAATAGCAAGTACCGGGCGGTGGAACCTTTGAGGCAACCTTCTCATAATCAATGAGCAATGCGTGTAGGTCAAGAATCGCCTTCCCACGCAGCATATTGAAATTTCGACAAAACCATAAAAACCTTGTTAAGGATCGATTAATCGATTCACGTACCATGTCATCCTCATAATTTTGCCAAGTGCTTTTAATGGTCCATGTAACCTTTCATTTCAAAGACATGAGCACTTACGGGTTTCATCTCCCCGCCATACCGTGTAATGCGTCGGTCAAGTCATAAATCTCGGCGGTACCGGTTTTCAAACATAGTTCAAGTTCATTGAGCATATTATATGGGAAATAATGTTCGAACTGCTTTTAAGAGCGATTCCATTGTTCCCAACATAAGACAAGCCACATCATTATGACGCTTATATTCCAGCTTTCCACTGCCCTTTTGAGCTTGAGTAGCTTCGGGACCGCTGGTTCAGCAGGCAAGGTTCATAAAGATATTTCATACGATCAAGAACTCTAGGACAATTCTCGAAGAGCGTGCCAATCATTGAAATTCTTAGAGCGGTCAACTTTTCTCGATCAAAAAACTTTTGACGCAGTAATTTAGAGCGATGTTAGTGTTATCGGTGTTTTGAGCCATTTCTACGAAAAAAGTTCAAGTATTAGTATTTTCGATAATACACTTTTCAAGAAAATAAATATACCCAGCGGTAATATAAACATATAACCATATAATTTTCTCGAAAACTAGGATCCAAATTATCATAGGTTTATTACATCGCTTGATCCGCTAGCAACAAACGATATAATAAGGTAATCTGTCGAACATTAATTGTGAAACAATTTCCAACTCCTAGATCATTATGGGATTTATATTTTCCAACGCTATTGCAAATATAAACATGTTTCATCCCATCTTATGCCATCGAGTCCGTGTCTCACTTCCTACTCGACTTAAGTGTCTAACTTAAAGAATCGCAAATATGTCAGTAAGGTCCGACTTTACATAGAGATTTACCTCTCCATCACAATCTACTTAAAGTCTTGTCATGACGTAAATTGCAACTTCAAGTGTTCCTTTAATTAGATGGCATATTCTTAATTTTAAAAGGGTACTAGTTTTGATTTTATGGTCAAATCAAATATGTACAAATGTCATGCATTCATCTTGTAGCATAATTTTTAATAAAAACTTTTTATTACCAATTCATAAAGATCAAATTTATCAAAGTTTTGATTGAGGTATTGGGTTCACCAATCAAGAATTTAGTATTAATTATCATCCATTATACTGTACTTTTGCATAAGTGTAAACACTTAGTGTTTCGGATAATTACCACCAAAGTATGCATGGAATTAAAACTAATTCGCCTTTAAGATGAGCTTGCACATTTATATGACTTACTAAGTAGCTCCACCTCGAACTTACAGAGGGAGAGACTGTGACGCCGGTCTAAAGCACAACCCAAGACATCCATTCGGTGTGACTACGCGACTTCTTTAAACCCCTTTTATTAGTTCATTCGAATGGGTTGCTCACCATTGTACCAAAGTCACCAATCAATTAAACTATTTTGACAACTTAACTCTTCCAAAACAATTAAATTTCGCCATTGTTTAGTCCAGTATTATTTTTCTATTCAAAATTACCTTTGCTTAAAACCTGTCTAACATAATAAACAAACAAGTAATAAATAAAAATAAACTACTAAAAAACAATGCATATATAATAAACAATTTATACGCCAGAACAAGAAATACACGCAACTTATTCGATAGAATCCTATTAATAATCAATATCTAGGTTAAATTAATGTATAGATTAATTTAGGTTTTCACCCAAGAATAGAAAGTGAGCCGCATACATCGATGAATCGATCACGTAAACCCTTAATTAATTATACCAAATTGCACATAATTGATTCATTAATATATTAATTGAGTCTTCCCAATTCAAGATTTATCATAAATAAATATGTCTCAACAATTAAACAATATATCAAAGCAACTTATCCATGACTAACATGCATGTATAATCATGGATATCATAACAATTATACAAGTAAGTCACAAGATCGCATATAAAAATTCCATGACACATAACAAATTATTCATGAATTAATCACGTAATCAATATTAATTCTAGGTTTTAACAAGGTTAGCAAACAATTTTCAAACCCTAAAAAAATATGTATATGTCGACTTTAAAAAAATGGTACGCCCAAATTTAAAAAAATTAACCAAAACATAAATTAAACATAAACCCTAGATTAACATAGCAAACAACATACAAGTATTTGTTTTATTACGCGTTTATGTAATTAATTACTCATTAAAACCAATGACTCGTGACGCCACCGCTGGAATTATATATCAAGACATTCAAATAAATAATCACCAAAACATCAAAGTATTATTGCGGAAGCGTTAAGGATGTATTAACGAATAATTAATTAACATAAAGAATATGCGTGCCTTTGTTGATTCTAAATTAACAAAATCAAATCCACAAACTAAAGAATCGGATGAACCCTAATTTGATTTAGTTAGGATTATGTGAATTACCTCACCGCTTTGTAATTCAATCCACATAATAACAAAAGATGTTATTACTAAGTTCTTATACACGCATCTAAACCGAATTAAAGTACCGCTAGTTTTATCAAACCAAATAACTTGATGTTTGGAAAAGAGTGGATCGACACCTTTGAATGGTGTTCGACCGTTTTAGCAAAACACACACACAAACAATTTTAGGTTTAATTTAAAGACAAGAGATAAAAAAGAAGACCCTGGCAGTATATATACCCAAGAAAATTGGTGAACAAGTTGGTCCTTGTTTCCTTTTCCTTTTCGCCGATCGGTTTGGGACATCCCTGGGATTCCTAACCTTCCCAACTTTGCAATTTGATCCTTTTCCATAAACATTTAACGATCAGTCAATTACATTAATTACTTAACGTCCAGTTAGTTATTTCGCTTAATAAATAAATAAATACAACATTTATATTTAATTATTAACTTTAAATTCTCATACGTAAAGTGTGCAGAATCCTATAGCCTCGAGCTCGATCCTAACTCACGTCTACTAATTCATATCCATAAAACCAACACATTACATGTAAAGTTCGTATGGAACTCGCATGGAAACTGCTATAAGAAATTTAATTAATTAAACAAATTAAAGAAAAGAAAACTCGTTACACAACTTTATGTATGAAAACACAAGGTATGTTCCAAAGTAGCAATACATGAGCACGTGAACACAGAGCAAAAGTGTGAAAACGATCCCCATAAAAAACCAAATTAGAATATAATCATTAATACAAATTCCAACATCCATAAATATTATATCCAGGGGATTTGTTGTTATAAATTATTGGCTTAACCATACCAAAATGCAATCATTATCTTCACTATTAGACTTGTTAATATGGTGGGTGATGGCTCATCACTATGTGACCATCACGTGCTACCGCCATAAAAACACCTAACTATCACACACCATCAAAAAGAAAAAAAAGAGATATGGGTGATAGTACTTACGTTATTTTTTTGTTTATGTGTGTCTAGGAGGTATTTTGTAAGGTATTTTTGTATAAAGTTGGTATTTTTAATAATGATCACAAAAGCTGAAAAATGCTAAATATGGTGATATGTTGAATAATGATACGGAGATGATGGTAATGGTCACCGTAAAAACCAGCCTTATATGTAACATATTTGAGGTTTTCTTGAAATTGCATCATAATAACTCTGACATGCTTTCACTTTTTTTACCACTTAATGTAACAATGTTACTTACAATAAACAAAAATTTAGAAGTACGTGTTACAAACACTGGAAAACCAAGCCCAGAATATGTTACATTTTGGTGCGATTAATCTTTATTTACCTTGACGATTATGCAAAGGTTGTTGCCAATGTAGGAAGTGAATATTCTCTATTGCTACTAAAACTTTTTCGATCCATATTCACTTGAATCGGCTGAATTTGCAAACTTTTCATCTCGAACCCACGTCTCTTCCATAGATTTACGTTCACATCTTGATCTCGTCGAGAACATTTCACCACTGGCAATGGAGGATCTAATTCTTTAGCCACCACATCTCTCATTATATCATGATCATCACTACTAGAAGTATAATATTTCTTGGTTTCGATAGGTGTTGTTCTTCCTCTACTATTACAGCTCTTACTTCGTCTATGCATAACTCGTTTGCTAGTAGCATTATTTATAGAAATAGTATCAATAGCAGGAGGTATCAAGTTTTTACCCGAGAAAAGCTTGTGGAGCTTGATGTAACTGTCCGAATGGACCGAGGATTTTGCACGATAATTGTTGTTTTCATTGTTGTTGATGTTGGTTGATCGTTTCTTGATTTGGCCTATGCAGCTGAGTTTTGGTGACGATGGATCAGTTGATGAGGAATCGGGCACTTTGCATGGTTTGACGACGACGTCGTTTGTCGAAATTCGACATATAATTGGCATGAAGAAGCTCTTATGTGTTTTGTTAGACATTTTTGTTGTTGAAAGATATACAAGGAGCAAATTAAAGGTAACAAGAGAAGTATAGTGTAATGTATCTTTTGTTTGTGGAATGGTGTGTGTTGGTTCCACAATAAATACAAATTTGTAAAGGCTGTCAGTCAAAGCCATTTAACATTATGAATGTTTTATCATGTCAAGTTATTATCTTGTGTCTTGTACTAATAATTTATAGCTTTTTATATATTCACGTTATATATTTCAAAATATTTAGAATATTGATAAACGTCTTATTTATATGGGATTCAAATAACTGGCTATCGAGGTTGTGTACTTATATATATCCGTTTCTATAGTACAACCAATTTTTCCATGTTTCACTGTTAAAATGTGATATTAAAACAACAACAACTTCTTAATCACCCAACCAACTACCCTTTGATGATCATTCACTATTATTATAACAATATACACAGATGACTTGTACCCAACACGAATTCAAGCCTAAAATACAAGATCAAAAGATGACAGTCCCTTTAATAGGTGATGTCTACAAATACTCACACACTAAACCAGAACCCAATACAAACCCAGAAACTGAAACAAGACAATGAACAAGATCAAGCAGGTCTTAGTACATAAACCAAACTTAAACTATAAACCAAGAAGATCAATATTCACTCAGAGAAACCATAGAAGTATTTTGTATGAAGATGAAGTTATAAAACCCTAAATTCGTCCAAGATCTTTTATACACCTCAAGTTTCCATAAGGACCCCTGAGAAATAGAAACATGACAAACAGAACCAAAACATAATGTTAGGCATAAAATATTTACATACTAGACCCTGAAGGTTCATAAGTTGGACAAGTGATGTTACTTTGAACACCTCCTCTCAAACTGATGAACCTGCATAAAGATTAATCATGCCCAACTTCTTAACCATAGAACCATGCTGCACATAACCAAGAGCTTTGGTCAAAACATCTGCAGTTTGACTTTTAGAGTCAACCTTAACAATTTTGATCAATCCAGTAGCAACCTTTTCTCTAACCAAATGCACATCAATGTCAAAGTGTTTAGTCTTTTCATGTAAAACTGGATTAGCAGCTATTTAAATAGCAGACTTATTATCACAACACAACTCAACAGGTAACAAAGAGTCACCCACACCAAGATCCTTCAAGATCTTAACAATCCATATAACATCACAAGTAGCAGATGCCATTGCTCTGTATTCAGCCTTAGCTGAAGACCTAGACAATATCCATTCACAAACACACAATATCCAGAAACTGACCTTCTAGTAATAGGACACTTTGCCTAGTCAGAATCAGAATAAGCAACTTTAAACCCACCTTGACCCTTACTAAACCCAATACCACTACCAGGAGCCAATTTCAAATATTTAAGCACTCTTAAACCCATATTAAAATGAGATTATAAGGGAGCATGCATATGTTGGCTCAAACAATGAACATAATAGGCAATATCAGGTCTAGTCATAGTCAAGTAAATCAGTTTTCCAACAAGTTTTTGATAACTTGTAATGTTTTTCAAGTATTTATCACCATCTGACTCCTTATGAGCCAAAACAATATTTTCAAGTAAAGGAGTCATAACATGTATGCATGCCAACAAACCAAATTCATGAAGCAATTCCAAACAATACTTTCTTTGATTTAGACACAAACCCTCTTTAGTTTTTAGAACTTCAATACCCAGAAAATATTTTAATTCTCCCAAATATTTAATCTTAAACTTATTTTTCAAAAAACTTTTAAAACTTTCAATTTCTGTTTCACTATTGCCTGTAATAACCAAGTCATCAACATACACAAGCAAAAACAAAACAGTTTCACCTTTTGTTTTAACAAACATAGAATAATCATTTTTAGATTGTTCAAAACCTGCTTCAAACAAGGCCTCAGTCAGTTTATGATTCCACTGTCTAGGAGCATGTTTCAAGCCATATAAAGACTTTTTTAATAGACAAACCTTATTGTCTCCTTCTTTTAAAAACTCTGGAGGAGGTAACATATAAACCTCCTCATTTAAATCACCATACAGAAAAGCATTGTTAACATCTAATTGAAAATTTTCCAATCCATTTGAACAGCCAGACTTATCAGGCACCTAACAGTACCCATCTTAACAACAGGACTAAAAGTTTCTTCATAATCAGTACCCTCCTTCTAACCATATCCTTTGGCTACTAATCTAGCCTTATACCTATCAACATCACTAGAAGACTGATATTTAATTTTAAAGACCTATTTAGACCCAATATCTTTCCTACCACAAGGAAGCTCAACAATTTCCCAAGTATCATTCTCATATAAAGCATTCATTTCTTCAGTCATAGCATTTATCCAGTTAATATTAGTGGATGCTTCTTCATAAGAAGAAGGTTCACCAGACTTATTCAAATTAGAAACAAAGCAATAATTCTCAATAGTAAGCACAACATGATTAGCATATCTATGTAAGCCATATTTAACCTTGCTATCAAGCACATATTCATTCAACTTAGCAGGCAATTTAGAAACTCTATTAGACCTCCTACTACTACCTTCTTCCATCTGAATAGGAACATTTTGAAAAACAAGAACCTCATTTTGATGTTGAAAAACATTTCCCTCAGAATTATTTTGATCACCTAAGGGAGTTGCGGTGTGTAGACGATCATTTCGAGACTGAGTACCAACTCCAGGACATGATTTTGGTATCTGTTCTTCACAACCAGACTCACTAGAGCTACCTACAGTATCTGGTTGATGCACACTACCTTCTCTACCAAAACCAGATGTTGTATTTTCAGGATGGGGCATAAAGTTGTTTGAATTTTCATCATAGGGAGTTGAAGTTTTGGTTGTTATTTCAGACTCAAAAGAATCAAAGAAATTCAAACTGGTAATATCATAATTAGTCTCAGAAATAAAACTATTTTGACCCATTTTAAAGGGAAAAACAGTTTCATAAAACATCACATCTCTTGAGTACAAGATAGACTTATTTTCAAGACTTAACATTTTATAAGCTTTTTTACCACTAGCATATCCAATTAAAACACATTTTTCAAATCTCTTAGAAAATTTATTTGTTTCTTTTAAAATGGTGGCAAAACACAAACAACCAAAACTCCTAAGATGGACAAGACTAGGTTCCCTACCATATATCATACATAAAAGAGATTTCCCATTCAGAACAGAGGAAGGTAACCTCTTAATCAGGTAAGTAGCAGTTAAAATACACTCAGACCAAAACACAAGAGGAATCCCCCCTGAAACATAAGACTTCTCGCAACATTAAGCAGATGTCTATGTTTCCTCTCAGCAATCCCATTTTTCTGAGGGGTATAAGCTATAGAGATCTGATGAATAATACCCACTGTGGTAACAAATTCACTCATTTTATTATTTATAAACTCAGTACCATTATCAGATCTAATAACCTTAATTTTCTTATCAAACTGAGTTAAAACCATATTATAAAATCTGACAAACATGTCAAAAACCTCATCTTTCCTCTTAAGCAAATATACCTAAACAGATCTACTGTAATCATCAACGACAGTCAAAAAATATCTATAGCCTTCCCTGCTAACAATTTTATAAAGCCCCTATACATCAAGATGAATTAAATCTCCAAAAACTTTAGATTTATGCTCACTTATAGAAAAATAATCTCTTGTTTGTTTAGCCTTGTGACAAACTTCACAAGGCCCATTATGATCAACATTAGTCAGTTTAAGAGGACCTTTAAGTAACTTTAAAACCTGATTAGCAGGGTGACCAAGCCTATTGTGCCAAATTTCTTTAGAAACAAAACAAACAAAAACTCACTTTTAACAACACTAGCAGACATGCTATGAACTTTATCAAACAAATAAACACCACCAAACTCACTACCAGTCCCCAGCACTTTCTGCTTTTTCAAATCCTGAATATAACAAGTAGTTTCATCAAACCCAATACTTAGCTTACTATCTTTAATCAATTTATTAACAGACAGCAGGCTGACACAATACTCAGGCACAACAAGAACATCAAAAAAAACCACATCTTTATTAAGCCTCAGATTACCCACATGAGTAATTTTAGCCAAAGTGCCATTAGGATGACCAACAGTTAACTTTAACTCAGAAATATCAACCAGATTAAACATATCTTTAGAGTTATTAGTTAGATGTTGATTAGCCCAAGAGTCAATAATCCAACCCAAATGGTAATTAACCCCATTTAAATTAACATTAGCATAGAAGAATTGATAAAAATGTTGATTAAAGAAAACACTGCAGTTAAAGAATGAACAAGAACTATATGCCATATTGGCATGAGCAGAATTAGGTTTCTCATTAAAAAGATTCATTAACTTCATAACCTGTTCATTAGTGAAAGACAGAGTACCAGTACTAGTTTTTAAACCATTTGTAACCACATTAGCACTTTTGGGATCATTGGGTTTATTAAAAACAGGTTTAAGATTTGGATTCTTTTTTAACCCAGTAGGATACCCAATGATCTCAAAACACCTATCAATAGTATGACCTTTTAAACCACAATTAGTACAAAGTAAACTGTCATAATTTCCCCTGTTATTGTTTCCAGAATTATTATTCCAAGTACCAGTGTTTCTTTTCCAAGTAGTATTCTTATTATCCACAGACTTAGAAACAAAATCGATACCGGCCTTCTCGGTTTTCACGAGTGGTAGGAATCCTCTCGTGGGATTCTTCCTAGAAACAATAACAAAGCATATTTCACCTCGTGAAGAACTTCTCTAGTTATAATAGTGCTTATATGGGTTGATAGATGTCATCAAGACCCATAAGAAACCGATTAGTTTTAAAAGTTTTCCATGATTAATTAACTCTTGTCTAGCATCACAAGCACAGTCTGGAAGTTTAGTAAGAATATCAAATTCTTTACAAAGAGAATTCAATTTATGGTAGTATTCAGAAACAGGCAGACCACCTTGTTTAAAACCATTTATTTTTGAAGCAAATTAAACACCATGCACCCATCAATCCTATCATAGGTATCTTTTAAGTCTTTCCAAACAACGAAGCATTATCGAAAACACATGACCAAGATAAACATCACGGGATAAAGAACTCGAACCCGCTTTAGAAAACAAGATTACACATATCCCATCGAGCCTCAAGAAGGGACTAGCAAGATAAGGCAGACCTAAGACAAGGCCCATCAAGAAATCCCATCTTATTTTTGATTTGCATAGCTAATTTCACTGCACTAGCACAGATTCTATAATTGTCAACCCCAGACAACTTAACAGTCACAATAGAAGCACAATTAGAATCATTAGGATGCAGATGCGGAGGATTACTCTGATCTAAACCACTAATCATAATAGCCATGATAACAGAAATAACAATAGAGAAACAAAGAAATAAACCAGGAAACAGCAAAAAACAACCATCAAACAAGCAGATAACCAAACAAACCACAAATAAACTAGATAAACCAACAACTACCAATAATCTCACCAATCACAACTTTCAAAACAACCCAAAACCTATCCTCCTGCGACCTAGACTTAAAACAGAAAAGAAAATAACTAAAGAAACTAAAACTCACGCCCAGAGTCAACTTAGCCCTAGTCAGCAAACTGTGATTGGCCAGAGCAGGTATTCACACCACTCAAAGGTGGTGGATCAAGATGTTAGCCAACCCGTTTACGCTCACTAGACTCAAGACTAGTTAACCCTAAGAGAAAAAAGAACCTTACAGAGCAATAACCACAGGCAGAGGAAGACAGTCACAACAAGTGACCAAGAAAGAACCCAGAACCACAAACCTCAAGATCTTACAAGAAACCCCCATATTCCAAATTAAGGTTTCAAACCAATTGACCAAGAAACCACCAATTAACCGTCAATCCTTCAATAACCAGCAACCAAAACCTCTTAATTGCACAAGAAACCAAAACCCCCCAAATTCTAGGGTTTCAAGAAAAAACCCTAAAATTTCAATTAAGATCACCAAACAACGATTCGACTCAAGAATCGAAAGATTGAAGAACCCAATCAATCAATCGATCAAGAACCCAATTAATCAGAAACCCAATCAATAATAATATACACAGATGACTTGTACCTAACACGGATTCAAGCCTACAATACAAGATCAAAAGATGACAGTCCCTCTAATAGGTGTTGTCTACAAATACTCACACACTAAACCAGAACCAAATACAAACCCAGAAACTGAAACAAGACAATGAACAAGATCAAGCAGATCTTAGTACATAAACCAAACTTAAACTATAAACCTAGAAGATCAATATTCACTTAGAGAAACCAGAGAAGTATTTTGTATGACGATGAAGTTATAAAACCCTAAATCCGTCCAAGGTCTTTTATACACCTCAAGTTTCCATAAGGACCCCTTAGAAGTAGAAACATGACAAACAGAACCAAAACATAATGTTAGGCACAAAATATTTACATATTAGACCCTGAACGTTCATAAGTTGGACAAGTGATGTTACTTTGAACATTCACGCAAAGAAAACCAGCTCCAATAACATACATGCCGATAATATGGTTATTTTTTAGGTAAGTTTTCAAGTCTTGTAACAACAAGATTTAAAGGTTTGTGAGGTGTGAAGTCGATATGCCTCCAAATTATTGGGGCCTCAATTTATATATATATATAGGAATTTCGTAACCATAAAAAGGTCGAAGCTGAGAACCACCATCAACCAATCGATTTTTTGGATATTAACTTTATTATTTAATTCAAAAGGGTATAATAGTAAAAGTACATTTTATTTTCTTTTGAATTTTCATTTAATAAAACCGCTTTTTTTTTCCTATATTTTAGGATTTTTTTTTTAATTATTTTTTTTGCATGCATTATTAGTAAGGTGCACATGTGTTTTTTTAGATAATGTAAATTTACGTGTGTTTGTAGTGTTCTATTTACGTGTATTTAGTAAGGTGCATATGTGTTTTTTAGATAATGTAAATTTACATGTGCTTGTAGTGCATGAAATGGCAAACAGAGGTATTTAACATGTATTGTATACAATTTAAAGCAAAAACATTAAATACAAAATTTAAAATCATGTGATATACAATTCAAAAACAAATTTCTAAAAGCAAAACATATGTTGCCGTATACACATGTATTTTTCCTCCTTGGACACTTTGGATTCTTGTATATATATGTGCACTTGTATCTACGGCATGCACTTGTGTCTTTACTCTTTAAATCTTTAGCATAAATATCTTGTCCTAGATAGTATATAAAAAACACATGTGCACTCTTCATATTGCTCATCATACTTGTACCTGTAACCACAAACAATTAATAAACGAATTATTTAGTCATAACAACTAACAAAATACATATGCATAGTCCTTTCTTATATCAAATGATGCAAACGAATTTAATCATAACAAGTAATGCTACATATATGCATAATCTAGGAATACATATGCAAACATACTCATAATTTGTAGATTCTATACATACCATTATTACTTCAAGAATCTTATCACTTTAATAACCCAAATAATTTATCACTTAGATAACACAAACAATTCATATGCATAATTTGTACATTCAACAACATATCATCATTCAAAAATCAATTTTATCAATTAAAAAGCTTTTAAAGAAAAAGGAAAAAAATATGAAATTTAATCAAGTTTGTACGTGGGCATTCAACATTTATTGTCGTTAGCCCATTGTTTATAGTTGCATGCCTACAATTTTTGTCATAGTCTTTATAAGACATAAGCATAGTAAGGTGTATTGCATATGTGCACTCGGCGTCTTAATCGTCTTTATTATACGTTTTCAACTTGAAGAGACATGTAGCAATAAGTGAAAAAATTCTTGAAACTTAAATCCACAACATAACCTTTGAAGACTAATAACATGATATGTATATGCATGCCTTCAAAAAACATATGTGCAGGCCTTCAAAATATATGTGTATTTTAAGTTTCTCATTATAACATATGTGCATGCCTTAAAAAAAACATAATTACACGCCTTCAAAGAACATGTATATTTTCAGTTTTCTAAAATTTTAAAATATTTAGTTAATTGGTTTATAAATTTTTCCCAAATTATTTTTATACAATTTAAATCGTTATGATTGTCATTGTTTGTCAAGTCCATACCAAATAACATACCCGGAAAACATATACCAAGAGAACACACTAAAAACACCACGAACATGTACTAAAGATATCAAGAATACCCAAAAGTCGTTACCTCTTTGCAAGTTGGAGGTGCTTTTTTCCCTTTAATGGTTCGTGATCTTCGGAAGAACCCAACCTAAATTGAAATTTAAACTTTTATATGCATATCTTACAAAAAAAAGTATATCAAAGTTGAAAGTGGAATAAATATATATTTGCTCTTCCTACGGGACTCGAATTATAGTCAATCCCTCATCTCGCATCAGATTAAGAATTGTCTGAAACCGATTTGGAACTAGGTTCAACTTTTAGTGATGGCTAAAGATGGTGAAGATGTCGACCATTTTGTTCGATTGCCTCCACATTCGCAGAATGACCGGAGCGAAAAGCAGAGGGGAACTTGTACTTCCTCACTTAAGTCTCTTAGTACATATAACCGAAATCCACCAAGCCAAGAGCAACACAAAGAAGATATAATTAAACAATTGAAAAGGTATTGTAGTCAATCGCAACGGAAGATAGTGTTCCTAATTTACGTGTACCTACTTTCAATTCAAATTCGGCAATTGAGGTTGTATCACAAATTTTCGTTAGAAGAGACTCCACTGTAATTATGGTACGCATTTAAGCAAGTGAATTGTTGTTCCTATGATATGGCATGTTATGATTGAATAACATAAACTTACATCTAAAGCACTTGGAGTGACTTGGCTTGTTGATTCGTATGATGCTACCACCTCGTAATCGATCTTCAAATATGTGTCACCGTTACATTTTATGAGTTAAGAGTATGAATTTTGAGCTTTAGTGATACATGGTCCTTTAAGAATTAAAACACTCGATGTAACCATGGATTGCAACTATTGAATTTTGAAAAAACACGAGACGTCAATTTGGTCCAATAAATGATGTAGACTTGTTAGAAAGAACAATATATGCAGTCTCAAATGTTTATGTATTACATCCTCGGAGATCTAATGAATTTGTCTTGCAATATATTGATGAAAATGAGCTTCTGAAAGTATCTCTTTACATGACTATCTACATTCTATCGTCCTACCTTAGGTTCACCCAACACAATGTTGACATTTTGTTCCACTTAAAAGGAGAGCAAATACTGGTTACAGCTAGTTAGGTGATCATGGAAGAATGCAAATTCCAAGTAAGATCTGAGATCTCGACAGCAAGATCGGAACCGTTGTGTTGTTGTTCCACTAAATAACTTCATTAACAAAAACTTTTGTTCCACTAAATTTAATTAGATATGATGCATAAATTCATATATGCAATTACCATTAACTACAGAATCAAATTACTTTCTGTAAAAGATACTACTATGAATCAAAACTATGTGTCAACGGAAACAACAACTAGGAATATTGAATCTTTGGTGGAAAGCATTAAGTTAAGGTTATTATTAAATATTGTAAAGTTGTCATATGTTCATATCTTACAAGGATCCTCCGTAGCTGGTACTTTTGTTTTGTTCCACTAAAGTTTTGTTATCTAATTATATTTGATTGACCATATATTTGATCGGCCATAAATTAGAGATGAGATCTGAAAAATAACAGCAATTCTTATAATACCTGTGAACATCTGCCCAATTCAAAGCGGTTTTGTTGTTGTCGGTCTCCCTCCATCGTTGCTGCAGTGGTGCCATATTCTTATTCTTGGTATCTCAGTTAGTCACTCCAGCGGTTGATGCAATCTACAAAGTGAATAGAAGGCATATGAGTTTATGATGGAAGGATAGACAAGCGATGAGTTTATGATGGAAGGATAGAGAAGCGGCTAGGTTTTTTCTAAGGAAGATGATGAGATCTGAAATAATTGAATTGTAATTGTAAATCCCGTATATGATGGGACAGTTATCTTAGGCTTACTAAGAAAATACCGGAAATACCCTTTTACCAGTTACAAAATGTTACATGATCTTCTATGTTATTACAATTATGCCATCTTTCTTTGTAGCCATTGATTGAAAAATAGATGGCTCGGATCGGTTCTCGCAGCTTCTCGACCTTTCTTGGTTCCGAAAATAACCCTACACTATATATATATATATATATATATATATATATATATATATATATATATATATATATATATATATATATATATATATATATATATATATATATATATATATATATATATATATATATACTACTTTATATGCATTTAGGCCTTCTAAAATTAGAAGGCTTAAAAATCAGACTTTTTACTTGCTTATTATGAAAAGATATATTATAATGCATGTAAAATTAAGATAAGGAGCTCCAATCATGAGATGACATGTGTCACTTCTTAACAAACTCCAAACCTAACTTCTAACAAACTCCAAGCCTAACTCCTAACCACCAAAAATTAAGATAAGGAGCTCCAATTATAAAATGACATGTGTCACTTCTCAACTAAAAATTCATCTTTATTTTCAACTAACACATATACATTCAAGTGTTGTGAAACGACCACTAAACGGTAAGCAAACACATATAACTATACTTATCGCCTGCCACCACCATCTCATCACATCACCACCTCAAAACATTTGTTCACATAAAATAGTCATTTGCACCACCACTTCGCCGCATTATGCTGGTACCCTTCTAGTGTATATATATATATATATATATATATATATATATATATATATATATATATATATATATATATATATATATATATATATATATATATATATATATATACATACATATTGTAGAAAATGACTACAAATGTTTGATTTAAGATGTTGCATCGGAAAATGCTAGCGAGTGGTTTTATAATACTCATTTCTCATTTTATCTCTTTAAAATATTTTAACTTACGTTATTAGGCCCGATTTTCAGCTAAATTAGATTATGCACATGGCCTCAAGAAACCTAGAAACGTAGATCCATCGCTGCACATCATCAATTCAACCGTAGTATTTTAAGAAAAATGATTTCAGCATGTCGACTGATTTTGTGTCTTATTATCGTTTACTAAAGTTTGTCATTGCTTCTACCACAATCTGTATGTTTAATTTTTGTTAGTTGTTTATTATTCATTTCTATTATAGCAAAATTTTCAATGATTAAGAAGTGTGTATTGTTTTCTTACATATTCAATATCTTGAATGGCAAGTTACAATACCTTAAATCGTTTATCTAATTATTTTCTTCATAATTCTATGATACGTATAATAATATCAACCATTGTTTTTTTAGTGCAAATACTTGACTATTAGGCTGGACACAGTTGGTAACCAAGGTGACCCTGCCACATTGGCTTTCTCTCTCTGATGATCAGACACGACTAAATTGCAACGATCAGTGACCAAGGTGTTTTTTTTTTTAATTAACAAATTTAACATTCATTAAAAATAAAAACATTACAATACTAATTAAAACTTAAACTAATAAAACTCAAACATTACAATACTAATTAAATATTTAAACTAATAATCTAAGTTGTAGCGTGCCTTGATTGTTGCTTTAATATCCATCAACTCTTATAGTTGTCGTGGGGGCAAATTTGGGTAGATTGGTGTATTGTAGAAAAATTGAGTCTTGCTGCCGGGTTGATTGGGCCATTAATGCCATTTGCTATTTTTGTAGATCAATTTTCTCTCTTTTCATCTTCAGCTTTTTTTCCCTCAACTTTATGTATGCATCTTTTGTACCCTTACCTTTTTCCGGTTTTGACGGCTTGAACTTGAAAAAGGTTTTGGCAAACGAAGTAACAAATGATTCTGGTGGATCACGAGAGGAGGAGGATGGTTTCTTCCTCACTGCGTCACGACCTTCTGGTCATGATTCTCTAGTCTGTTCCTCATTATCAGAATCATCCACGTCTTCAAAATTCAAAGGACCTTGTGTTGACCCCGAGGTAGTTGTAGAACCTATTAATACAAATAAACCGTAAAAATGTTTATTCATATTTAGCGATCTCTTTGTGTTTTGTTGATAACAAATATAAAGTTATCATAAGTAAAATTATAAGAATACATGTTATTTTTGTAAAGTATATACATTTGCTCATTCTCATAAAATGTAGTAATAATTCATTTGTTGTAATAGTTTATGTAATAGAATGGGTAATATCCAAGACCCATGACTCATACCCATGGAGCTAATCCATAACCCATGACCCATTGCATGACATCATGCATGAAATTATATTGGGTATTATCCATGACCCATGACCAAAGATCCCTGACCCATTGTCTAGATACATTGTATCTTGTTGGGTACCCAAGGCTCATACCCATAACCCATGACCCGGTTTGCAACCCAAAATCCGGACTGATACAACCCGTTTTTGGATCCCTGATTGAATCGGGCGGATCCCCAAGTGAGGGATCCGCCGGAATCGGGCTACAATAAGCTTTTTTGCCTATAAATAGTGAGTCATTTCTTCATTGTTACTCACCCCTCTTCTTACAAACTCTCCCATATATTATCTTACTCTTCTAACCTCTGATCTTTTGATCAATCTAGTAGTTTTTCTTTCTCTTGTTATGATTCTCATATAGGTCCTTCTCACAGGCGAGATCACGATACTACAATTCATCCAAGCAAGAGGTCCTTGATTGATTTGTTCCTCCACAAGATTTCTGTAGCAAGATCTTGTATTTCATATTTCACATAGTTGTTGTGTAATAGTTGTGTTGGTTTGGTCCGCCATGCTAAGGACTCAATATTTAGCTTTGTACCGGAAAAAGTGTAAGCGACGTTGTGAGGCTTCTCCGCCGTGTTGAAGGAGCTTGTTGACATAGTGCTTGAACTCTCGAGTGGGGAACTTGGGGATTGGAGTAGGGCAAGGAAGGTGTCCTTATAGCCGAACCACTATAAATCAATTGTGTCACAACTCTTTATCCTTTACTTTACTTGCTTTCGTTATTTACTTTACTTATTTCTTTATACTTTCTATCCATCCATACGAATTCACATAAGATCGAATCTAAAGTTTTGAAACTTAATTTAAAATCGACATAACTATTCAACCCCCCCTTCTAGTTTTTCACAATTTGTATCAAAGCTAGGTTAACAAATGTTTTAAAGTAAATTGTATTTTAAAAAAAAATTATAACAATGAGTTTTGAAAACTATAGAGAAGGGAAATCTATGCAACGACCTCCACTACTTGAAACAAATGGTTTTATTTTGTTAGCCTCGCTTTTTATAAAGATAACGCCACTTACGTGAATCGACTAGATCGTAGTATACTTTGCCCATAGGGACTAGTATCGCTTAAGTGGCAAAGTAATTTTCGCTTGAGTTTATAAATACCCCTCATGACTCTCCATGAGGGTGAGGTTAATCATTAGGTGTATTGTATTGGTTTCATTTTATTCAAGTTATCGTTTGTTTATCTTCCCTCTCTCTACTTTCTCTCTCTAGAAGATGAATCACTTCATCTTCTTCCACCAACCTAGACCTCCCAAAACCACATAAATCATATAAGTTTTCGGTTCTAACAAGTGGTATAGAGCCATGGTTATTGTTTGTTGATTTATTGTGGTTTTGTATAAGTTTTTTGGTTGTTTTTACCCATATTTTTAGATCTGGAATTTTTTTTTCCTATCTTTTGGTAAGCAGTTCTTAAAGTTGTTGAGTATCCTCTTTATTTGGTCAAAAACAAAAAGTCATCTGGTCTATTATTGTTAATATATCTGTCTTGTGTCATATTTGTCCAAACAGATTCTGTTTTTATCATTTTTATGACTTTTGTTACCAAACCCGTGAAATATAAGTGGTCAATCTGGTTAGATTCTTGAGGTCAAAACAGGTCAAAAAGAAGCATTTTTATGCTTTTTCTGGGTAAATATGAATCTGGTCGGAATACTCGCCGGAAAAAAGTTCAAAGGGTCAAAACTCTAACCTTACGCCTAAGGACATGCTTACGCGTATGGAATGCGCGTAAGTGCTTACAAGTAAGCAATTTCTTACGCCTAAGAAAGAGTTACACGTAAGGGATTTTTTTACGCGTAAGAAGCTACGCATAATAAACTAAGTTTACGCTTAAGGGTGATAGAAGTTGCTCGTAAGAATCTGTTTACGCGTATGTTTACGCATAAGCCAGTTTTTACGCATAAGGAAAGTTTAGAAAGAATCAAAGGTTTACGCGTATTTAAAACCTCTACGCATAAGCACGATTCTTTACGCCTATGAAAGTGTTAGGAATTAGAAATTCCGGTATTAAAGAGTCGGTCACCTCAAGTATATGTAATCGTTTGAAAGCTCGTAGTCGTAGTTCTTTTAAGTTAAGTAGTATTTAGTTAAGTAACACCGTGGAGGACTGGACGGTCTTTACCCACCGTATGCCCGATCCACACCCGATGTGTGGCGATTTATGTAAGACTATAAATACTCTCTACCTTCCAAGGTAGAGAGTTGAGCTCATAATAATATCTTTCACTTTCTCTCACTAAGTTCCCTAAACCTCTAACTTTCTCTCTAGAATTCCACTTATACGCCACTTTGTTGTTATGGTTTGATGTGTATGTGAAAACTAATATCCTACAATTGGTATCAAGAGCCATGGTTAGATCATATCTTGCACATCTTTGGATTTCTAGTGGTTTTAGGTGGTTTTGAGTTTGAAAAGTTTAGTGGTTTTGCATCATTTGGTTGATTTCTTGTGTTAAAGCTTGATTTTGTTAGTACTTTTATGTTTAGAATCATCACAAGTGTTTAGGTTTTCATTTGGTAAGCTTGAATCATCTTGGTTGGGTTGTTTTGGATTGAAAAGTGATGTTTATGTGGTTTTTCTTGCTAGCGACTTAACATACGGATTTATTTCTTCAGAGCGACTTGCTTTACAAATTTGTAGCGAGTTACGCTTTGGACCCAGCGACTTAGATCTAGCGACTTAAAGACAAGTAGTGGACTCTCCACCACGGGTAGCGACTTGGTGGTAGCGACTTGGTCTCAGAGCGAGTTGCTCTTTAGCGACTTGTATCTTTAGCGACTGAGTAGCTTAATTGTCGCCAAAATTTTGCTAGCGACTTGAGGCTTAGCGAGTTACTACTTAGCGACTTGCATTTGTCTAGCGACTTGGGACTTTAGCGACTTAGTGGTGTAGCTAATTAGTTGTTAGCGACTTGGTTCAAGAATCAGAGCGACTTGGTTGATTTTTCCCACAAAACTTCAAACGCCATAACTTTTGAACCAGAATCTGCGCTTTCTTTCTACCCATCAAAACGACCGTGAGAACGAGGAGAATGGCACGAATAAACTAAAGTTCATTCGGTCAATCTTCGAGGTCTAAATCCGCCCCAATGAAGTTATTGAGGTTTTAAGTTTTAGACCTAAATTTCTCGTGAAAACGGCATAAACCAATCCGAATCACAACCAAACAACATCTCTGCTAATCCTTCAAACAATCATATGTCCTAACACACAATTGTCTATCATTCCATTGGTCATTGCTTAACGGTTTGGTCTTGATTTTAGTAAAATCCCGCGAAAGATTCTATTTCTGTTTGAATCATAGACTTGTAAAATCCCGCATTCTACCACATCATGTCTTACTCTATCGACCCAAAGATTTCGTAAGTGCTTAAATTGTATGATGATGTAGACAACCCCGAGAATATTAGCTACATCGAACGATTAAAGATGATTGAATCAATCAATGAGGATGTGATATCTCCGGTTCGACTTTGAAAAGACCGAAATGCACCACCAATGCTACAAAATGCCCCGCTAAAGGAATGTAACATTGAGCCCTTTCAACTACTTTATCAAGACCTCAAACTACTTTTATCTACAACTATGGATCGAACAAGCAAGGTTTCCTTCGTCGATTTTCCCATCTTGACAAGAACTGTACTACTCAACTTAGAACAACCGAGGTTTCAAATTACTAAAGAGAAGTTCTCAATTGATGTATCTAATGCAGCTCTTCAAGTAATCTTCGATCAATTTCACCATTTATCCGGGGAATATTCCTCGATTTTGATGATGACATGACCGAATTTCATTCAAGAAACACACCGGAATGGAAATTCATGAGTTCGTAAACACCTTTATTCAACTTATTGGTAATATGGAAATATACATTAAGGAAGTCGCCAAGAGAATGACAAGATGAATGAATTGAATGGGTGTCAAGTTATGTTATGTGAAGATTGTGATAGGTCGAGCAATGGATCACCGAACTAATGAATGATGCCGAAAGCGTAAGCTCAATTGCAATGAAGGAGGATGAAGACAATCAGATCGATCTCAAAGACTCGTAGTCGGTGGGGGTGAAACAGCTTTACATGACAACTCCTAGTATTCATGTGGTGAATATCGATGACATATCTTCGATGATCGATGTCATGTGATGAGGTACCCTTAACTGCTCAACATAGTGCATCTACTAATGTTCCAAACATACCGATCTTAATGTCGAACATGATTCGATAAATGTTCCTTGGTTGAGGCCGAGTCTAATAATTTCAAAACATATGATATGGTTGATAAAAGGCTTTTGATGAACTTTCAAACAAATTCTCAAAACTTGAAAACATTGCATTTCACTTGAAATTGCAATACGAGTAATGAAGAAAGTTTTCAACTTAACAAACCATGTAAAAATCCGAACTTCCCGAATTCGTGAACTTTTGAAATTAACACTTTGAAAGCTCACCAAGACAAAGAGTCAACTATCAACAATTTAAAGAAACACATTTCTAATACGCATGTGAAAAGTAATTTGGTTACAAGTAATTCGATGTTAATACTATTGATGATATTCAAATGAGAAATGATGAATTAGCGGTTTGTGTGGCCAAATTACTAAAGGAAAATGAGTCTTTGAGAAAGCATCACATAGAACTAAGTGACTCACAAAGAAGCTAGAACTAAGTCAATGGAACAAAACTCTTTGATAGCAAAATTGATGAACTCAAAGCTCAACTTCGTGAAAAGAGTTTCGCTATTGTTGCCTTAAAAATGAGCTTAGGAAAACTCTAGGAAAAGTGTGAACACTAAGTTTACAAAACCATCAACCTTGGGGAAACCAGCTCATCCCATTAGAAACCGTCCATTGTTAGGCACCATCATCGCTTATATCCGAAAGACCAAAATTTTCAAAACACGGTTTGCCTCCCAAGTTGATGAGAAACAAGTTTTGTCAAAACCAATACTTCACCGAGTTGCCTAAGAATTATGCTTCTAGTTCCTCTAAACCTCAACAAGCATCTACTTACTCCCAAAGACCTCTAGGATTAGTTCGAAAACAAAGGTCAAAATCAAGCATTAAAACCCGTAATTCATATGATATTAATGACTTGTGTAAGAACTATTATCTAGAAAAGCTAGAAAAAGGCACAGATTCGAAAAGACGGAATTTTAGGTGCAAGACCTAGGGTGATGAATTCTACGAGATTTCAAGGCACCGCTAGTAGTTGTAAACCACTACCTAGGAACACTCAAAAGACTAGGGATTGGCGTGCACTAAGAGTAGTTATTTGCATAAGAATGCTAAGCATGTAGAAAACAAAACTAGAAATTCGAGTCTTTTCCACATAAGAAACAGCTTCCTAATTCACATGCCAAGGTACTATCCACTAAGACCACTAACGCGACTAAGGTTCAACATGTTGTGAAACAATACAAACCAAAAACTTCGCCTAGATGGATACCAACTGCTAAATCTTTGGAAACTAGGATCAAGGATAAGTCTTCCACTATGTATAAGAAGCCTTACAATCCTAGACCTTGCCATAAGTGGATACCGTCTGTAGAATGTTTAAGGATGTCGGACTTAGGTGGATTCCTACCGAAAGTCGTTTTCGATGAAAAATCAAGGTTGACCGTGAAACCCCAAAGAGTTTGGATACTAATGTCACTAACCCATATATATGCAATCAAGCTTGTAATGTTAGTGCAGTACTCCTTACTCACCAGCAGATACTTCGATCCTTCAATACATGGACCGCTTAAAGTATGGATTACAAATGGATTGATATCTCATAACTCACGGCTCAAGTTTCTCAACATTGATATTCAACCGCTATGACGTCTGCTCACTTCGCCAGCCTCGTTCTTCATCATAATGGCGTCTCGCAGATAACACTTCAGCCCCATTCTTCAAAGAAAAGAAAAGTGTACACTCTTCCGCGCTTAATCTTCGCCTAATGAGAAATTCTCTCGTGAATGGTCATACTCATCTACATTCTTCATCAACAAGCTTCATGTTTTTCCACGCTCATTCAATCATCAAGTGGATCTACGCTCATTGGTGTATACTCCTATTCACTTGTTAAATCAAAATGGCAACTTCGGATGCAATTTTGAGGGGAGAAGAGTGAATATACTACATGATGATGGATGTTTGAATAATGGTTATACGACTTAATTTTTGATGATGATGAGTGTATATTCTTTTGATGAAGAGTGAATATACTAAGGATAACTGGATTCATTGTTTTGATTTTGATGACTCTTCTCCAACGCCTAACGCTTCACTTACTAAGGATAATTGGGAATCAATGTTTGGGATTCATTGTTTTCAAAGATATGTTTGATGAGTACTTTCAACCTCCGACGAATGTTGATCATCCACTTCAAGCTCATGCTCCGCTTTCTATTGACTCAACCGGTTCACCATCTAAGAAGTACTTGGAATTCTCAAGAAGCCCAAATCTCCGCTATTCCTCAAGGCGCAATAATGACTATCATAATATTGCAGCTTGCACTCATGAATAATGATCCGCTTTTGGTATTCCTTACCAAATCTTCACGGATTATTGTTCATGAATAGTGATCCGCTTTTGGTATTCCTTTGCCAAATATTTACGGATTATTGTTTCTCTCAATGTGCACGCTTATAAATCAACCACATGAACTTAAAGAAAATGACTTCCTCATCCGTCAAGACATTATTGGTGAATCTTCCGATCGCCTCTACATGTTTACTTTTAAGGAAGAATGCATTGATGTTGAGGAATCATTTGTTCCGGTTCATTCAAAGGGACAATGTACATCCGATTGTATGTTGTTTTCACGTGTTGGGCATTTGACACAAGTTGATGACTTCGAGTTAATCATTTATCACTTATTTGAGATTGAAGTTGACTTTCACAAAGGCGTGTTCTTATTTCATAACTTGCTCGGGCTTAAGAATTTGAGTTGAAGACTTGGTTTATCTAGTTACCAGCAATGGGTGGATGGTTGAAGACCGTTAACTATCACTATTAGGAGTTACGTTGTTTTACTCAAAGGTCACATGCGATGACGATGTGGATAATCTCAAGAGGTGTTAATGTCTCATACTTTGTTCGAGTAGTGAGTACTTAGAGATTTGCTTGAAGCATAGACTCTCGACACCGCTCTTCCATCTTTAAGTGCAAGCTTAAGACACAAATGCGGGAATTCGACTTCGCTTCAAGTTTGGTATATCGGGTTTTTCTTCAACAAAGGGTCACTTCAAATTGTCTACATATGGGTTGATAAAGATAGTCGAGAGAGTTTATGTAGCAGCTTGATTCTCACAGATTCATTTGGGCTATTTGAGTTCTTCTCACAAGATTTCAAGTTTATGGATTTATTATGTTTTGTCGATTCCGAGGTATCAAAACCAAAGAAGGGGAAGGATGTATTATTCCAACTATTTGGGGAAATGGTCTCGAGCCTTTTGGTATGTGTTACTTCAAATGCTCAATGAAAGAAATGTGAGGAGAATATATGGTACGTGAGATGATATTGCTTATCGACATCTTCGATATGTTTAATGGTAAAGTGCATCGCTTTTGCTTCATGTACACATTGGTATGATGATTCCAATGAGAGTGCAAACGATTAATGGGAAGAGATACATTTTAGTCGTTGTTGATGACTACTCTAGATTTACTTGGGTCAAGTTTTGAGGACTAAGGATGAAACTCCATCCGTCATCATCAAACTTATCAAGCAACTACAGTGTTCGCCTTAACAACACGGTTAGAATTGTTCGAATGCATAATGGCACGTAGTTCGTTAATCGAGACTTAAGTCAATTTTATGAAAGTATTGGAATCACCATCAAAGAAGTGTTCCACGAACTCCTCAACAGTAACGGTGTAGTTGAAAGACTAAATCGAACTCTTGTGGAAGCCGCTAGAACAATGCTAATTTATTCAAGGTTCCAATGTTTCTATGGGTCAAGCCATTGTCACGCTCTACACCCAAAATCGCTCTCTCATTCACACCTCTCATGGAAAACTCCATATGAACTTGTTCATAAACGAAAACCCGATTTATCCTATCTTCGTGTGTTTGGTGCTTTGTGCTATCCAACAAATGACGGTCAAGATTTAGGTAAATTAAGAGCTAAAGCAGATATTGGAGTTTCAGAGGTTATGCACCAAACAAGAAGGGTTACCGAATCTACAACAAAAGAACCCGAAATATCATGGAAACAATTCACGTTACGCTCGATGAGTCGACCGGTCAAATGGCTCCCGGACACTCCAAACAGACCCGCACTTCAAAACAGTCCCATTGGTTCATCCCTTGTTCCAAACTCCTCTCAAGAAACTCCATATGTACCTCCATCCAAGATGATTTAAAGAAATTGTTTGATCCTATGTTTGATGAACAGATGATTCAATTACTAATGAGGTGTTGATCCCTACAACAGAGGATGCTCATATTCCATTGAATGAAGTCAATCCTTCGCCTCAATATCTTTAAGTCAAGAAGCACCAATCACGATCCTTCGCCTCATCAACAAATCATCATTCTTCAAATGTACATCATGGAAATGTTTCGCATCAATGATGAAGTTAATCCCTTTGCTACTCCTCAAGATGCTCCATTTGAAAACATATTTGCTACTCCCGAATCATCATCGAACCATCTTCTTCGAGAGACATCGACTCACCTACTTCCGTTCCTCAACAACCGCCACATGAACACCTCGTAAAATGGACTCACGATCATCCATTAGACAACATCATTGGAAATCCTCTCGTCCAGATCAACCCGAAACAACTTGCAACCGATGCCTTATGGTGCTTCTTCAACTCCGCACTATCTAAGATCGAACCAAAAGATGTTAAACCGCCATGAATGAAGATAGTGGTTCAATGCCATGCAAGATGAAATTCATGAGTTTGATCGCCTTGATGTATGGGAGTTAGTACCGCCCAGATCGTGCTATGATTATAGCTCTCAAATGGATCTTCAAAGTAAAACTTGATGAGCATGGTGATGTGTTGAAGAACAAGGCTCGATTAGTTGCTAAAGGATATCGCCAAGAGGAGGGTATAGACTTTGAAGAATCTTTTGCTCCAGCTTGTTCGAATCGAGGCAATCGTAATCTTTCAAGCTAATGTCGCTAGTAAGAACATGGTAGTTTATCGATGGATGTAAAGACGGCATTTCGAACGGAGATCTTAAAGAAGTCGCTCACGCCACCAACCCAAGGATTTGTGAATCAAGAGCATCCTACTCACGCTTATCGCTTGAAGAAGGCTCTTTACGGTTTAAAGCAAGCTCCAAGGGCATGGTATGATACATCACAAAGTTTCTTCTATCAACCGGATTCATCAAAGGAGCATTGATCCTACATTGTTCACCGTGAAGTCGTGCAAACATTTAATTCATGTTCAAATTTATGTTGATGATATTATTTTTGCCTCGATGCACCCAATGGAATGTGATCGCTTTTCAAATGAAATGAGTTCAAAGTTTCAAATGTCAATGATGGGACAAATGTCATTTTTCTTGGGATTACAAATTTCACAAAGTCCCGAGGCATTTTCATAAATCAATCTAAATATGCAACAGAGATTTTAAAGAAATTTGATTTGATTCAAGTGACCTCGTGACACCCCCATGATTGACCGAACCAAACTAGATGAGGACCTCTCGTGGATCATGATTGACCAAACGAAATATCGGAGTATGATTGATCCCCGATGTATCTCATCGCTAGTAGACCGCACATCTTGTTCATTGCTTGCATGTGTGCTAGATACCGTGCTAAGCCTACTAAAAGCACCTTGAAGCGCTTAAACGGGTCTTCGGTATTCCAAGGAACCATCAATATGGGACTATGGTACCAAGGACACCGGTATGTCACTAACGGCCTATGCAGATGCCGATCATGCAGTTGTCAAGATACACGTCAAGCACGCCGAGGTGCTCGCTTTTGGGTGATAAGCTTGTGAGTCGGTCTTCAAAGAAGCAAATGAGTACTTCTATTTCTCTACAGAGGTCGAATACATAGCCATGTCATCTTGTTGTGCTCAAATCTTATGGATGAGATCTCAATTATCCGACTATGGCTTTGAATTCAACAAAATCCTCCGCATCGTGATAATAAAGTGCTATTGCTCTCTCATGCAACAACGCTCAACACTCAAGAGCAAAGCATATCGACATTCGACATCATTTCATCGTGGAACAAGTGGAAAAGGTGTGGTGGAACTATATTTTGTGAGGTCTCGAATATCGCTTAGCGACATCTTCACCAAAGCTCTTCCAAGAGAACGCTTGAGTTTATTCTTCCACGACTTGGCTTGAAAAGCCTTCAACCGTAACACTCAAACGCCTTCGTGAGGAAGACGAGGAGTAAAGGTCTATCTTCATCTATCTCTTGTATATATCTATTCGAAAAACAAAATACAAAATTATAAAACCTTCAAAAATCAAATAGAAAAATATAAAACTTTCAAAATCCATAAAATTTGAAAATTCAAAAATCTTCAAAAATATTGTCATTTTGTCATGTTTTTCTCGATTCGATAATATCTACGGTTTTGATGTTGTCATTCAAAGAATGACACGGACTTTAGATGTTGTTCAATTTTATATTAAAAAAAAAAAAAAAAAAAAAAAAAAAAAAAAAAATTTTTTGGAGAAAGAAACAATGGTTTATTGTCATTTTCGTGCAATAACCCGGTTTTAAAAGAAAGAACAGAGCCATGTTTTATCATGTTTTCAAAATTCCATGCTCGATTCTATAAACATTTATCTCATTGAAAACTAAATGCTTTGAAAAATAACTCGATCTCTATTTTTGATAATCATCGACTTATTTGTCAAAATCTTATCTCTCAATCAACAACCTATGTCATTGATTGAGGGGAGAATGATTTCAATTAAATTAAAAAGTTATTTGGCATTAAATTGTTTTCAAAAGATATACATGCATGTTTTATCAATGGAGTTTAAAGTCTTAAAATCCGATCCTTATCGCTTCAAACGCTTTCACAATCAAGTCACAATTCTCCTTAAAGCTTTCAAAATCAATTTAAATCAATAAGAGATCACAAATCTCAAATGATTTGATAATTGTGATCGGGGAGAATGTGTGATTTAAATTGGATTTAAACCGATAATTAGGTAAATGGTTTTATAAGGATGTACATGCTATCCTTCCCACATGTGACAAACGATTTCAAATTTTCCATGCACATGTTGAGGGGAGCATCTATCTTAAACCTTTGATTTGAAACGTGATCATTCATCCCAATGTGCAGTTCCTCTAGTATGTGCAAAACTCTTTTCAAACCTCGAGGCACATATTGAGGGGAGCAAATTTATGGAAACCTCATCCTTCCCGAAATGCTATATCTACTTGATTTGATGCGGAAGTGATGTTGATATCTTTAGAAAATGGTAATCAAAGAAGTTAATTCTTTCTCTTGCCTCCGTGCAAAACATTTTCAAATACTTGATGCACATGTTGAGGGGAGTTCTCGTTTAAAATATCAAAACAATTCAGTACAAAATGCTTTGATAATATATCACAAGTATCCGAATTGATTTTCAAATGGTTTTCAATTGGTTCCAATGGCGTATGAACAATACCAAATAGACCGACCAACTTTACTTTATGTACGGTGATATAAGGATGATAAGGTTAGGTATGTGTTCCCATGATCCGCCGTAATCCGGAGGGATCTACCTGTGGACAATCCACTAGTTAGTGTAGAAGTCCTTAGGTATGATGATAAAAGGAGAAAATGAGATATGGGAAGAGTGCGGACTAAGACCGAGCTAGTATCGAATAAACCCAACAAGGTTCTAGCTATGAAGTCTCGTAAGCAATCAAGGGGTTGAAGAATTAAAAGAATTGAATGAGAAAAGGGTGAAAACAAATAGCCTCCATTTATTCAACCTTAGGCGTAAACCGGTTCAATTCATATGCTACCGATGGTAACATCGGTATTGAAGACAAGACGCCATGGACCCAAAGGACGACCGCACTTCAACTTTCCAAACCACTCAAGTTCCTCTTAAAAGGACTTGTTTCATTCTCACGGGAACCGACATTATCTATCGACTTTCTCTTAGAGATGGTTGATATTGAAGAAGGAGACCTCTCCCTAGTCTCCGCAGACAGATCCAAATATGCACAAATTGAGTCTAGAGCCACGAGATCATCAATAAATCTCATTAGGACACTTTCAATGAAGACTCTCTGCTTCACACAATGTGGAAAGAGAGATTATATCTTGAGTCCCACGATTATCCTTGTGGTATTGCCGTAACATCCGAGTGATGTGTTTACATATTCACAATGAAGATGGAAAGCCTTCGAGCCAACATCAAACAAGCTCCCGGTAGGTGGCATGTGAGATCTATTATATAGATCAACCATGTGACAACCGAATGAAACAATGGGGCGATTCAATCTCTTGAATCAATCTCGTTCAGTTATGGATTGACGGATACCTTTGAAAACCGGTCATTGTGCTTAAAAACTCTTTTCTTTAGCACATCGACCGTACTAATTTTTCAAACCAAAAGGTGTTTTATGATTGATAATTGATTTTCAATAAAACCTTCGTTGTATTGCAAAACAATTTCTATTGAGCAATACACGATTGTTTTTCAAATCTCTTTTCATCAATCGCTGGACTTAAAATTACCGTTCACTCACTCCGTGTTGTCTTCTTTGAGATGTTCCGTTTGAGAACAAATAGAACAACGCGAAACCCCGTCAAGGAGATTCTTAGGAATCCCACCGATCACAGTAAGATTTGTATCGATCAACGGGAACCGTGGGCCGTACCTCAATTCAACGAAGTGATCAAAGACACTTTCGCGATTTATTGCTAATCGTTGTATGCAGTACACCCGACGCTTGCAAATGATCGTAATGAAGCGGTCAATCCATAGCCGCATGCTCACTTAACACATTCATCTCAAAAGAAATCATGATTAGTGCATCAATGACTCGATATTTTCACTCCATGCTTCGCTACGCCGCCAATATCATGATTCAACAAATGCTTCCGCTACACTCGATGAGAAGATATCATGATCCGTAATGTGAGCATGTCGGTCCTAAAGTCACAACATCACATAATACCAACACCACAAAGGATGTGTCGAGATTGTTGATAGTCGATGATCTCAAAAGATGGCTCAAAATTATTATCACGTGGATCAAGAAAAGACCTCCACTTGAAGTAACCAAACATGCAATGTGAAGAATCAATGACTACGAGCTTAGAGCAAAGGACTACATCAAGAATGCAAGATCAATTGTTAATGTATTATCCGTTGTATTCAATGTATTTTTGGTACATGATTGAGGTGACCTCCTTGGGGAGATTGTTAGGAATTAGAAATTCCGTGATTAAAGAGTCGGTCACCTCAAGTATATGTAATCATTTGAAAGCTCGTAGTCGTAGTTCTTTTAAGTTAAGTAGTATTTAGTTAAGTAACACCGTGGAGGACGGACGGTCTTTACCCACCGATGCCCGATCCACACCGATGTGTGGCGATTTATGTAAGACTATAAATACTCTCTACCTTCCAAGGTAGAGAGTTGGAGCTCATAATAATATCTTTCACTTTCTCTCACTAAGTTCCCTAAACCTCTAACTTTCTCTCTAGAATTCCACTTATACGCCACCTTGTTGTTATGGTTTGATGTGTATGTGAAAACTAATATCCTACATCACGTGTGACGATATCTTGGAGGAGATTGTTAGCCTCGCTTTTATAAAGATAACGCCACTTACGTGAATTAGACTAGATGCGTAGTATACTTTGCCCATAGGGACTAGTATCGTTTAAGTGACAAAGTAATTGTTAGTTGAGCCTATAAATACCCCTCATGACTCTCCATGAGGGGTGAGGTTAATCATTAGGTGTATTGTTTTCATTTTATTCAAGTTATCCTTTGTTTATCCTCCCTCTCTCTACTTTCTTTCTCTAAAAGATGAATCACTTCATCTTCTTCTACCAACCTAGACCTCTCAAAACCACATAAATCATATACGTTTTCGGTCCTAACATATTTATTAGAAAAATAGATTTGAGACTTGTGTGAAATCAAAAGATATTGATCTTTGATACATCATTATTGAAGGTGATTTTCAAGCCACTACAAAAGATGATAAAACGGGCAACGAAACAAACATCCCTCATGATTGCCTCTTCGACGATCAAAAGAAAAAGCTTTCCAAAAATAATGAGGCAAAAATGGTTTAATATAATGCCTTACCTAAAAAAGAATTTGAAAGAATTTCTATGCTTAAAACCTCTACAGAAATTTGGAAATTTTAGTTGTAACTCACCAAGGAAATCAACAAGTTAAAAACAACAAAATAGATTTATTTTTTTTGGGTAAAAGGGATTACCCCGGCAAAATAGATTTATTTGTTCAACAATATGAATAATTTTCAATATCGGATGAGGATAGTAAAAATAATTCTTTTGCTAACTTTAATACTATTATTACTTCATTACAAGCACTTGATGAGTCTTTTTCTAGTCGTAATCATGTCAGGAGATTTCTAAGGGCGCTTCCATCAAAGTGGAGACCAAAGGTGACGGCCATCGAAGAATCCAAGGACTTGTCAATCCTCAATCTCGATGAACTCGTAGGCAACCTAAAGGTCTATGAGCTCGTCCTTGCTAAAGGACTCCGAAGCCCCAAAAGAAAAGAAAAAGAAACACAAATCTCTTGCCTAAAAAGCCAAGAAGGTCTCAAGCGATGAAGAAACCTCATCTTTGGAAAGTGATGAAGAAGAGTATGCAATGGCGGTACGGGATTTCACAAAGTTTTTCGGAAAAAAGGAAGATATATCAAGCAACCATATGACGACAAGAAGGGGTTCCGGAAAGGCAAAAGCAAAGGACGAACGCACATGTTTTAAATGTGGGGATCCTAATCACTTCATTAGTGAGTGTCCCAAACGTGACAAACAAAAGGCGCTCGTAAGTGGTTCGTGGGGAATGAGTGAGGAGGAGAACGAAGAAATGTGTCTCATGGCAAAGGACTCAAACGAGGTATGTCCTGAATCTCTTTATTATAGTAGCTCATCATTAGATGATGTATCATTACACCGTCAATATGATAAACTTTGCAAAATTAGTCTAAAAGTAATTAACAAAAATAAAATCTTGAAAAACAAAAATGAACGTTTAGAAAAGGAAGTCATTGTGCTAAGAGATAAATTAAAACGTTTAGAAAAGGGAAATGGAGTAGATAGTGAATGTGAGCTTTGTGTTAAACTTCAAACATTATTTGATCATCTTGATTCCAAGATTGCTAGAATAAGTACTAATACTCTTGATAAAATACTTGATAGTGTTAAAACGGGAAATAATCAAAAGGGTTTAGGTGTTCAGGAACTCACTGTGTCAACTAGTGAGATTAAAGAAACACAATTCATTAAAGCAATTGAAAAACATGCTACTGTAGTCACGGATCCCACGATCCCTTAAAAAAGGAACCGTCGAGTGTAAATCCACGGATCCGAGGGTCTGTACCAGCAAACAGTAGAAATAATGCAACTACATCATCTAGAACCGACTTTGTTATTGTTAACAAGAAGAAACCAACCCATGGCACTGTTAGAAATGTCAAACAACCACCTCACTAAAACAAAATCAAAGTTTTATGAAAAACAAAGGTCCGTCATTTTCTAAACCAAACACAATTATAGAAGACCAAATAATGTTTATCTGAAAAGTAACCACCATCAAATGGGATGGAATCCTAATGCACAAAACGGTTTTCTATTTCAAAACTTTACACCTTGGAATGCTTTCTCACCTTTTTCATATATGCCTAACATGAATGAAATGTATAACACTAATGGACCCATGAACAAATGGGGACCAAACTTTTGAGTTAATTATTTTCTTTGGTATGCCTAAAGGTCGACTTAGATCCGGATGAATGGATCAAGGATAGCGGGTGCATGAGGCATATGACAGGTAACAAAGATTTATTTTCCACATATGAATCCTTCAAAGGAAGAAATGTGGTGTTTGGAAATAGCAAGAGCAAAATCATCGGTAAAGTTACAATCTCTCACAAATCCTTAACCATTAACGATGTATGTCATGTAGAAAACCTAAACTTCAATCTACTAAGTATAGGACAAATATGTGATAAAAAGTGCAATGTACTTTTTAGTGAAACCGGTAGTAAAATATTGAAAAACGATATTACTATAAGAAGAGGCTTTAGAAAACATGGAGTCTATGTCATTAAAATCGGTAATGAACCAAAAGACAAACTTTGTCTTACTTCTATGGATGATAATTTGACCTTATGGCATCGAAGATTGGGTCACGCCAATATGCGACTTCTTCAATCGCTATCATCCAAAGAACTAGTAAGAGATCCACCCAAATTAAAATACGAACATCACTTTTGTGATGCTTGCAACATAGGGAAGCAAGTCCATGCTAGTCATAAAGCTAAAAATATGATTTCAACAACTAAGTGTCTAGAATTACTACATATGGATTTATTTGGTCCATCCGCTATTCAAAGTTACGGAGGTAACTTCTATACTTTGGTTATAGTGGATGATTACTCTAGGAACACATGGACTAAATTTCTAAAGAATAAAACTGAAACGTTCGATTACTTTGAAATACTAAGTAAGAAAATTCAAAGACATCTAGAAAGTCCTATTGTGTCAATTAGAACGGATCATGGTACGGAATTTGATAATGAAGTGCAATTTGGAGCTTTTTGTGATGCTAATGGTATTACTCACAATTTCTCGGCTCCTCGCACTCCACAATCAAATGGGGTAGTTGAAAAAAAACCCTACAAGAAATGAGTCACACCATGATTAATGAGCAATCAATTCCTCAAAAATTTTGGTGCAATGCCGTCGACACATCAACTTATATACTAAACCGGGTCCTAATTAGACCATTTTTAAGAAAAACTCCATACGAGTTACTATGAGGCAAAAAGCCTACGTTAGAAACTTTAGAGTCTTTGGTAGTAAATGTTTCTTACTTAACACTAAAGATTACCTAACTAAATTTGATCCTAAATCAACCGAAGGTATCTTATTAAGATACTCTCCTAATAGTAAAGCATACGTTATACTAAATAAAGAAACCATGAAGGTTGAAGAATCCTTAAATGTAAAATTTGATGAAAGTCCACCTAAAGCTACCCTACCTTTTGTTGATGAAGCCATAGAAATCAAGGAAAATATAAACAAAGAAGATGAACCATTAAACAATGAAATCATCAATATTAAAGAGTATAAAGATCATCTTGTAGAAAAGGTTATAGGAAAGTTAAATGAAAGAACCTTAAGATTTCAAGTCCAAAACCAAAGTAGTTTGTTTTGTTTTGTCTCAACCATAGAACCTAAAAATACGCAAGAAGCCATAAAAGATGAAAGTTGGGTAATGGCTATGCAAGAAGAGTTTAATCAATTTGTTCTAATAATGTTTGGACACTTGTCCCTCCACCTAGAAACCAAACCATAATCTAAACTAAATGGGTATATAAAAACAAGTTAGATGCAAACGATTTAGTGACTAGAAATGAAGCTAGACTTGTTGCCCAAGGGTATAACCAATAAGAAGGCATAGACTTTGATAAGACCTATGCTCCCGTGGCTAGATTAGAGTCTATAAGAATACTTCTTGCTTATGCTTGTGCTCATGATCTTAAGCTTTTTCAAATGGATGTTAAAAGCGCTTTTCTAAACGGTTTTATTAATGAAGAAGTCTATGTAGCTAAACCTCCGAGCTTTATCAATTTTGAAAAACCTAACCACGTGTACAAGCTAAATAAAGCTCTCTTCGGTCTTAAACAAGCCCCAAAGGCTTGGTATGATAGAATCAAATCATTTTTAATAAAAAATGACTATACCATGGGGTTAGTTGATAATACACTTTTCACACACACAAAAAAAAATAAAAATAAAATAAAAAATAAAAAATGACTCACATATAATTATTGTTCAAATATACGTGGACGATATTATATTCGGATCGACTTGTCAAGACATATGTGATGATTTCTCAAAAATCATGCATGATGAGTTTGAAATGAGTATGATGGGAGAATTAAGTTTCTTTCTTGGTCTACAAATCAAACAACTAGAAGATGGTATCTTCTTTAATCAATCCAAATACATAAAAGAAATGCTAAAGTAATTTGGATTAGAAGAATCAAAACCTATAAGAACACCAATGTCGTCTGATAGTAAACTCACCAATGATGAAGACGGTGAATCCGTTGATAATACCAAATACCGTGGGATGATTGGTAGTCTTCTCTACCTTACGGCTAGTCGACCAGATATCATGTTTAGTGTATGTCTATGTGCTAGGTTTCAAGAATACCCTAAAACTTCACACCTAGAATTCGTCAAAAGAATATTTAGATATATTAAGGGTACTACTCAATTGGGATTATGGTATCCTAAGGGAACGGGGGTAGAAACTATTGTATATGTGGATTCTGACCATGCGGGTGATTATGTTGACCGAAAAAGTACAAGTGGTGTATGCACTTTTATGGGGTGTTGTTTAACATCTTGGTTCTCGAAGAAGCAAACGGCATTGGCCATATCAACAACCGAAGCCGAATATGTCTCCGCCGGCAAAGCATGCCAACAAGCATTATGGATGAAACAAGCGTTAGTTGACTACGACATCCATCTAAGTGACATAACCATTTTATGCGACAAAAAGGTGCTATTGACTTAAGCAAATATCTGTTGTTTCACTCTCGTAGAGATCAGTCATCACTTCTTAAAAGACAATGTTCAAAAGGGGAACATTTCTATTGAGAAAGTATCATCCGAAGACAACAAAGCCGACGTCCTCATCAAACCGTTGAAGCGGGAACAATTCAGCTTGCTTCGTCTTGGTCTTGGCCTCATGGAACAATTTTCGTGACATGTTTCTCATTCTACAAGGTACGTAAACGTTAGCCTTACCTTTGTTTCTGAGTCTAGGATCTCTATTTCACACATAACTCACAAACAATATGGGGATTTTCAAAACTCAAGATAAATTTTTCTTTTTTCTATGCAAGAAACTTTTCGAAATTCTTTCTAAAAGATACTTCTCCCCGTATCATTTTTCTAAAATCACTCTCACGTCTAGGACAAACTTTTTCTTTCATTCTTAATACAAAGTAAAAACTTATTTCATTGCATCTCATGTCTTTTGAATGCTAAAGGGAATACATAACTACTATGTGTTTTCGGGTACATTCATTTAAGCAAAAATGAATTAAGGAGCACCCTGGTTATCTCACATAATTATATATATATATATGTTTTGTCACTTCTTTGTTTAATTTTCTTCTTTTTAGGAGTCGAGATAACCACAACTCCAAATGGTTTGCATATAGGCACACATTAGGCACCATTGTTTCCAAAAGGAAAATTTTGAGCTGCATGAGAACACCAGCTCCACGGATCCTAGCTTTTACGTTGGACGGATCCCTAAAGGGTCGGATCCGTGGGAACCGTGCCACATAAGCAAAAATTTTCTTCTATTTTTCTCACTTACGCTAAAAACTTTCATATTTTCAACATTTTAGTCTTTTCACTAATGAATATGCTACTTATTACTTGTGTTCTCATGATCACATGACTTAAATTCATATCTAATCATTAGATTTTAGTCCACATTTTGGTTTTAGCATTCATTGCAATGCATTATTTCCTCTATAAATAAGGTTTCAAAATGCTTGCATATCCAGCGCCCTCAACCTCACAAACAATCATCATCTTGTCATCTAAAAGATCCTCAAACATTGATGAACCATCTAGTGAAAACAGACCTTTTCAAGAAATCCAAAACTTCATCCTACCACCTTCCGTAGTGCCACCACCAGCCAAATCTAGAAGAACCGCATGGATTAACATTCGGCCTTGTTGTTTAGCTAAACCTTTGTCAAAAAGGCCACCACCAACTACTAACTCTCCACCAAATGACTACATTGTAGCACCTCCATCATCTCCCACAAGCTCATCACCAAGAAAGGGGTCCTTGATTGATTTGTTCCTCCACAAGATTTCTGTAGCAAGATCTTGATTTTCATATTTCACATAGTTGTTGTGTAATAGTTTTGTGGTTTGGTCCGCCGTGCTAAGGACTCGTTATTTAGCTTTGTACCGGAAAAAGTGTAAGTGACGTTGTGAGGCTTCTCCGCCGTGTTGAAGGAGCTTGTTGACACAGTGCTTGAACTCTCGAGTGGGGAACTCGGGGAGTAGAGTAGGGTAAGGAAGGTGTCCTTATAGCCGAACCACTATAAATCACTTGTGTCACTACTCTCTATCCTTTACTTTACTTGCTTTCATTATTTACTTTACTTATTGCTTTATACTTTCTATCCATCCATACGAATTCACATAAGATCGAATCTAAAGTTTTGAAACTTAAATTAAAATAGGCAAAACTATTCAACCCCCCCCCCCTTCTAGTTTTCCACAAAACCCTTTGATTTCTTCCGACTATTCGTTCTGAAAGCAGGCATCTCAATATTCTTCCAAGCATCATGATTACTCAAAATTTCCAACAATTCTCCAATGTAAAATCAGCCGTTCAAAAAAAATCCTTCAATGTAAAATCATGATCGTAAATCACACGGTATTCTCTAAGAGCTTTTACTTTATCGTCTGCATCATTCTCACCACTTCCATGAGCCTTGATATTATCTAGAATACCACAAAAATTCCCAACCCTACTACGAATCCTATTCTTCCATTTGGTAGTGATTGAGTCGTACGTTCTTTTTGAACCAGTTTCCTTTTGAAAGTACATTATCACCTCCTCCCAAAACCGATTCCTGTTGATAGCGTTCCCTCTCTCGAAATTTTCTGACACATAAACCCAAGCTCTACAAAGCGCGATCTCTTCCGCCTTTGTCCATAGTACGTTCTTTTTGGTTGGCTTGACCTTTTTGCCTTTGTCCTTCTCCTTTGTAGCACATCTCGAAGGCTTCTTTGGTTTGACGGGTGACGTCTCTTTGACATCGTCATCGTCTTCAACAGGCACGGAACCGTGGTACGAACCGTGACCCGAACCTTGCCCATCAAAGCATCTTGACTCGGATAGTTTTGAGTCGAGTATTGTTGAGTTGGATAGTTTTCCAAATAATCCTCCAAATCCATATCAAGATTAGCACTACGAATCGAGGAATACGTTTGATACGGTTGGGAAGACTGCGAGAAATCCATGTTAGGATAATACGTCGACTCGCTTGGTTCTTGGTGAAAACCTGTATTAGAACGATACGGTGGGATAAATGGACGATTAACGCTAAATGGGTTTTGATTTTGATTCGATTGTGGTAGTCGTGTTGGATATAAAAGCGGGTGCACGAAATCGAATACCCCGATTTTGTGGTGGTGTTATGCCGGTTAATTTGAAGTTATTTTCCGGCGACAAATTCAAATTCGGGGCATTTTGGGGTAGTCGGGATCGTCGGTTTTTTGATGTGGGAGTATTTTTTTTGATATAATTAATATGGATGAGAAGTTGTGTGAATTGTGTTTGAAATCGTGTGTTTAGAAGTGTGTTTGAGGCTCAGATTTATAAGGTTGTAAAGTGGTAAAGTTTTAAGAAAAACGTTTTTTTTTTTTTTTTTTTTTTTTAAATATTCAAACGGTAACTTTTTTGGATTGTTGTGATGTTTCAAGTCGGTCATAATTTAGACCGATAGCTTTTTTTTTTTTTTTTTTTTTTTTTTTTTTGTGTCGACCGATTTTATGACCCACTCATCACATAGGGCTTGACCGATGTGAATATCGCCACCCTTGAAGATCGACCGATGTTTTCAAGGCCACTCTTCTCCCAGCCTTATAGACCTTCATAATTCTAAGTTACAATGCCTTAAATCGTTTAGACATGAAGTCATTTATGAGATAATAATAAGGGTTATTTTCTTAGTGCATATTTCTATGCGTCAGACCTAGAATTATAATCTTCCGATGATACGTAAATCGTTTTTATCTAATCATGATTTGCCAAAATGATATCAACTTTATGTGTAACATTTGAATGCATTCCATATACTTAACATTGTAAATAACTGATTAATTAATTAACTTAATTAGTAAGTATTATTTGTGCAAAAAGGCTTTCTTTTTTCTAAATAGAAAGACATGGATAATACAGTCATATGAATATGGATACTATTATAAAGAACATAAAGGTAAGGTATGCTTCTATTAGAAATAAAAAACATTAGAACCAGTTCGTGCAAATGGAACACACCATGTTAGTTGCATGATAATGGTACAATGACAAAAGTGATAGAAGACTTTAGAGGGTGCCTTGGAAGAATTATTGTCTTTATAAAAGTTATATAATCCTAAGAATTGATTTTTTAAATTGGTTTGCTTGAAACCAAAGGAAAACCATGACATGACTTCAAGGGTCGGTTTTAAGAACACAATAGCAGGCTGTAAACCCGATCGATTTGTAGACCTACACCACAAGCAAACTTGTAAAGACATCCATTTGCAAGGAAACTTAACCTCATTTTCGGTTAATCTGTCCCGAGTCTATTATAAAACACACGTTTAATCCATATTTTGTTAATAAACACTGTTCAAGAATAAATAGTTTTGTGAGCGTTAAGTTTAATTACACCAGAAGAAAAACAATAATGAGGCCGAGAGATGACGGAGTTAATCATAATAGGCCGCGACGAACCATTGCTGGCCGTGTTTATGAAAAGTTCAAGCCTATTCATGAGTGGAGACGAGAAGATGATCATGACAATCTGCTTCTTTATCTTCCCGGTAAACTAAATGTAGTTTATGTTACAAAGGTCAAATAAATTTATTAATTAACTTATGTTTAAGCCTAATTATTCTAAGTTTTGAGTTTTTGACCATCCCAATTCTGAATTTTTAAGGGACGATTTTTCTTATTCGTGTGATAATATGTCACCTTAATTTACCGAAAAAAGATATAACAAAAGTTGGCCGTTTAATATTTGTCCATATTACTGTAAAGTATTTCTAAGCTTTATATTTAAAAAAATTGGGTTATGGTTTTGTTAGCAGAGAATATTTTTCAAAATGTGTATGCACATTTGATTGCTTTTTACTTCGTATTTGTTATGTAGGATTCCGAAAGGGTTTCCTCAAGGTTACGACTGAAGATCCAAACATCCTTCAAGTGCGTGGAGAACGTCTTCTAGTAGGAAACAAATGGAATCGGTTTCATGAATATTTCAAAGTTCCGAACACTTGTAAAATGAGTGAAATTCGGGCCAAATTCAATGGCGGAATTCTCACCATTACAATGCCTAAGAAGATCGTCAATGCACCCATAACAACCACCCCTCCTAAAGTCCAAGAACCAATGCAAAGAACCACACAAGACACAAGTTCATCAAAGCCTAGTTCTTCAACTTCAAACACCACTCTCGCGCCACAACCACTACCACAAATAAACAATATCGATCAAGGAAAAAACGATGTTACGTCTTTAGATCGAGTTGAGGAAAATGGGCCATTGAATGAGAAGATCACAACCACAAACATAGATGCGAAGTTTAACAAGAGAAAAAGAAAGGTGGTAGTGGCAGCTGTGGTGGTGGGCATTGTGGTTCTTGGAGTTTATGGTTATTATGCTAATAAAACTTTATGCAAATGGCAGTATGAAATAGCAACATAGCTTATATATATAGTTATATAGAGCCATGCATAATCGACATGAAATATTATGCTAACAAATTATGTGAACGTATGTTGCTATGGTTAGAATATATATACTGTTACACCATGTTACAATGACTAGTAAATTACAAAATATCTTGATATTACGAAGAGTAAATTGCAAAACCGTCTACGAGGTTGTTCAAGTTACAAGCGCAATACTTATAATTTCAAATTCAAAAGTACAAATGTAGTCTTTGTGAGTAACTTTCAGTTAACTTTTCGTCCATGACCAAAATGAAATGACTCAAATAGCCTGATTCAACCTTCTACCCAATTAGAGAATTTTAGTCATTTCATTTGGCCATGAACGAAATGTGAACCAAAAATTCTTCAAAAACCTGTAATTTTAGTTACTGGGACTACACCTATGATCTGAATATATAAACCCAGACGAGTTTTGCATATTATTACTCTGCTTCGAATGAGAAACAAAAAGATTTATCTTTGTTTTCGGCAATGATCACTCTTCTTAAGGGTTTTCTTTTGTTTTCATAGTCAATTAATGGAGTCGAACAAAACATTACTACCACACGGTGATGGCTTGAAAAACGTCCCTTCCATTTAGGTTATTAAAAAAATTGATGTTTTTTTTTATTATTTTTATTTTTATAACGATAAATCTATCTCACATGTCCTATTAAACCCACAACCATTTGGTTGAGGATTTTCTCACACAACATGGTATACCAATGAAATTTGGTAAAACAACAAAATTAAAAATAAAAATAAAACTATACAAAGCGTAAACATATTGTCTTATATATTTTGGGGCAATCATGTATTTCTCCAATAAAAACAGCAAAATTTCATATTTCCTCAAACATACATCAAAATCATTGCATATTGTGGGTAAATATGACATTTTAAAATTTATGTTGGAGAAATATGAAATTATATTTTACCTCAACATTGGCAAAAAAAAAAAAAAAAAAAGATGTAAACAAATAACTTGACATGTTTTACATCTAACGGTTTAAGTTCAAAATTTACATAAGGTGTGGTTCTTCACACAATGCAAAAGACTAAGGGTGTTTGGCTGTTGATGAATTAGGCTTATGCTTATATTATATAAATGGTTTATGACTTATATATCACTAGTTTCAAAGCCGCCATTGGTCGCTAGCATTAAGTCTTTTTATTAAACATAAATGTAGTACAAAAGATGATTTAAAATATAAACTCCGTAAATGACATAATGTTTAAAGATAAATATTTAATGTAAAATGTCATTTATAAATAATCCGGAATCAACATAACTAACTGGAGTGTATTGTTTAAAATTTCAAAAGCTAAATAAATAATCCGGAATCAACATAACTAACTTGAGTGAATACTCGAACACTTATTGCTTGGCATATTAATTGTCTCTTGCTCTTTCAAGCTACATTTGTTGCCTGCAAGATACATTGATAAAAATACATGTTAGTACATTGTATAGTTTGTATAAATTATACACACCTACAACACCACATTCATTCCATCAAAAGTTTATACCAACTTCAATGAGAATCATACCAAAAAATTCATGTATCAAGGCATTGAATCAGATTTGAGCACCACTGCCCATGGATAACCGCAAACTATACCTCTCTTCAACTACCATTAAAGCAAAGTTCAGATGACCAGTAAACAGCTCGAATCCAAAACACCATCATTCTATCTTTCTAATGAAGGTTGTCATGCTTGCATATTATGAATGTTTCTTTCTACAGCTTGTAAAGGCCACATAAATGGATTTACTATTGGTCATGACACAAGTTGTCAAATAGCTGAATAAGACATGAAAACTCACAACAAAGATCAATTGCAATTTTCAAACCATTGTTTGCTCCTGTAGTCTTCCTCATTCTTAATTGATTAATTTGAGTGTCCCGTCTTTGTTTTAGCATCATAATTTCTTGCATCGTGCCACCTGGTGCAACCACAAAGTGTACGATATCAAAAGCATTAGGAAAAAAATCAATATAAGAAACAAAAAATGGAAAAGGGGAGTGTTTAATGTATCCCATCTAACACTAATTTCTGTGTTTATTAAGAACATATAAAGTATTAGTAAGCCTCAAATTAACCCATACATACATAACTATACGACACTAATGAGGCTTATTTCATTAAGTTTTGAGTATTAAGTGGGCCAAAATTTTCAGAGGTTAAGCACTTTTAATATTTGATAATATGTATGTACGAATACCGGAGTGATGTGATAAATGGAAAGATAAAAAGTGATACGTACGCTAACCGAGAAATACACAAATAATATCAGAAACTTCATCTCAAGGACTGGATACTCTTGACTCCCCTACTGTAAATTCTTGACTCGTTGGCAGTCATCCACAAGTGAGAGATTAAGTAATCATGTACCTGTATATGACGTAACCTGATTAGAGTGAGTCGAACTTGCTCAATACCATTTTTGTGAACACCAAAGAAGTTCATTTTCTTACTCTTTTAAAACGGTGTGTACATATTTAAGAATGTTTATTCGAAAACAAAACCATGTCCATTACAGTTGTCATTGTTTAAGGGTGTTTAAGACTCTAATTATTTTCGTGGATTATTTCACACTGCTTATTCATACAACTTATCTCAGTTACAAATAAATATGCAGTTTAGTCTGAAACACCCTTATTAAAACAATATGTTGTATCAAAAGCAATCCCAAACACCGCTAATTGTTTGGTACATTATGAATATTTACACATTTAAATGTAAAACGAATCCCAAAAACCAGAAAAGTAGAATAGATTTTGTTGCGGCTAGTGTCTACAACAGGGAAAAACTGGAGCTGACTAAACTGAAACGGAAAATCGAAATATTGAAATGAAACAATCTATCTTCGCATGTCTCTCTACCACCTTTCTTGATACATCTACAACAACAAAAACAGTAACACCAAAATTAGCTTCAAGAAACATAAAAAAGGTTTCTTAAAAATGAGTAATAAACTAATTTAAACGTCATCTACATTTTTAGAGACCTAACAACAACTAAAGTTGATGTTGTGGATGAAATAAGCCATACCTTTTATGATGTTAATATATTCGCTACAGTCAAAACGACAGCCCTAATCATCTATGAACGTTCCTTAGCCTTGCATATTGGTTTTTGGAAATCCTGGGGACATGTAGAAAGACTTTTAGTACTTAAAATATAGTTGTGCGTACGTACATCTTTCATGCGGATTATGTATAATTCCCATGCCACTCAAGGAACCTGGAAATTAGTTAATATTGGTTATGTCCCTATCCGAACACTTAATTTAGGTGCTACATGAATAAATTTTATCAATGTCTATATCCACCTTATTGTCAGGTTCCAGGATTAGAAGTATGTGTACGAATAATTTTTATAACATGCTTGATCTGTTCAAATAAATAGTATGTGTACAAATTAGGATCAAAATAGAGTTGTTCAACGCAACCAATCAGAAAGTACTTGTTTTAGAAATATATTTTGGATAAATCGCGAGCCTAACTAAAACCTAAAAAGTTCGCACAAATTAGTTTAGGTGTCTATGAATTCCTTATATGGCTAAAAGGTTTTGTAAATGCATATTTATTTCATCATCAATAAAACAAAAACTATGATCAAAATCCTACCTTGTCATTCCAAGTGTAGGCACCGTTATATTAGCATAAACAACAAGCAAATCCTAAACCCCTCTTCGCTGCAGCTACCTTCTGCAAGTCGGTACCAAACGGTCTGCTGCAAACACCAAACCCCTTTGCTGCAGTAGTACACCACGATCCCAAACGCCACTTTTGACATAACCAAATACAGGTTATGCACTACACAAACAACCAAATAAATTATTACATTGATAAAAAAAATTAAAATTCTTGTTCACATAGTGGAACACATTAATTGGATGGGCTCAGCTATATTTTAACAGCTTCTTGTTTCCATTTACCGGCTATAAAAAATATTAATCCAATAATTTTTACATGTTTGGACAGTAAATAGTGCCACCATAAGTCCATAATTACATCAATGTTTTCTCGATAAACAGCTTCAAACAAACCTTTCTTCAAGCATTCAAGCTCCAAAGTACACATAAAGACCATCAATTCGAAGAAAACCCCAATTCAAAAACCAAAAAATCAAAATCGAAAATTGGTTAGTTTAGAAAACCATCAATTCGATTTTCTAGTTTGATTTTGATTGTAACGATTATTATGTTTGTTACAATATTTCGGTGGATTGATTTCTAGAAGTATGCTTTTCGACTGGGTAATAAAATTGGGGGCATGAATTGATTTAGGGTGAATTAATTTTCGGGGTATGAATTGATTTGGATTTAATGGTTTTGTTGAAACTTGGCTTAGGGTAAATTAAATTGCATCGGTTATGAATTTTTTTTGGTTAAACTGATTTGGGGAAAACTACTTTGGGAGCATTTATGAAGGAAGCGAAAATGTTGGAGCTAAAATGATTTTGGTTCATTGGATTGAAATAAATGCCAGGTGTCATTTTTAAAGAGTTTTGGGTAGAGACTTTCCCAAAGCCAACCTAGTTTTATATCATGTATTTTAGTTTATTATGTTTTTTTTGACAATAAATTTACGGATATCAAGAATTTCGTTTAGCACGTGCCCGTTCGGGCTCGAGCCAATTTGGCCAGTTGCCCGTCCGGGCTTGAATATTTGTATAATTTGCTTTATTATTTGTATTAGTGACATTTAATGCAGGAATTGTATTTAAGTTGGTTATACAATATGCTTGATAATTTGTATTTCTTATGTAAGAGTTGTTTTAATAACTGCATTAATTGTGTTTATTGAACAGTTAATTAATTGACCACATTAAATATCTTGACCACATTAATAGTGCTTACTATTTTGTACATTAAGCTTTAAGACTTAAAAGTTATTTAATAGAGAAATTAATGTTAGAAAATTTGTTAAATATATATATTAAAAGTCTACTGCTGGAAAATAATATGTTATGAATTGAATACATCGCGTACTTTCTATTTTTTAGTTCTGCAAATGAGAACGCAAATGATGGCACTTCTGAGTATCGTGAATGTGTTCAGGTACCTACTAAAAAAACTGCCATTTTTGCAACGCATCTGGATGAACTAATGGAAGGGTACACCAAGGCTACGACTTCCCACAAACAACTCATTAAGGAGCAGGACGAAAAACATACCGAGAGAGGTCAAATTTAAAAGATTTCTGGTAACAATGTTTATTTACTGAAGCAAATTTCTTTTTATATATTGGTATGAGTTATGTCAATAACAATTCAACCCTCAAAACACTGCACTCTGTACCAAACTGCCTTGGTGCAACATTCAACTCAGTTCTAAACTACCTTTATTGCAACTCTAAACTCAGTGCCAAACACTCCTTGCTACAACACGAAACCCAATACCAAACGGTCTCTAGTGCAGCAGTAAATCATCACTAAACTTTGTACCATTAACCCTACTGGAAAAAACTCACGTTTCAGTAACTCAATACCTTACATGTGAAATTTCGTTTGCATTTAGCCCTCATACGTTTGTCTTATTACGCCTTACTATACTTGAAAGAAAGCAATTGATGGTGTTTTCTTATTTCGTGACACTGGAAAAATAACAGAGGCAAAGCCAGTAATGTGGGTGTTTGGGATTGCATTTTTGAGAAGTTTAAAACATGAAAATCATGTAAGTGATTATTGTAGGATGATGAATAATGTTATCTGTCTCCTAAATGATAATGGTGCAGTTTCAACAACCGACAACTGAGAATAGATTTGCTCCAGTTACTCTTGGTATAACTAAAGATCCAAAGAAGCCTAGTTTGACCGAGACCGGACAACCACATTCAGTCTGGTCCTTGGTCTCGGTAGGTCCGATCCGTTCCGTGACCGATGCTCATCCCTATATAAAAGTGTGTTTATATATTATCCTTATATGAGCCCACCCTTATCAAATAAACCACAAAGTTTGGGCTTATTAAACCCCTTACGATCTCATAAACCCACGCTACTCATATAACCTTAGCCAAACACTTAATTTAAGCTTATTTAACACATAAGCTTATAGGCTTATAAGTCCATCATATATGCTTAGCCAAACACCTTTTAAACAATTTTACTAGTCAAAAAATCGTTTTCTTAAGACTAAAGTCAAATAGATTATGGTTGGCTTCAACAAGTTTTAATTTAACTATTATTAAACATCTTGTTTGATAAAAGATCATTTAGGGACAAAACTTTATCTACATACCAAGGGAATAATCCCCACCTTTCATTCATTTTGATCTAATGGCTTAGATTAAATCTGATTTTTACACTGCAGGGGTATTTTAGTCAATATAAAAAGAATTTTTTATGTTTCTTTCTATTAAACGTTATCTAATTTTCACACACACAAAGTGTGTGTTTATCTCTATTCTCTCGATTCTTCATCGCTAACCGCATCTTCTTCATCGCTATTACTAATTGCTATCAATTAATCATTCTTTCATGGATTTGATTCCAAATTCTTCGCTTTCTTCGATCCTTCTTCTTCTATTAATGAATCGATCGCTCCTCTTTGATCCTTCTTCTTCTATAACCTGCTAGTGATGATGTTTCAGAATCGAATCGATCTCAAGATGTTGTTGTTAGTGATGATGTTTCGCTAAGTATACGGAGGAGATTGTAGCTTATGAACACGGTGATGAACCGCAGCCTATTAAGAGTAAGATCGCTTTAATTTTGTTTTTATTGTTTTTCTGTTTGAATAACAGCTTTAATATGTGAATAAGCTATTTAGTTATGTTTATATTGAATTGCGCTTTAATTTAGTTTTAGATTGAATTAAGCGCTTTTAAGTTAATTTGAAGTCATAATAAGCTATTATTTAGCTTTAGATTGATCTAAACTGTTAGTTTTGTGTTACGTGTAGGAGATGGATAAGGTGTTAATCATTTTAATCCTCCTAATAAGTTTATTAGTTATGTTTAGATTCAAATTGTCGTTAATTAGTTTTTGATGAATTAAGCATATTAAGCTTTGAATAAGCTATTAGTTTATGCTTTGATCAATTAAGTAGTTTAAGCTTTTGAACAAGCTATTAGTTATGTTTTGTTAAGCACTTTTTATTTTGCATCACATGTGATATCATATGTGATATCACATATGATATATCACATGTGATATCACATATGATATCATATGTGATATCACATGTGATACCACATTTTACTTGATCGATGTTTTATTTTGTACTTTTTGTTTTTTCGAACCGAATGCTTTGAAAACTCCCGAATCATTCTCTACTCACTCTAATTTTGATACTCCGGTGGAACGGTTTATTATATTCCTAAAGTTCGGCCGACGTTTTACTAGCTAAGGCAATGTTTTTAATTCATTGATGAGTGCATTAGTGCAGATATGAAATATGCTTCAAAAGGTGGTTTGTGGTTAGGAAATCATGTCGAAAAAGGTCGAGGAGTGGTATTGTTAAGCAAAAGTATCTAGTGTGTAATAGGAAGGTTGTCCTAAGGAATTCATGTAGACACACTAGATTTAGAGAATAGTGACAAGCGTAGAGAAGTTCGAACCTTCATATCACAGTTGCAAAGCACGTGTGATGTTTGAGTTGATTCCTGGTTCTTCAAAGTATAAGTTGACTGCTTTTGATAGTATACATAACTAGGGCTATTCGGGCCGACCCGACCCGACCCGACCGAACTCGAGCCAACCCGACCCGAGTCAATTCGGTCGGTTACTCGGTCCAAAATCTAACTCGGTCAATCGGGTCAACCCGCTTAACCCGAGTACTAATTAGGGTCGGGTATCGGGTTTAAATATTTTAACCGTCGGGTTCGGGTCAACCCGACTAACCCGAAGTTAGAATTTTTTTTTTTTTTTTTTTAATCTTTATTTAATTTTAAGTAAATAAATATAATTATATTTTAATAAATATTGTTCTATGACAAGTTATACGACTCGTAGATGGACGACGACAAGGTTGTGGTGGTCTGGGTTGGTGTTCTGAGTCCCAGAGAATGTAGGTGTATGAGGAGAGAGTTTGAGCTTCCATGTTGATGGGTCATTGTCAGAAAACTTTGGATAGAATGGACATGTATATGTGTACATTATATCGCTTTATATTTTGTCATTTAAATCAAAATGTATTTATTAGGTTGTTGTTACAAACCCGCGATATTGTCATGTCAATTGTCAAATGTATGAAACTATGAATTATGATGGAATCATCCATGTATGATGGAATGCGATATTGATTTTTATTAGTTTTCTACATGCATATTTATACACACCTCTTTTATATTATTTTCCAACAAAAAATTTCCTACAAACATACTAAAAGCCCTTGTTACCTCTTAGTTCGTTTTTTCTTAATGATATTAAGGAACAAGTTCTTAATCTATCTATCCGATTAATGTATTTACCGAAATGTATAACGAAGTGGTTTGAGATGATTAAACTCAATTTGAACACAGCATATTTACAGCAACTTAGCAAGTATTAAAATTAAAATATAATGCAATTACTCATTTTTAAATAGGGTCGAACCCGACCCGACTTGACCCGACCCGACTTGGACCCGACCCGACTTGACCCGAACCCGACTAACCCGAGTTCAAATAGGGTCGGGTTCGGGTATATTATTTTTACCTTCGACCCGACTTGGACCCGACCCGTTTGACCCGAACCCGACCAACCCGACCCGAATAGCACCCCTATACATAACCATGAGCTTGAACGTAAAGAATATAAGCATTTGTCAAAGACCGAAGGCGCGCTAACATATGTCGAGCGCTTGTTTATTGTTAAAGTCGCGGCGTGAATATAGGTGCAACGCGAGCTCATCACTTGTCGACCGGTCCGAAGGATCGTATTTGCTTGTTCATGGTACAACTGTTGACTTTAAGAACTTTTTAGGAGTGTGAATTGTTATATAGGCGATAGTGATGCTCGATGCTTATAGCTAAGATGGAAAATAGATGTAAGCATGTTCCATTTTTCGTTTGATTACTTGGTTGAGAATGCCGAGCTTTACGCAATTTTCAATGATGAAGTTTCCAAGTACAATTACAAAGAGTTTTGTGATGTTGTCTCTTTGATGCTACGTCTGAGACAAATAAGTAAGTGTTTGAGTGATATATATCATATTTTATTGTATTACTTGTATTTTTATTTTTTTAACTATTTTGTTTTTGTTTTTCGTACAAAATGATGTTTGTTCCTTTTACAACAATTGATAATCATAGGAAGTGTGTTACGGTTGTCGCAGCTTCTTCAAGAATGAGACTACAAACTCTTATATTTGGTTGCTCAAAGCATTTATAAAAGCTTTTGGTAAAGCTCCTAGTATCGTTGTCACCGATCGTGACTCGGCTATGAGAAAGGCGATTGAACAAGAATTTGTTGGATCGAAACACGATTGTGTATGTGGCATATTACACAAAGCTTCTGGAAAGGTATGTTGTGTGCTTTCTTGTATTTCCTTTTATTATATCATATGTGATACTTTATGTGCTTTCTTGTATTTTATTTTTCTTTCTTTGTAGTTTCTAATGATTTATCATATGTGATATTTCATAGTTTTTTCATTTTGGTAAATCGTTTGTTATATCATATGTGATATTTTGTTTGCAGATATGCTCAAAGATTTATGATCACACGACTTTAAAAGGAAATTCAATCAAATTGTGTGGAATATGTATATTGGTCCCGATGAGTTTGAGTATCAATGGGGAAGTTATTAGATGAGTTTAATTTGCATAATCATAAGTGGTTAACAAAGATGTTTCGATTCGCTCTTGTTGGATTCCCGCTTTTGTGGACTCTCCTTTGTGTGGTTTGATGAGGACAACTTCTAGGTCTCGAGTGAGAATTCTTTTTCTCTCATTTTACTAATTCGTTCGACTCTCATGAATTTTATGAATTGTTTTGAGACGGCAATGGAAAAACAGAGGCATATACAAGAGAGGTTAGATCATAAGTCGATTGATTCTGTTCCTACATTTAGAACCTATCTTAAGATTGAACGTCATGCGTCAAAGGTTTATACTGCTCCCTTCGAATTGGTTCAAGTCAAATATTTGTCGGGACATGGTTTTGCCAAATAGATACCAAAAGTTTGTTTGAAGGATCCGAGGTGTCTATTATTAAAGAGAAAAGTTTGTTGATGAAGTAATGGAGAAGAAGAAAGCTAAGAAAAAGAGAAATTTAAGAAAAAGGTGATGATACTTGATAAAAATAAAGAAGAAGAGGAGCCGATCAACTTGTTTCACAGAGAAGATGGATCGTATAAGGTTTGTTAGTTTTGTTAACCAATTTTTTATGGTCTTTTAAAGCTTTTTATTGTTATTTTTATACTTTTATAATTTTGATATATCATATGTGATATATCATATGTGATATATCATATGAGATATCATATGAGATATCATATGTGATATATCATATATGATATATCAAATGATGTATCACATATGATCTATCATATATGATATTTGACTATGTGTTGTTTTTTTTCATGGAGGTTTTGCGAAACATAGAAGATGGATCGCTTGTTTGTTCTCGCGCCTATTTGTTAGAGTTGGAATATTGTGTAGACACATTTTTGTGTCTTTAAGAATGCGAATGTTGAAATGATTCCAAATCAATACATCTTGAGGCGTTGGACAAAGAACTTGATACTATTTGGTTTGAGGAACAAAAGGAACAGTATGGTGAGAAGAATGAGATTGTTGAGAATTATGCAAATGAGGCTACTTATTGTCGATCATCGTGGTGCATATGTTGAGTAAAAACGAGACAAGGTTAGTGCTTTTATTGAGAAGTTGAAGTTGCTAAAGTTAGATGTTGAAGTCGATTGCCCAAATCCTCCATCAAAGGACAAGCTTGATAATCTTGAAGAGCTTGTCGGAGTGCCAAAGCCTCCGTAGTTGCTTTGTTAAGAACTGTCTGTCAGAAGCCCAAAGGACGTGAAAGTCGCGATAAAAGGTGGAAAAGAGCAAGCTATTGATGAGAGTTCGTTAATAGGAATGCATGTTCAAGATGTGGAGCTAAAGATGGCCACAACAAAAGGACCCGTCCAAATAAGTATAGAGTACAAGATGATTTGGTTCAATCAAGCTACATGATAAATCTTTTTACTTGTTTTGTCCAAATAAGAATTTTGTGATTGAAGTACTTTTGAATCTTCTTTGATTGTTTACGATTTTTTTTATGAAATGAATTTTGATATTTTTTTGGTTTTAAGTGATTTATCTTCTCTTTGTGTTAAGTGAATTATCACATTTGATTTATCTAGTTTGTTTTTCCGTTATATATCATATTTGATATACATACAAAATCATATGTGATACCACCATTAGCACATTTGTTGATCGATCTCATATCATATGTTTTCAAATTGTGTTATAAAACGCGGAGTTGGTTAGGAACACCTTTTATCGAATATATCGCTTTGTGTAGCAAAACTTGTACACCAAAGACATATAATCCAAAATCACATCCGCAGATGTGCCGAAAATTCATTATATAACCATTTCGGATCGATCACTATTCGTCAACATTGTGACATTGTACCATAAGACATAACATATTGTAGCATACGAGATAAGATTGTGACATTGTACCATAAGACATAACATATCGTTTCTAACCATTCTAAATGGCATAAGATATCCCAAATTTAACTAATCGAGTAAGTTTGTAAGTGCATCACCATTGTCACTCCACCTTTACCCAAAACGAGTGACTTCCCATCTATTCATCACCCTATCATCTATCAACTGCCTTCTATCATCTATCGAGTTTTGCCTTCAATCGCACTTGCAACATGGGTTGCCTCCTGCTCCTTCTTCTTCTTTTCTATCTCGCTCCTTTATGTAGGTTTGTTTCAATGCTTTGTCAAGATGCTTCCTTGCAAACGCATGTGCTTCTTCACGATTTCTTCTCGCCATCGTTAATTTCATGCTAACATTTTGTTGCATACTTTACTCTCGGCTTGATTATTGCCATTGTTTGGCCTTCTTCTTCGCTTGGAAGTTCACTCCAGCTCTTTGTCGCTTCACCATTGTACAACTCCATGTGCATCATAACAAAGACCCCGCAATCAATCACATTTTGTTTTGTTGCCCATTTGACTTTTATGATTCTTTGCCTTGTTTTTCTTTATTTGCTTCGCTGGGTGGTTGAATGACTCCAAATACTGTGAAAACACTTTTTTCTGCACAAACAAAAGATTCAGTTTACTTACTAGTGGTTTATCATATCTGATATTTCAAACAAAGACTCAATTAACTTGCTAGTGGTTTATCATATATGATATTTAACTACCATATTTTAGTTTCTAATATTTAAAGACAATTATATCATATATGATATTTTACTGTCATATTATAGTTTCTAATATTAGATGCAATTTATGTTCTTTCCATGCCTAGTTTCAGTGACTTACCAAAACATCGCATTCTTTCTTGTATTTGGTGTCATATGTCTGCCCAGAGTTGGAGTTGTCAATGATTGCTGAAGTTCCTTTTGCTAGATTGAATACAAACAGATAGAAGTGTTCATGAGCAATCACTGGGAAGAAGGCCTGTAGAAATTGAAAGAAAATTATATTCATTTTAGCTCAAATAAAAGTCGAATCTCTTTCTTCATAATAAGTAAAGTAAGTTGTTACCATTTCTACATGTTGCAATGACATGTCATTTGGGTGCCTTCAAACTCCCTTGTCATGCAATCAAAGAAAGCTTTATATTGCTTTGCTTCATCTTTCTTCAAGAACTCTACCATTTGGCTTGTCTTGTCAAAATCAACAATATCATATAACATTAACAAACAGATTAGTAATTAGTTTCTAAATGTTTATCTACTTACCAACATTCCAAAGTGGAAGTAATGCTTCATCTTGTTTCCACCATTGGTCACCATTTCTTCATAGTTTAAAAGTGAAGCAAAGTCACAATGACACTAGCTTCTACCTTCAAGTTAGGTGCCGTGTTTGCATGCTTTCCTTATTGTAGGGCTCCTTGATGCTTGGTTCAAGACAAAGTCACTACACAAAATTTAAATCATATACATATTATTATCACAACATTTATTATTTTTTTGTGTGATTTTTAATAAAAAAAATAGCAGACTTACACTGGATTTCCTTCCATTGAAAATAACGCGTCCGCTATCATCAATTCATCTGGTTGTGCTGGAGTGTGGATTACAGTTTTTTTGTTCATGTATGGTGATACCAGAAAACGTGATGGTTTGACTCTCTTTGCTAGATGTTGTTCTTCTTGTTTTGATTCTGTTTCAGTCTCAGCCTCCATGTCTCTCACCCTTTTTCTTTCTTTTCTTCCGCTTTGATGTTGTTTCGCCTCAACAACGACTTCATTATCGCTGGGCTTATACCAAGACCGAAAGTTGGTGGCGTGAATGATTTTCCGATCTTTCCTCTTGTCATTTTCTCGGATGGTGGCGACATTGACTTTCTTACTATTCCTCCGGTCATTTTTTCTTTTGACCCTTGAATTTCTTTTGACTACTCATCTCCGTTGTCCCAAAGAATATCTTTTGGGTCACTTATCATCTCTCGTTGTCCCAAAGAATCTCTTTTCATCACTCTTATCTGCTTTTCCCATGTTTTTCTCGCATATTCTTGTTCGCTTGACTAACGAGATTATCAAAGTTTTCGATTCCAAAATCATCTGGTGTTGCTAGTCTCAACTTATAACCCGGTGCTACCTCCACAGCTTGGTGTTCCAACTTCCTTTGCAACTTCAATCGGTTTTCCATCACACTCTCCTTCACCACCGGTATTTCGCTTTCTTTCTCTTTTCTTTCTCGCTTTTGTGTTTCATTGAGTTGTTTCTTTGTTTGCAACTTTTGTTCCTTCAGATCGGTATTATATCCGGTATTTTGGTAGTTCCGTATTTCATCTTTGCTCTTAACCTCCTTTTCACTTAAATTCTCGCTTTCATTCTCCTGCTCGGTTCGCCTCACTTCCAAATATATTATATTCTTCTTCTTCCTCATCCTCACCTTCACTCTCACTTTCATTCTCCTTTTCATTTTTGCTCTCACCCTCCTTTTCATTCTCCTTTTCAATTATTAATTTTCCTTCATTTGTTTTTTCTTGATTCTCCTTTTCATTCTCCTTTTCATTTTTGCTCTCACCTTCCTTTTCATTCTCCTTTTCAAGTATTAATTTTCCTTCATTTATTTTTTCTTGATTCTCAGGCTCACTTCCTTCTTTGTTCTCACTATCACTATCAGTATTCTCAGCCTCACTTTCTATATCAAAATCGATCTTGTTGAACATTCTCTTGTACTTCTTGCGTAATGACAACATCACCTTGTCCCCTTTGAATTTCTTCAATCCTCTCTCATTGTTTCAACCAACTCTAATTTTCTTTGAGATTATCTCAAATTTCTCATCAATTTTTTCATAAAACCCCGTAAAGTAAATATTTCAGTTTAGTTTCTTATTGTATATGGAAAATCATATATGATTTTTAAAATATCATATATGATATGTAATATCACATATGATATTAGTGTAATATCACATATGATATTACATATCATATATGATTTAACACTAATATCAAATGTGATATTCATCTTTGTTTTATCATATATGATATTGTTGCAAGCACACCGAATGTTAGCCCCGTCAAGGCTTAGTCTCGCATAGCCTTCGGCTAAAGCCGAAGGTCGTGCTGAGGCTTAGGCGTAGTATAGCCTTCGCTAAAGTCAAGGTTATGCTTGCGCCTAAGCTTAAGGTTTTGTTTTCTGTTAACTCTTTTAAACATTCTTTTTAATAATAAGTAAAATATATCATAACATACTTTTTATAACAACATTTTTATAAATGAATTCAATAATATTACCTCTTTTCCACCGGCTTTCGGGAGGCATCGGCTCATAATATATGTCCGCTCCTTGTACAAATTCAGCCGGTTTGCTCCTCATCGATCATACTCTCGTGATGCTCTAACGTCCCCAAGAAACCGCCTCTCATTTCCATGTTTATTCTTTTCCTCATTGTTGGAGTGTTCCAACTTCGATGGTCAAGGTGACGATAACTTGGAACCTCGGTAGTTTGTTGAGTCCAAGTATAGCGACTTTTTATACACAAAATACAATTAAAATTTTGTTAGATAATTTTTATATGAGTGAATCATAGTTGATAAGTTTAATGGAAAATAACTTACACATAAGAATGTTATAGGACCATAATAGAAGTTGGTACCCGACTTGACTTGCGGCCCGCTTTAGCTTCTCGATTTCAAGCATTCCATTATGTAGGTGCACCAATCGATATCGAGAGATATCATCATCTTCTTTCACGTGCTCGAGGATTTTTTGGGCACTCTTCCCGCACTCTCCAAAGTGCCCATGGTGCTTGCAAACAAAGTTAAGAAATTCATCTTGAACATGAAATCGCTCATTGAGCTTGATATCTCGAATGCTCTGATAGTGGTGTAATTCGTCCAAGATGAGCGATTGTTCTTCCCACTCTCTAATAAAATCGTCATCATCAAATCTTTCTTCCAGATCTTCCACTTTCTTGTCCCCATCGGCACACCAAGCATATCATGAATTTTTGCCTTGTTACCTTTATTGAACCTTTTGTAATCTCAATTCCATGCTAGGTGGATGGAACTTATCAATTACATGATACACCAATGCGTATGGAAGTTCAACAATAGGAAGTTTATGAACCTCTCAAATCCCATCTCTTTCAAGCACTTCTTTCGCTCATTTGATAAACCAATCATTGCTTCATAGAGGTTTCGGTGATGACCTTGTTGTACATGTTGGGTAATTTTTGTTTTGCTTTGTCCTTTTCACCTTAAGCTTCTTTTTATCTTCCTTATCTTCAACCACCTTCCGAATGCTACTTCCTTCTTTCTCTTTTGGTTTCTTTTACAACCAATTGTCGATCATTCTCTTCTTCGATTTTCTCTTCAATCTCTTCCACTTCCTCTTCGCCTCTTCCACTTCCTCTTCGCCTCTTCCACTTCGCCTCTTCTACCTGCCTCAAGATCCTCATCATCACTTTTATCAAGATCTTTTCCTCTTCAATTCTCCTAGCATCACCTCTAGTAAATCTTTCTGAGTACTTTGCTTTTCCGATGCTTTTCTTTTCTCAGGCACGCTTTTGTCAAGTGTCTTTTTTCTTGATTTTAGTTTTTCCTTATCTCCTTCATTCTTCTTTTCTTTCTAGCTCGCTTCACTCTTCTTAGCATTTCTATGCATTTCATTCATCTTTGAGCTCTTGCTTTTGATTTATCGCAAAACAAATTTATATTATATCATTTGTGATTTAGTAATCGAAATATTCTCAAGACATAACGTGTTTCATTAATAACATGATATGTACCTTTAGCGTGGCTTTTCTTCAAAGCAGCTTGTTTTAATAGTGGCAATTTAGAGATTAGATGCCCAACATCATCTTCTCCGCTATCATTTTCTTTATCTCCTACATCATCAACAATGAACAATTAATTAATATCCCGATGCTTTTACTAAAAGGATTAGGTGCGAGCATATCTTTTTTTTTCAAATTTAGGGGCTACGTCAGATATTACCAAAATTTTTATAATATCATATATGATATTCAACATAATTTTTTTTAGCTACTTGAATAATTGTTCATTTTGTCAAATTCTTAGGCCACAGCATAGCCTTCGCAAAGTCAAGGCTATGCCTGCGCTGCTTCTTTGTCAAGCCTTTGCTTATCTCGCACCCTAGTCAATTCACAAAGTTGAATACATCTTTTATTATATCATATGTGATATTTAACATAAAATTTTGGTAGATACAAAATATGTTACAAACATGTATTTGTGTTCGAATGTTGAATGCTATGCCCGTGGCTTAGCAAATGTTAATGATTTGAAGTTTTTTCAAAGGCTATGCCTCAGATCTAAGCCAAACCTTTGTTTCTAACGAAAATTTTAAGTTATCACATATTTAAAAGGCTATTTTTAAAAGCAAATGTTTGTTATATCATATCCGATATAGAACAAAAATGACTTTAAAAGCTTATTTTAAGTTATCATATATCCGTACAAAGCATTTTGTGCATCACCACGGCTAATTTGTTTGTTAAATGCTAAAGCATCTTATGCGGCTTAGCAAAAGGCTTAGCATATAAGATGCCTTTAGCGGCCAAAGGCATGTTCTCGTAGCTAAGCCAAAGGTTTAGCCTTATAAGATGCTTTAGCATTTTGACAAAGGCACCTTCCGCGGTGAGCGAAGGATTAGCCGCATAAGATGCTGGCTCGCCAAAGGCATCTTATACTGACTAAGCAAAAGGCTTAGCCATAAGATTCCTTCGCGGCCAAAGGCATGTTCTGTAGCTAAGCCAAAGGTTTAGCCTTATAAGATGCTTTAGCATTTTGACAAAGGCACCTTCCGCGGTCGAGCCAAAGGATTAGCCGCATAAGATGCTCAGGGATGCCAAAGGCATCTTATTCGGCTAATCCTTTTACTTAGTCGCTTTGTTGAATCCTTTGCATTCGCCAAAGCTTCTACAATGAGCCAAAGGTTTAGTCAAGATAAGATGCCTTTCATGAAAGTTAAAGTATAGCGTCTTATGCGGCTAAGCCTTCGCTTAGCCGCATAAGACGCCTTCGATAAACACTTCTAATCTCGCAAACCTAGCTTCTAAACTATTAAAACCTAACTCCTAATCATAACAAAAATCTATAAACAGCTTCTAATCTTGCAAACCTAACTTCTAAACCTGTTAAAACCTAACTTCTATTTGCACATTTCTTCATCATAATCGCTATAAACAGCTTAAAAACATCATATAATCATAAATAATAGCTTGTAGATATTGAAATAGTTGTTTAGAGTGTAAGATTATACCGAAACCGGTTTTTGGCCGGTTTTTTGACCGGTTTTTTGGCCGTTGGTTTGTTTGTGCTTCGCTTTTTCCTCGCCTTTAATGTGATTGTTTCAAAGTCGGTATCTTCCATTTTCTCCGTTGATTTTGATAGTTTTTGATGTTTTTGGGTTGGTTTTGATCGGTGAAAATGTGAGTAGTGTGTGTTTTAGTGTGTGTTTGGTAGGTGCGAGAATGTGAGACTTGAAGAGAGGCCGTGTTTTTACTCTTTGTTGTTAATTGACGATTATACCCCTCTGTTTTATTTTAGTTGATAGTGTGTTTTAATCTCAGCCATTGATTAAATTTGAATCAATGGTTGGGATGTGTCCCTTGGTATGTGAGGAATATTTGGTATGCAAAATAACCTCACTCCATCTTGTTTTATTCTTCAGGTCATAACAATTTGTTTTATTCTTCAGGTCATAACAAGTGGTTTAAACAAGTTAACACGTCAATTTTTCATTTTACTACAAAAAAATAAATCAAATACGCCTCTCATCAAGGCGTTTAACTCGTATAAAACTCTATTTAAATTTTAAAAACCTACTCCTTCCACTATACTACGATAACCCGTCAACCAAAAGAAAGGACAGAACAAAGAGAAAATTTAGCAAGTGCATTTAACTGTTTAAGGAAAAACTTAACAAAAATTTTAGACCAAGGTGTTTGTTTCGTCTTAAAGGGGTGTTTGTTTAAGCTTATATCTTATGAGCTTATTTGTGTTTCGGCTTATATTTTATAAGCCTCGTTTTTTCGGCTTATTTTGAGACTTGTGGGTTTATATAAGTTTATTATGATATGATAAATTTAAAGCAAATTACCCAAACGAACCATATACACATTGATAATACGAAACTGAACCTTTTTCGCACACTTTACCAAAGTGACCCAAAAAATGTCATTTTCAACCCGTGTGTGTCTTTGTCTACTTTTTGATGCATGTAAACCTTAAGATAAGTTATCAATTGTGTTGTAGACACGCATGCATACAACGCTTCTTTGCTAAAGGAAGCTAGAACTCAGAACCTTTCTTTGCTAAACGATCAAAGAACCTGATGTGAGTAAACCAAGATGATGAAATGTTTTATAATCTTCTTTCAACTTTCTATCAAATGTGTTTTATTTCATGATGCAAGTGGTTTTCCAAGTGTAATTGATAGATAATATTAGTAATTATTTATAAACTTGTTCTGCATGATCAATGTAAATGCTTAAATCCTATAAACCTTCCTAAGGAGTTCCTTTTACAATACTCATTATCGCTCACCATCTTCCTCGCTCACCATCTTCAAGCTTCAAACCTACCACCATCTTCAAGATTCAACCACCATTGCAAGACTCGCCCACGCCCAGCCACGCCCAAAGCGCGCCCGCCTAGGCCACACCCACGCCTGAGCCCGCCCACGCCCACGCCTGGGGCACGCCCAACAAGGGCCCCGCCCAAGCCCGACCGCACACGCCTGTGGCCGCGCCTAGCAAGTAATCTCGCTTTGACCACGCCTGTGCCACGCCACAGCTCGATAATACACGCAGTGTTGGGATTTTATGTTTAAAGAGATCCAACTGATAACATTGGAAAGTTCATTTTCAGAATATCATACGAAAACCTGCTTTAAATGCAATGATCAATTATAGTTCATTTTCGTAAAAGCTCATAAATTTATATAGAAAGTCTCAAAATAAGTTTTGAAAATTAAGGCCATGAAATATAAGCAAATCAAATAAGCTCATAAGGGCCAATATAAGCTTAAACAAACACCCCCTAAATATAGCAGCTTATGATTATTTATTTGGTCTAGACCGGGTACATTTAAAAGGTCGACCGGGTACATTTTAGACCGGGTTACAATTACCATCCATAAACTCGGAAAAATACTAATGAAGATGATCAGTTTTCAGTAATAAAGCTTAACCATATTTGCCGATCTCATTTCTTCCATAATTCAATACAAGCGTTAAAAACAAACACCAAAAACCCCGAAATAAATTTCAACCCATCAAAATATTAGCAGTAGCATGAACAACAACACATCAACAATCTCTCATATCGTTCCCGCCTTGAAACCCACAACCACCTCCAATTCATCTCTGTAAGTTTTTTTTTTCTTTCTATATTTATGAAATTGAATTCGTTATTGTTTGGATAAGTGAATCTAGTTGTCTGTTTATATTCATTAGCAGATAAGCAATCCCAAACACCCCCTTAAAACTAGTCGAGTTGCTTAACTAATTGTCTTGCACTCGATTAGACTTGTTAAATGTACCAACATATGTAAAGGGTGGTTTCAAATGTATTTAGTATTTTACGTCAAGGGTGGTTTGGTTTTTGATTATCAGACTAAAATGTGTGAGGTCTAGGTGCAAATAACCCAGCACCAAAGTGGTCGTGCCAATCAAACCCCGTGGATTGGTCGGCCAAAAAATCGGAAACCATGGTTACCCCCACCCCGAAAGAAAATAAGAGATATACATATGTATGGGCTTATCTTGTAGAATAACAACTTACTTAGGTTGGTGGGCTCATTTTGGTAATTATACCTTTTTGACTTGGTAACTCAACTTTTTTGAGATGAGCGAATTAGGTAATTTCATCACAGGATATGTGGATTTTCCTTTGTGATAACGTGGCTTATCTGTAACCAAACTATCCCAATTTCTAATAAGGTGGCTCGCCATGCCATATTTTTGCAGCTTCACCCGGCTTGGCTACTAAATCACCAAAGTAGTCCTGTAGCTGTGTAGCCCATTTTTGCAGCTTCACTATTGAGTATATTTACCAAATTGTACCACTACTTTGAGTATATTGATATTCCATGTAATTAGCCCAATATGTATTTATAGAAGCTTTTTTTTATAGATATCAAGTACTTATGAGGTCAACACACACACACACACACTCGTTTTAGTTTCCTTCATAAGACCCCGCTCGTAGATTTTATGATGTGTGGCTCTTTGAGTTGTTGATATTCCATTTGGCTAATTTTTCTTTCGATAGTGCTCATAAGGGAAAAATGTTTTAGCCATTCATAAAGTTTACTCATTTCATTATATAAGCTTGTCATCATGGCATTGTTTTGGGGACAGTTAGTTCATGGAACATCGTGGTCGTCAATGATTCCTGTTTGATTAATAAACATTTTAAGTTTTACTTGAGTCGCCCATTGGTTCATTACCTTAATCTGCAGTCTCCTCAACAGTCGATTTATTTTTAAGTAGCTTATAAGTACTTGTTTATGAGCAGAAGCATAAGAAGAACAAATTACCAATCCAAAATACCAACTTAAATTTGGTCAAGCTGGTTGGAATAGGTTTAATTTGTGCTTTAATGCTCAACTAGGTGTTTTACAGTTGCAGCCTTGCAGGCAATTAACCTTGTTAATTGTACCAATACATATAATTAGTTAAAATTGTGTAAATGTCAAGAGATATAAAAATGTATGGGATAATGTCATAGAATAGCAACTTACCTAGGGCTCATTTTGGTAACTATAGCGACTAAAGTCATGACCTGCTGATTATAAATTTCTTTTCAATGAGCTAATATGGTGACTCACGTGATACCGGTTTCTTCATTTATTGCACATTACCAAACTAGCTCATTTTTTAATTAGGTGTTTTGCCATGCCATATTGTTACAGCTATCCCGGGCTTGTCTACTAAATTACTAAAACTAGCCATGTAGCCCGTTTCGAGAAAGTGTCATTACTAGGTTGGAACACTATTGATTATAGTTACCAAAATGTACCACTAATCTAAGTAGGTTAATGTTCTATGTCATTAGCGCAATATGTATTTATACAAGTTTGTTATAGATATCAAGTAACTGTGAGGGCAACGTACACACACTCATTTTAGCTGCCTCCAAACCCCAACCATCGACTATATGATAATTGCCTCTTGACTTCGTTTACATTCTATCTGGCTTCATTTTCCCGCAATAGTCTCCAAGGAAAAATGTTTCAGCCATCCATAAAGGTCACTTGGTTCTCTATATAGGCTTTTGATCATGCCATCGTTTTGGGAGAATTAACACATGGAACATTATGGTTCTGGATGATCCTGTTTGATTAATAAACGTTTTGTATATGAGCCCCCAATCAGTCCATTACCTTAGTCTGGAGTCTCCTCAACATTCAATTGAGATATGCGATATGTCGTTAGACTTTTCATATTTGTTTCATGTTAATTATGAATTTATTATAATCGGAAATTTAATTTTCTTTTGCCAGTGTGTCGTTTCATAGGAAGCTTGAAGTTCCTTATTGCAGCATCCAGATTTTAAAATTAATTTGTCCTATTCAGAGTAAAGGGTTAGCTGGAAAAACATTGTGTTCTGTTGGGGTATGCACATATCCTTTGAGTGATGCTGAATCCCATTCACATGTCGAGGAGGAACGAGTTGGAGTACTACTCTTGAATCTTGGAGGCCCGGATACGCTTCGTGATGTTCGACCCTTTTTGTATAACCTATTTGCAGATCCTGTATGTGTATTATTGCAAATTTTTATTTCATATAAAAAAATTAATGTCAGTTTGGTTTTAAATTGTTTCGTCATGCTTACAAGTTAGTGTTTGGTACAGGATATTATCCGTCTTCCGAGGTTGTTTCGTTTCCTACAACGTCCTTTAGCACAACTTATATCTGTATTACGGGCACGGAAAAGTAAGGAAGCGTATGCCTCCATTGGAGGTGGTTCACCTTTGAGAAAGATAACAGATGAGCAGGTAACATCGTTAATGCTTCATTAATATGAATGATATCCATTAGTTGTTCATTCTTGGTTAAGATATTCATGTTATTAGCTGATTATGATAGTTACGAACATAAGGACGATTACCTATTATGTTGTTTTTTAATTCTCACGCGTGGGAGTTTTTTCTAATAGAGCTGCCTTGTGGGGGAAAAAAATTAGAAGGAAGATGAGTTCGACTGACTTAACAGATATCTTTCACACACATCATACTTGGAAGCCCCCCACGCAATATTTTGACAATTGCTATCATTTTCATACTGAAGTACATATTTATGATTATAGCTGTTTGTTGTAGGCTGATGCTCTAAAATCAGAACTTGAAGCAAAGAAAGTATCTGCTAATGTCTATGTTGCAATGCGTTACTGGCATCCTTTCACCGAGGAAGCTGCTCACCAGGCAAGTAAAACTCACTTTAGTATTATTTGTGCATAGTGTTAAGTTTCTGGATACTAAGTTTAGTTCTACTTGACGGTTAGTGTAGTTTAGATGCATTTATGCAAGCGCTGAATATTCAGTGATTTGCGGAAAATCTTATTTTTATAACCTGGGATAATCTACTGACTGTTAAAAGCTCTTCAGTGTTAACAAGCTTTCTGTGATATTAGTATTCTTCAGCTCAGCTTGTTAACGGTGATTAGATGCGGTCACGTGGCAATTTTAACGTTTGGTTATAAAAGGGTCAATTTAGGTTATGTCTATATCTCATAATGTCAAATGAAATTAGGTAAAAAGGAAATGGGTCGAAACTTGAAAGTTGCTCAAAGTGTACTTTTACAACCTCCTAATCGAGTTACTACACAATTACATCTTTTTAGTAATAATATGGCTTTTGTGATCATATTGGTCACTTGTTTAAAAAAGTTCAAAAATGGATGCAAAGTGGTTGCAGGTTAATGCAACCTGTCGCCACGTGTTTTGACCATCTTCCTAACCCCCGACCCACCTATGTTACCACCTCTAATAGTTATATATTTTAATTATTGATGGCAGATTAAAAAGGACGGGATCACAAGGCTTGTTGTGTTACCTCTTTACCCTCAGTTTTCAATCTCAACAACTGGATCAAGTATTCGTGCACTCTACGACATCTTCAGGTAAACTTTTAATTTATAGAATTGCTAATTAAATTTGGCAAGTTTCTTGGTTTTAGCACTCTGACAAGCTTAAAAGTTTGAGTCACTTACAGGAAAGATAATGTTTTATCCAAACTTCCCGTTGCAATTATCAAGTCTTGGTATCGGCGTGATGGTTATATTAAGTCTATGGCTGATCTGATTGAGAAGGAGTTGCAAAGCTTTGATACCCCTCAAGAGGTATGAAAGTTTCTTATATTTTTAAATATATTTCTATGATCAGCAGTACATTTTAAAGTGTTAGGTCTGTATATCCCAGTTCTAGCATGTGATGCTATTTTTATTTTGTAGGTTATGATATTTTTCAGTGCTCATGGGGTACCAGTTACGTATGTGGTGAATGCTGGTGATCCATATAAAGATCAGATGGAGGAATGCATCTACTTGATAATGCAAGAACTGAAAGCTAGAGGAATTGACAACAAGCATAGATTGGCTTATCAGGTCAGCAATGTAGATCCTTCTGAATACGGGTGCCTAATGGCTGGGCTGGGTAACAAGTCAAAACAGGGCGGCTGTGTAAGCCAATTTGGGTATAATGATTTGGGAGGCTGTATAAGTCCTAAATAGACTTTTGGCTTTTTTTAAGCCATTTTTTTGTGCTTCACCCTGGTGACTGTTTAAAGGTATAATATAACCTGAATTAACTCATGGGTTGAAACTACTCTTTGTATACGCATTTCAAAATTATCTTTTGTACCGTAATTTTGTAAATTCCATCCAATATTTACGAACTGTCGGCTCCATCATTAAATTACCCTTATGCCCCCTCTCCCCAAGGTGGATAAAAAGTTGGACTAAGGAGTGGATATGTCTTTTTCTTATTGCTTACCTCTGTCCTTTGGTTGTTCATATCAGAGCCGAGTTGGGCCCGTGCAATGGTTGAAGCCGTACACTGATGAAGTACTTGTTGAGCTTGGCCAAGAAGGTGTGAAGAGTCTGCTTGCAGTCCCTGTTAGGTAAGTTAAGTGATAGAAAACCATTATCTTATTATCTTATACTTGTACAAATGGGTTGGTAACAGGTCAAAGCAGGTAATTACTAAAAAAATAATAATGTCTTGTGTAAGATTATAAAAACTAAATATAAAATAATAATCGATTATTGATAAATAAGTGGGTATAAAGGTTGTTAGCAACTTAGCATTGAATACATGAATAAAGACTTTTGACCTCTTTAACCCATTTTACCCATTTTTTTTCTTCATAATTTTTTGTAATTTACTACTCCCTCCGTCCCAAATTAATTGACCTCATTTGACTTTTTAAAGTCTTAATTTATCAACTATGATCTTAAATATTTTTATTTATGTTATATAATAATTGATGCAAAATATATGAATGGATTGTCTTTTAAATGTTTTTTCATTGGTGTAATTTTCATTAAGTATTACATAACACATACAAAAATATTAAGGATCAAAGTTGAGAAATTAAGACTTCAAAAAGTCAAATGAGGCCAATTATTTTGGGACGGAGGGAGTAGTTATTAATAATACGACCCGCATTGACCCTTTCATGTATATTGGTTTAAAACTGCCACGCATACCTCGCTCAACAATCTTTCTCTTAATCTGATACATAATTACAGCTATACAAACAAATCCTTATATGAAGACGATTTAGGAGACGTCATTAATAATATACTTTTGGCGCTTTACCTGTTCCCCTTTTAGCTGAAATTTATATACGACTCATTTGACCTGTTTGAGATAAACACGTCCAATCTTTAATATATTGGTCAAAATTGCCACGGTTAAAATTGCTATGCTTTGCTTACCATTCTTTTCAGTTGTTTTCTGATCTTATGGCATTGCTCAATTTTGTCACTTAAACATGAGTTGATTTATTGCATCTGAATTGTCAGCTTTGTAAGTGAGCACATAGAGACACTGGAAGAAATAGATATGGAGTACAAGGAGTTGGCCCTCAAATCTGGTGTTGAAAATTGGGGACGGGTCCCGGCTCTTGGCTGCACCTCCTCCTTCATCACTGACCTAGCCGATGCAGTCATTGAAGCCTTACCTTCTGCTACACCAATGTCAACACTAGCTACTCCTAGCAGCGCTCAACAATTTCGTCACAATCCAGTTGGATATGCTATCAAGATTTTCTTTGGTTCTTTCTTTACACTTCTTTTGCTGTTATCCCCGCGTATGCTATCAGCATTCAGGAAGCCCGTCGTTTAGGCAAGTTCAAACGACTACTGTGGCTTTTTGAAACTCTTCGCTTGTCGCATTTTCTAGATGCGTTTTGGAAATTTTGAGTTGTAGGCTTGTAGCAAATATGACATTTAAAGATCAAGTGTGGAAGAAGGATTTGTTCACTTGTGCATATCACCCGCACTTGTAGTTAGTTTTGAAGATCTCTAATTTGAATTTACATATGTTATATATCTTATCTTAAAGGTCTCAAATTTTCAAATCTTAAAAAAGTATTGTGTCAACCAGTTTTATATGAACCGATGGTCCACGATTAAAAGCTTGTTTTGTAACGAGTCTTTAAAGTTTTGTTTTTTTATTAAAAATGTTGCTTTTCAAACACTGCTTGAAGAACAATTTACATATTATAATCACGGGTACAAAACATTTACGTTTTGCTATTTTCTAAATACGGTATTATGTTCAGAAAGCAAATCAATATCTTCCGGTTTCGAAACACTTAATGGTGGAATGTACTTATTTCTGGTTACGTTGAAGCTGGGTTTCCGAAAGAGGGTTTGTTTATATATCGAAAAATGGTTAAAATAGGGATTATACCTGATTGACTTACATATCCGTCTTTTCTTAAGGCGTGTGCCGAAGAATTTGATTTGGGGTTCGGGAAAAAGGTTCATCATTCGATTATGAATGCGGGTTTGGGGCGGAATTTGTTTCGCGTTGATGTTTATGTATGCCAAATGTGGTGATTATATAATGCGCATGAGTTTGACGAAATGGTTGTTCTGTCAAACATAAAACTGGACCATGTGGCAATGGTTCTTCTGTCAGCTTGTAGTCATTCCACTATTGTTAAACAAGTTCAAACTTTATTCCAAAACATGTCTTGAGTATATGATATCAATCCTCGTTTGGAGCATCTTTCTTGTATCGTTGATCTTTACAGAAGAGCTGGATCATTACATAAAGCAGAGGAAATATAAGAACAATGCCTTATGAATCGACACTTGCAAAGTTGCAATGTGGGCCACTGTCATTGGACGAAACTGGATACATGGAAGGAAAGAGTTACGAGAATTTGCTGCCGAGAAACTGTTAAAATTGAGGCCTCGTAAGTTCTGGATATTACGTATAGGTGGAAAACATGTATGCTGGTAAATTTTGATAAGGGAATTGGGTGTGGATAAGGCTCCGGGTTGTGCATGGTTAGATGTAGGAGGTGGATTTACAAAGTTTTTTTGTTGCTGATACTAAAAGCAACTGCAATGCACCGGTTTACAAAAGACTTTTCACTATTTAAAAAGTTTTTTGAATGACTTTGTCCTTTGTAACTAAAGCTTTATCAAAGACTTGTTGGAAAATAACTTGGTGCATACCAAGCATTTGACATGAAACTTACCAAGCTATTTTCACTAATTGAAGACTTAAAGTACACAAATAGGGTACACAAAAAGGCTATTGCAAGAATTTTTAGCATTAGAAGAGATTTTGAAAAAAACCTTTTTGTATAAGAAAATAAATGAAACAATTAATGTTTTATCTAGAAAAAGTCTTTAATAGCTTTGTGCATTGCTAATGCTCTAAGAACATGAAAGTAGTTGAGATGTCTAGTTTGATGGATGGTTTGAGTAGACAATTGAAACTTACATGTTTTAATGCACGACATTAGCACCAAGTGGGTTACTTTAGCCTTTAGAATTGCGACAAAGTATGGGATGTGTTACGTATATGATCAAATAAGTACATATTTTATGTGTCATTTATTTCGTTTATATTGCTCATATACTATATTTTATCTAAGAATTGCTACTTAATCGTTCATATTTCTTATTTTGGTAAATCTTGAGCAAAAGTGGAAAAGACATGGAAAGTGGCAAGATTTAGAGCTTAAACGAAGAAAATACCGCATCGGAAGAAGAATACGCGTATCCATGCTAATAGGGATACATCGTACACAACACTTGAAGAAATCATAGTCAATCCTATTTTGAAGAATACGACGTATCCAAGTTATGGGGATATGGCGATAAAGGCCAAGTCGAAGACTATTCGAGATGCGTATCAATATGTGTTAATACAAATAAGCCGTAAAAACGTTTATTTATATTTTACGATCTTCTAATGTTTTGTCGATAACAAACGTAAAATCATTTTAACGAAACAAATAAAATACGTAAATGGTTTGAACTAATAGTTTCTAACATATTCACATAAAACACTAAAACAAATATAAGTGATTTTATGATTTAGATACATATGTACAACAACTAGTGTTTACATATTGGGTTAGCATATACTTAAACTAAGTATACTAAAATGGGTAAAAACATGTAAATACTAAAATAGGTAAAAACATGTTAATACTAAAATGGGTAATAACTAGCAAATGGTATTGACCCATAACCCATGGTTTTATATATACCACTTAACCAAGTTCAATGTATCCTTAAGGTACATTGTATCTAGAAAGAAAACCATGGATCAACCCATAACCCATGACCCATAACCAAAAATACCCATGGGCAAAGAGGGCGTTCCACGGATCCCTAGCTTTGTGCTAGCGGATCCCAGTGGAAGGATCCGTGGGATCCGGAACAGAGGGATTTTCCTCTATAAATAGTGAGCCATTTCTTCATTATTCCTCACCCTTTCTAACACACTTTCTCCCCGAGTTAAATCTCACTAACCTTAGATCCAAGAGATCTATGTTTGTAGTTTTGTTTTGTGTGATCTTTTAGGTTCCTCTTAAAGGCAAGATCACCACCTTTGAAGTCGAGCAAACTCAAGTCCATGAGTTGCCATGCTTCCTCATCATCAAGGCTCATCAAGTCTTCTTGTTGATGATTCCTTTCTTTCTTCAAAGAAGTGTAGTGTTGAAGAAATTAGTGAAAGATGTATCAAGTGTCAAGACGAAGATATTAGTGAAGGGTATCTATCGTCTATAGGATAAGCACTTGTGGTAGGTGCTTAGAAGTCAAGACAAAGAAGCATTAGTGAAAGGTGCTTAGAAGCCAAGACAAAGAAGCATTAGTGAAAGGTGCTTAGAAGTGAAGACACAAGACATTAGTGAAAGGTGTCTTGTAGATCTAGTCAAAGGCATTAGTGAAAGGTGCCTTAGATGTACATTCGATATGGTGTGTTTCGATGTACAAGATAGACTAGTATTAGATCCAAGGATATTGATGTCCTTGATGATGTTGTAAAGGAGTAGATCTCCTTTGGGATTAGTCGTTGGTGTAGTGTGGTAGTAGTTCCTCCATTGCAATGGAACTAGGTGCTTAGCCTAGTACATAATAAAGGGTAGGCGACATTGTGAAGGTGTAGTTCACCTTGGAGTGAAAGAACTAGGTACTTAGCCTAGTACCTTATAAAGGGTAGGCGACGTTGTGTAGGAGTGGTTCACCTTGGAGTGAAAGAACTCGGTGGTTAGCCTAGCACCGGAAAAAGGGTAGGCGACGTTGTGAAGGCTTCTCCGCCATAAGGAGATTGGTTTAGTGATTACGAACTCTCGAGTAGGTGACTCTGGGAGTGGAGTAGGGCAAGGAAGGTGTCCTTGTAGCCGAACCACTATAAATACTCGTGTAGTGGTTTTGTGCTTCTTACTCTTATCTTTTCATTACTTACCTTTATATGCTTGTTTATCAACATCCAACACACACAAATAGATTGACATAAGTCAATCTAAATAGTTTAAAAGGAAGTTTTAATTGGTAAAACTATTCAACCCCCTTCTAGTTTTCCACAATTGGCATCGAGCTTCGTTACCAAGTTTCTTGAAGTATATTGTACTTTAAAAACTTGATACGATCCATAGTTAATTGAAAACTACAAAGAAGGTTTTTCATAAAAACAAACACCATGTTTTTTTTAAAACTATATGTTTGGATTGTGATTTGATAACAACACTTTTTATTTACCTTTTCATTTAATTGCACTAATCTTCTTTGTCATGTTGATTAGTCAAAGCTCATACCCACCAAGCTTTAGGAGTCGCTTGGTAACAAGAATACCTTCCTTAAGAAGGTATCTTAAACGCAAAGGAGCAGGAATCGTCTAAGTGACATTTGCTGTGTCATTTGTAAAGACATTCCTAAGTGCGCTAGAGGTATGATTTTCTTTTTACTTTGCTTGATAATTAAGTATACCTATTTAGGTATTTATATGATTATCTTTTGTGCTTATACATATTTTACATGAAGCTTCATTAGGAAGCCTTTTTTTCTCACATACGTGTTATATTTCTCGTCTATAGTCATAGTATATAAAACTTATGTTTTATTTCTTTTAATCCTATAATAAAACAAAAACACGTATTTCAAAAATTCCTCCTTCCCTATTAATAACCCCACCGTCGACCACTCTACCAAACCTCCACTTTTTCAAATTTTCCAATTTCAAAAATTTCTTCTCATTCAAAAATTTCATCTTCCTCCTCATTTCATCTCAACCGAAACCAAGTAGAATCGTCTTCAACATGGTTTACGTCGCCTTCGTACTCATCGTCTTAACACTCATCGCACTTGTGTTCCCTATGATGAAGTTCACATACGGAGACATTTACTTTGTGTTGTTAATCTACATTGGGGTTATATACCCAATCCTTTGTATCATTCTTAGTATTGAAATGAAATATTACTAATTGTCTAGTTATCTAGGTTATTATGTGCTTATCTTGTTTCTTTGTGTTATTGCTTTCTTTCGTGATACATTAGAAGTCATGTATGCATGTTAAAAGAAAATGTAGGTTAAAACACATATCTTGGTATAAAACTATGAGATCTAAAAACCTATGCTTTTCAGAAAATGCATTTACAGTAACTCTGAGACCTCACGGATCCCGGAAGTTATACTAGCCGGATCCCTTTTGAAAAGGAACCTGTGGGATCCGTCCTACTGGAGAACAGTTTTCTCATGCAAATTAAAAACCTCTTTTTCTAAATAGTAATACTCCACTAAGAATGTCAAAATCATAAGTGGATTAAGTGTCTTTCTTGTTAAAAACCATTGTTAATAAAAATCTAATAAAAACGTTAGATAATCATAGATTGATCACAAACATCATTTTCTATTAACTCATCATTTCTATAGGTTCAAATATGACGCATGAATATGAGTTTGATTTTTCACTCACTAGCGTCTACACTCCGAACATCTCTCTGAACCCAACACCCACGCAATCATGTCCGTGGGTTCAACAATCTCGAAACCGTCACTTCCACGAAGGACGTATTGACACCTATCTACAATTCAAGAAGGTATCAATACCTCCTTTCGAGCCATAGGACTAGAATGTCTTCTTGAAATCAACAAGAAGATATGTCCAAGGTTCATAATGGAATTCTTCCGTCAAGTGAAACTCGTTCGTAACGAGGATCGCTCTCATCCCTTTGGTTTTATATCAAAACCAAAAGTTTACTTTAAGCCTTGGGCATTTTGCTCACATCCTCCGAATTCCAAACCATGGACAATGTGCCTTCACCAAGATTGGTATCTTGATTCTCTCTTCAACTTTCGTGAAGAAAATAGTCCATATTCCTCACACATACCCTCCCGGAAGATTTACATCGCATAATATGCAAACCTCGACCATATTACTCGATCAAACCTTATCTTCACACGGGACATCCGAGAAGAGTACAAGACCCTTACACTCATCCTCACGTGAAAATGTTTGGAGTCTTAGGGAAATCGAGAATTCTTCCGCTTGTTGTGCTCACATGTTGTCTTGTTTGCTAACACAACAACCTTACAATCTCGCCTACTTCTTCGCAAGGCGATGCAAATCTTCAAGGCTCAAGAATAAACTCATTCCATATGGAATGTTCTTGACGCTACTCTATCACAATGTCATGCACTTTCATCCTCAATTTCAAAGTCCGTTATGCGTGCTTGTGAACAAGATGATGGAACCGCTGAACATTTCCCTCATGAAGATGTTCTTCATTCCCGCATCCGCCAACACTCATCAACCATTTGATGATCCTTCTAGCGATAACTCTCAAGAAACTTAGTAGTCTTTCAAATAGGATCAATTCTCTTACTCGTGCTTTATCAATGTAATCCAATTTCTTTCATGAAATAAAACATCTTACATTTGATATCTTAGTATTAGAACTCTTTTTAGACTATCCTTGAGATATAATGCATTGCCAAGATCATTGCATACCTTTAGTAAAGGTCCTGCTGAGCAGATGGGCGGATCCCAAAGATTGTGCTAGACGGATCCATACACTAAGGGAACCGTGGGATACGGCGACCAGAAAATGCAATTGCAAGCATTATATTTCAAACATATCCTTAGAACATCTCACACTAAGCTAAACATAGTGTCTTAAGGCAAATTAAGTCCTTATCAAGATAGGTTTATCCTCCCTACTCACACATAACTCATCTAGATCACATTCTAAGACGATTGTAGATCTATCATTTTATCTTTAATCCATTACTCTTCCGCTCTCTAGATCACTCATCTCACATGATCCTTCACATCTAGTCTTAGAAATCTTTCGATTATGGCAAAATTGATCATAATTCATCCTCACCTCAAAATTGATCAAAGTTGATTAAGTTATAGCTTTTCCATCTTAAAGCTTCTAGGATATTTCTCAAAACACTATCCTAAGTTACAACCTGATCTCTAGGATCATCTAGCTTCAATTGACACTCTCATCTTTAGTGTCATCCTTGCTCATCCATTGGTACTCTCGAAAGTTCCAATTCTTTCCATAAAAGATAATCATTAGCTACATCACTCATTACCTTCAAGTACTTAAGCAACCCTTCATTTAAGACACTTAGAATGACTGAAACACTCAAGATGTTATAGGTCTTAGATCTTAGAAAACATCATTTCCACTCTTTCATAGCTGCTGAGAGTCGGATCCCTAGGATTAGCCTAGACGGATCCCTCTGAGGAGGGAACCGTGGGATCCGGAAGACAGTTTAGGTCAATTCTTGTTAAAACAATCATTTCAACTCATCTCTCCAACTCAAACACTCCATCTCATCTTAAATGAGCCCCTAGATCAGCACAAACTCTGAAGTTGACTCTTGTGCATGTTAATCATCACATTCCAATGAATCTTAGTGGCTTTAGGCTTAAATGCACTTGCCAAATCTTTTCTTTATAAACCACATTGTTAGGACCTCCATAGTCATCACTTTCATCCTAACTTTCAGCTCTTGCAACCTCTTGAAACAATATCATCATGAGGAAAACCCCAAGTAGTAACTTATCCACAAAATAACCACCCATGAAAAAGGCTCGTGTTATACACGAAATCTCTTCAACCGAATCATCTCCAATCAAACCAATTCCTAAAAGGATGGTACCCACAAAACTACCTATGCCAAACACCACCATACCTCCTAGGCAAAACAATATCATCTCCACTAAACCATCACCATTGGTTCCTAGAGCTATCTCATTTACATCCCCCTATCATCACCACACCTCTACAATTTAGAGGACTTGCCTCCTAGGCCGTCTCATCCGCTTCCACCGACAACATTTTCCTCATTAGGAGGAATAATGGTTCAAAATCAAAGTGTTGAGTCAACACTTGCTCCGACTTCCTTTTCGCCGTTTCCATCATATAATCCCATTTGGATTATAAGTAATCATCAAATTCAACCACCCGACCATATGGAAGTTGACACTTCTCTACCATCACCATCATTCTTGGTCGAGCCATTCTCAAATGCGCCTCCACCAATCCCTCCATCGTTTGAAGCTCCACAAGCCGCTTCACTTGATCCTTCGCATCAAGCCATTTCATTTCATCCACCACCACTACCTAGCCATGACAAAGATTGCCATCATTGTCAACATGTTGAAAGTTTGATACATGAAGTGCGAGAGACCAACGTTTCATGTTCTATCATCTCCTCGAGCGTTTCGACGAGATCGAACCTAAACAAAACTTGAGCTAGAAGATTTTAGTGGTGTCCTAGCATCAAGCGTTAGTTGGTTTAGAAATTCCTAATCATGTATTTTCTTATTTTCTTAGTTTTTAGAGTCATGTATATCATAACTCTAGTTTTTATTAAATGGAATTACATGCTACTTGTTATTTTTCTGAGCATATGATTACCTTGTATTCATTTTTGTGATAACATTACTTGTTATATCACCTTTCTTTGAAATTTTTTAGCTATCGGATCCCTCAAATTGCCTAGACGGATCCCTACTAGAGGGAACCCGCGGATCCGTGAGACGAAAAGCTTTCTTTCTACTAACTTGGACTACATTTGCGAGAAGCGTGAATTATACTTGCTTTCTAACCTTTGTTTTGTAGTTATTCAATTTACACATGAAGACTTTGACATCCTAAAGCTGGGGGAGCTTTATGTCAAAGCAATCCATTGCAAATTACTTGCAATACTAGGTTTACATTTCATAACATCCCCTGCATAATTGCAATCATCAGGGGTACATTCGTCACTTAGACGAAATCTTTTGCAAACTTACTTGCAAACAAACTAGATTAGTATCACTTTCTTGGCGCCTTTACATAGGGATGGACTCATCAAGGGGAGTAAAGGCGAGATCCTCTCCGTTACTTGCTCTCTATTTCTTTTCATTTTATTTCTTTCACATGTTTTTCTTAAAACGATGTGTTGCTTTCTTCAAACACTTTTGTTTCGACAAAAGGGGAGAAAAAGTAAAAACTTCTAAATTCAAACTTTACAATTTTAGCTTTTCCTTAAAATAATTTTATGTTTTGTCATCAACAAAAGGGAGATTGTTAATACAAATAAGCCGTAAAAACGTTTATTTATATTTTACGATCTTCTAATGTTTTGTCGATAACAAACGTAAAATCATTTTAACGAAACAAATAAAATACGTAAATGGTTTGAACTAATAGTTTCTAACATATTCACATTTTCATAAAACACTAAAACAAGTATAAGTGATTTTATGATTTAGATACATATGTACAACAACTAGTGTTTACATATTGGGTTGCATATACTTAAACTAAGTATACTAAAATGGGTAAAACATGTAAATACTAAAATAGGTAAAACATGTTAATACTAAAATGGGTAATAACTAGCAAATGGTATTGACCCATAACCCATGGTTTTATATATACCACTTAACCAAGTTCAATGTATCCTTAAGGTATATTGTATCTAGAAAGAAAACCATGGATCAACCCATAACCCATGACCCATGAACCATAACCAAAAATACCCATGGGCAAAGAGGAGCGTTCCACGGATCCCTAGCTTTGTGCTAGCCGGATCCCAAGTGGAAGGGATCCGTGGGATCCGGGGAATAGTAGGATTTTTCATCTATAAATAGTGAGCCATTTCTTCATTATGGCTCACCCCTTTCTAACACACTTTCTCCCCTGAGTTAAATCTCACTAACCTTAGATCCAAGAGATCTATGTTTGTAGTTTTGTTTTTCTGTGATCTTTTAGGTTCCTCTTAAAGGCAAGATCACCACCTTTGAAGTCGAGCAAGCTCAAGTCCATGAGTTGCCATGCTTCCTCATCATCAAGGCTACTGAAGTCTTCTTGTTGATGATTCCTTTCTTTCTTCAAAGAAGTGTAGTGTTGAAGACATTAGTGAAAGATGTCTCAAGTGTCAAGGCGAAGATATTAGTGAAGGTATCTATCGTCTATAGGATAAGCACTTGTGGTAGGTGCTTAGAAGTAAAGACAAAGAAGCATTAGTGAAAGGTGCTTAGAAGCCAAGACAAAGAAGCATTAGTGAAAGGTGCTTAGAAGTGAAGACACAAGACATTAGTGAAAGGTGTCTTGTAGATCTAGTCAAAGGCATTAGTGAAGGTGCCTTAGATGTACATTCGATATGGTGTGTTTCGATGTACAAGATAGACTAGTATTAGATCCAAAGATATTGATGTCCTTGATGATGTTGTAAAGGAGTAGATCTCCTTTGGGATTAGTCGTTGGTGTAGTGTGGTAGTAGTTCCTCCATTGCAATGGAACTAGGTGCTTACCCTAGTACCTAATAAAGGGTAGGCGACGTTGTGAAGGTGTAGTTCACCTTGGAGTGAAAGAACTAGGTACTTAGCCTAGTACTTTATAAAGGGTAGGCGACGTTGTGTAGGAGTGGTTCACTTTTGAGTGAAAGAACTCGGTGGTTAGCCTAGCACCGGAAAAAGGGTAGGCGACGTTGTGAAGGCTTCTCCGCCGTAAGGAGATTGGTGTAGTGATTACGAACTCTCGAGTAGGTGACTCGGGGAGTGGAGTAGGGCAAGGAAGGTGTCCTTGTAGCCGAACCATTATAAATACTCGTGTTGTGGTTTTGTGCTTCTTACTCTTATCTTTTCATTACTTACCTTTATATGCTTGTTTATCAACATCCAACACACACATCCAAATAGATTGACATAAGTCAATCTAAATAGTTTAAAAGGAAGTTTTAATTGGTAAAACTATTCAACCCCCCCCCCCCTTCTAGTTTTCCACAATATGGATACGGCGTATACATTTATGGGGATACGCCGTATCGATGGCTCGAAGAAGAATCAAGAGAAGAAACGAAGCCAAAAGAAGAACTTAAGTTTACGTGATGACCTTAGAAGTTTCTTTAGTATTTTGGTCATAAATTCTTCGTCCGAACTCCGATTTAGTTAATTCAAAAGGCCACGGAAAGGGGAAAAAGAGATCTACTACCAGATATATCCAATCATTGGGATATGACGTATTAAGGCCTGAGAAGACTTACACATTTTGTTTGACTCGGAGGATAAGTTACTTAATGGATACGACGTATCCAAATATAGGAATATGTCGTATTAGGGTCGATTTCAGCATGTTATAAATATATGCCCTAAAATGACTTAGGGCTTGCACTCCCACCACTCCAAACGACTTAGATGGCGTTTCCACGACAGAAAGTCAGCATTGAAGACTGTATCATCCGAGGAGAACATCTCATATCATCATAACGTTGTTTTATCATTTGGTTTGCGTATCGATTCGACTATGAATTCTTTATGTTAATCTTTGATTTATACTTTGTTCATGTTTAATGAGATTTAGGGCTAACACCCTTTGGTGTTAGCCGAGTTATGACTACTATGTTTATTTTATTTAGTTTTTACTTCGATTTAATGAATTTCGTTGGATATTTTATATGTTTATCAACAAATTCATTTGTTTACTTGTTTATTATATGCCATCTATTGCTATATCATGAATTGCTAGATGACCAATATGTGATTTATGTTCCATATCATGATATTAGGATTAGTAATACATGGACACTAAGGGCATTTACTAGCTTGCCATTTGAACTAGAGGTGGACCAAACCATAAGGTTAGACGAATTATGACTAAAACAAGTAAGTTAGCGTTTATTCTCTTATAGATGACCATTCACGAGAGAATAGATAGATATTTTGACCATTAGGTGTATCGAGATAAAGCATATAAAGTAGTTGATACGCTTAATGCATGTTTGAGACTTATTAACACCGTGACCATCAAGTTAAGGGTTGATATCCGTAGGACTAGGTAATCGTGACCATCTGGCCTAGCGTGCATTAGATTCACCAGCGAAAGTATCATTAGATCATTGCACTTGTAGACGAATCACGAGGACACAGTAGGATGAACTTGGCTAACACATTCTTCCTTTATTGATCACACTCGCATTTAATTTATCGTTTAATTATTTTAAACTTTATCTCAGATTGAAACCCCCTTACTTAAGTCTTTAGATTAGTTTATAAGTAGTATTTCCATTAGGTTTAGCATTAGTAAATTAGCTCCTCGCAAATGACCCCTACTTACCATTCCTAGCTATAACTGATTGGGTATACTGCTTGTTAGTGTTAGTATATTGGTTAAGCCGGTTCAATATAAATCGAAGACTAGATATTAACACATCAGTTACTATGGACTTCATTCACGGGTTACCTAATTCCGAAGGTTTCTCAGTCATGTCAGTAGTGGTGCATGGACTAAGCAAGTATGCTAATTTCGTTCCATTAAGACACCCTTACACGACAGTAACAGCGGCTGCGACTTTTATGTGATAGGTGACACGCTTACATGGAGTGCCCAAAGCTATGGTGATTGATCAAGACAAGGTATCCATGAGTAAATAATGGAATGAAATTTTCAAGTGGTCGGGAATAACACTAAAGCGAAGCACAACCTACCACCCTCAAACAGACGGGCATGTGGAAGTAGTAAATAGAAGCCTTAAGACTTATTCTGAAGTTTTAGCTCGAAAACCTAAGCAATGGTCTCGATGGTTATCTTGGGCAATATAGGTACAAAATGTCATATCATATGTCTAGTAAAGAAACGCCATTTAAGATAATATATGGAAGAGATCCACCGAATTTAATTCCTTACGATACTAGTTCAATTCCTACTTTTGAACTGGATAAATACTTGGAGGAGCGTGATCGTGTATTTGATGATTTAAGGAAGAATTTGCTCACTTCATCAAATTATGAAAACTAAGTCGGATAGCCATCGAAGAGATGTGCAATTTCTTGTGGGGATATCGTTTTTTTGAAGCTCAGACCGTATATACAACGTTTAGTGTCCAAAAGGTTAAATGAAAAGTTAGCTCCACGCTGTTTTGGACCGTTTGAAGAATTTGAAAAGATTGGGGATGTGGCATATAAGCTTAAGTTACTCAAGACAACATCAATCCATCTCGCATTTCATATGTCTCAATTAAAGAAGGTGGTTGGTGACCAAGTTGTTGAAACTGATTTTCCAAAAGAGTAATCAGGTGACATAAAGATGATGGTGCAATCAATATAAGTGCTTGGAGTTCAAGAAGGGAAAAGTAATTCCAAAGAATATCGAGAAGTTCTTATCCGCCGGAAGAATTTGCCAGGATATGAATCTACGTGGGAACCTATTCAACTCATATGGAACCATTTTCCATACTTCGACCTTGAGGAAAAGGTACTTCTTTGGGAAGGGGGATTGATATGAATACGAGTCAAAAGTGGGGTCAAGTGTTCTAACAACGCAAAAAGGAATAAGTTGAAGGACCTTTTGGTAGATTCGAGTTAAAAGTGATGATTATATTTTCTTTATTATTTACGTATTAGAGTTTTATTAGGATTAGGATTCCTTGTTAATGAAGTCGGATGGGTATTTATATTCACGATATCAATGGGTTAGAGAGTTACTTGAGTCAATTGACTAGGGAGAAACCCTTCTCAAATTGTAGGAGGTATGTTCTTGTTATTTAATTTCGTTCTTTTTATAATAAAGCGAGTATTAGTCAATTTGATTCATATCACACAACGTACGTATAATCGTGTCTCTACCACACTAGCAAATCACCTCTAGTTTTGTTCCTCAATTAAAGCCGTTGAAGAAGATGAAAGGAATATGAGACTTTTAAATTATTAAGAAGATTGAAAATGAAAATGAAATATAAAAGAGTTTAATAAGTAAAGGACAAAGAAAGAACACAAAACCTGAAAGGACAAATATGTCGCTTGTCCGAGTCATGTTGGATGAGTTAACGTGAAAGTTTAACAGTTAGTAAGATTTGTGATCCCTGGCGTGCTAAACACAGGGGGATGTTTGGTAGAAAGAAATGAGGTTATAGAAATAAAAGTGAAAAATTTTCTCATGTTTGGTAGATGGAGAAATAAAGAAGCTGAATTTGGAGAGAGTTGAGGAGAATTTGAGGGGAGTTGTTAGTGTAGTTTGTTAGGCTTTATTTCCATCACCATTTTTTTAACGGCATTTTATTAAAAATAAAGACCCTAGCAAGCAGCTACGGGCTTAACAAAGCATTACAAGGATTACAATACCACTCTATCCAATTAATCGAGGCTTTCCTATATCTATTTGAAATCCATGTATAAGTGAGAAGCTTGATGTCATTGAGAATGAGGCTTTGGCTTGGACGTTTTAAGTTAAACGTGGACTCATTGCGAAAGCGCCAAAGGATCCATAGAGTTGATTGGACAATGGCATCAAAAAGCATAACATTTGTTGTAGAAAAGATTGTTTGATTTGCAATAGTGAGGACATCATTCAGGTTGTGGATTTGAATGTTTTGGACTTTCCACCATTTGAGAACCTCCGACCATGTATCCTTCGCAACAGAGCAATTCACAAGCAAATGTTCTTCCGTTTCGAGATCTTCGTCACACACCGGACACCTAATCGAGTGTAAGTCAATACCTCTCCGATCAAGATTGACTCTTGTTGGAATTCTCAATCTTTCAATTCTCCATGAAGCAATATTAACTTTCAAAGGAACAAGTTTATTCCATCTCATGGGAGTAAAGTTTAAAGGAGCAGAGGAGTTGGAGATGTAATTACGCATACCTTTTTACGGTGAAACATCTAGATGGATCCGACACGCACTCCTATTTATCTTGGCTTGTTAAGAGACATGTTCGAGCATGCTTTGGAGATCTTGAAGCTCAATTGATTCGACAAAAGACCTTAATTGCCTTCGCCACGCCAATGAAACAAAATACCGGAGGTGAAGTTGCATCTATACCAACAGCAATACAAGCTGGAGGGTTAGGTGATTAAAATGCACATCGGAGTCGAAGATCCAGGGCATTTCGAGCGAAACATATAGAGTTGGGGATCTAACACATACTCGACAATCTTGGATGGATTCAAGATGAAATAAACGTGGGTAAGAATCCTTAAGAGTTGAGTTGCCTACCCAAACGTCTAACCAAAAACGCGTGTCTTCACCATTTCCGATCTTCTTTTTAAACATCAAAGGGAGATCAATTCCAAACTCACTTAAGTCATTCTTTAATTTAGCGATTCTAAACCAAAGCCCCGCTTTACTTTTGATAGAAGAAGGTTCCTGCAAACCTCCATGAGCACCATGAATTGAACGAACAACTTTGCACCAAACATAGTTATCTTTAGAAAGAAATCTCCACCGCCATTTAGCAAGCATGCTAAGATTGCTTACCCTTAGACTACCAATGCCTAGCCCCCCTTGACATAAAGGGGTTGTTGCTTTTAACCAAGCAATCCAAGTGATTTTGTTGTTATCCGAAGAGCCACCCCAAAAGAACTTTCTTCGAATACTTTCAACCTTGCTAATGATATCTTTTGGAGCTTTAAAAGTTGAGAAGTAGTAAACTCCAAGACTACCAAGAACGGATTTGGTTAAAGTAAGGCGCCCACCAAAAGAAAGGGATTTTTCTTTCCAACTACAAAGACGTTTATAAAACCTATCAATAAGAGGTTGCCAATTAGAGCATCTTGACATGTTTGAACCAATAGGAAGCCCCAGTAGGTACAAGGAAGTTGGATGGTTGGCACCCAATTGAGGCGAGGAGTTAAGATCATAATTACTAACTCCAATGCCAAAAATCTTACTTTTGTTGAAATTGACTTTGAGACCGGATGCAAGGTGGAAACATGTAAGAATTCTTGACATATTCTTGACATTGTCTAATGACCAATTACCCAAAATAATTGCATCATCCGCGAATTGGAGGTGAGAGACATTGATCTTATCTTTACCAAATTCAACACCACTAAATAACTTCTTGTCTTTTTCTTCCAATATGGCCACATTAAGGGCTTCCACTGCAAGAATAAATAGAAGAGGAGATAGAGGATCTCCTTGTCGAAGACCCTTTTCTAGTTTGAACTCTTTGGTGGGGGATCCGTTGACAAGAATAGAAGCAAACGCCGAGTTCAAACAAGCATTTATTCGGCCTCTCCATTTGTTACTAAACCCCATTTGAGCCATAATAGAATCTAAAAATGACCAATTTAGGGTATCAAAGCCTTTTCAAAGTCTACCTTGAGGATGAACATTTTCTTCTTGTTTAGTTTTGCCCATGCAATGATCTCGTCTACTAAAGGGGCCATCAATAATTTGCAGACCTTTAATGAAAGCCATTTGAACTTCACTAACGATGAAGATATTACTAAAGTGAGTCATTTGCAAGAATCTTGGCAATAATCTTATATTGACATCTAATAAGACTAATAGGCGAAAATCATTAATTGAAAGCGGGTCTTCGGTTTTGGGGACAAGGGTTATAAATGATGAGTTGCAACCAACAGGAATGAAATTCGATGATTCAAATTCTTTGACATAAGAGATTATATCAGATGAAAGGAGGTTCCAATGTTTCTTGATGAATTTGAATGAAAATCCATCCGGACCGGGAGCCTTTACACCACCACAACTCCAAATTGCATCCTTAATTTCTTGGATAGAAAATGGTTGGTCAAGAAGGGAAACATCTTCCAAGGAAAGGGTTTTAAAAAGGTTGCTCGAAAAAGAAGGTCTCCATGAGAAATTTTCCTTCAATTTTAATCTAAAAGTGGTGAAAACATGCTCTTTAATTTGTAGCGGGTTCGTAGTCCAAACACCATTAATATTAAAGCCATTAATCCTAGACCGGTTCTGTTGCTATTGATCGGACCATGAAAAATCTTGAATTTTCATCCTTCAAGTGCTTAACGACATTTTGCTTTTGGCGGAGATCTTTTATTTTAAGGTGTTCAAGATCAGATAAAGCTTTTACCGTGTTGGATCTAATATCAATATCAACTGATGAGAGAGTTGAAGTTTCCGCCTTTTTGTCAATCAAATCAAGAGTATCACGTAACGAAGCATAGAAGGTGTTTTCAAGCAGAACCATTGTTTTCCTCCACTCTTTGATAACCGATTTGAGGTGTTGTAATTTTTTTTTGAAAGTTTCGGCTTTAGTTCTGGACCCACATGTTGGGTTGGACCAACATTCCATTAAAATAGAGTTAAAATCACTGTGATAAAGCCATGAATTATAGAATTTAAATGGGATGGGGCCAAAGTCACCACTTGAAACATGAAGAAGTAAAGAGGAGTGATCAAAAAATTCTTTTGTGAGAGTAATAACATGAGCGTTTGGCCATCTGTTAAGGAATTGTGCAGAAACAAGGAAACGGTCTAGTTTAGCAAGTTTGGAACCTATTCTATTCATGCGGGTAAAACGCGTACCTCCCATGGGAATTTCAGAGAGGCCTGAGGATGAGATGAACTCGTTGAAAACAGAGGCTCCTTTTCTGCAGAATGTTGATCCCATCCTTTCTGAAGCATTGCGAACTTCATTAAAGTCCCCCATTATGACCGTAAGACAATCATGAGTCGAAATTAACGTGTTGAGATTATTCCATAAGACTCTTTTTGAGTTAATGCTTTGAGGAGCATATACTACTATGATGAGACAAGGGGCATTGATGGGGAGCCAAATACCCGAGACCGCAATGAAGCCATCACCTTCCTGCCAAGAGGTCCTAGAGAACCTATATTTGTCCCATACGACAACAATGCCTCCTGATTTGCCATTTGAATTTTTTGAGACGAAATCAAAACCCGAGTTACCCCAAAGAGCTTGAATGATGTGTTCATCAACATGACGAGACATGGATTCTTGGATACCAAGGAACTACACTTTGTTTTCACAACGAAGCCTCTTAACCCAACTTTTTTTGTGGTCTTCTCCTAGACCTCTAACATTGAGGGAGAGAAAAATCATGGATTAATATCGGGAACATCGTTATTAAGAATGTGAGAGAGTTCAGTTTCTTTTCCAAGCAAACCAAAACCTAACTGATTCCCTATGTGGACAATATTCTCAATTTCATTGGATTCTGAGGGGCATGGTGTGTTCGGCCTTTTTAGTATCCTAAGGTTGCAGCGACGAATCTTGGAGAATGAATCTGAAATCCCTTCATCGGTTGAAGAACATTGATACATGAGGTCTTGGTTGAGAGTTGAAAGCGCATTTAGGATGCTTATTCTTCTTCTACTTGGTTGTGTGTTTGTGCCATTGAGGGGATTAAAAAGTTTAAGGGTTTAAATTTCTTTTTAGAGGCGATGTGATGAAATGGGCGATGCGAAATATATCGAAGACGATTTTTTGATTTTATAATAGTTATTAATCTTGGATCGGAGGGTGGGAAAGATTTGAGTTATCAAGGCTTAAAGGGCTAGGTGGGTTGTTTTGTTTTGGGCCTTTTGATAGTCTTGATGGGCTAGGTAGGGGTTAAGAGGAGAGTGTATTGGCCCAATATTTGAGGGGTTTGGAGGAGTGGGTGAGATAACTTTTGGTCCAAGGGTGGGGCCTGATTGTTGGATGTTGGTTGACTTTTACGTAGAAGAACATGGGATGAGTCACGTGAAACAAAAGGTAAATAGGCCGACCTATGTATAGAGGGATCTTTGTCTTTGAGCCCCACATCCATGTGTGATGTAGACCCTTCCCGAGACAAGTCTGCTGCAATACCCAAGCTTTGGCTGACACCACCAGGACATACCATTTTGGATATTTGTTTGAAAAATTCAACGTCATCGATTCTTCACCGGAGCTTGAATCATCACAGGAAACTTCATTATTTTGAACCGGACCCAATAGCGACCTTCCTCGGGCCCTCTCCGACGTATCATCATCATTCAAAGTGGAACTAAACACATATCCGTTAAAGAGGGCGTCGGTATCCCCCTCAACCTCAAGGACACGAACATGGAAGATTTCGTTGTTGTAGGGGATATGAAGTGTTTCATTAATGGAGTCAGTATTGTTTGTGAGGATACATACCTTGCCACAAGATAGGTTGAATTGTCTTAGACAACATTCTTCCGGTATAAGAATATTCCATAACGTCTCGCGATGTCGTTAAAGGTTTACGTGTGCGGAATTGTGGCGATAATCCGGCAATGGTTATCAAGCCACCGGTCCGAGATCTGAGTTTCATAGTTCCATGGCTTGATTGACTTGAAGAGAGAGCGAAAGGTGTTGTTTGAAAGTGCCTTATTCATGGTCTCGTTGTCATTAAACTTAACCAGGAGAAAAAGGCCCCTAAGTATTTGATGCAAAAATCGTCAAAGCCTTGATCAAGAAAGGTGTTATGTGTGTTTGAGGCCCAACAATGGATTTAAGTTCAATGGAGATGGAGTGATTTGCAGTGTGGGGATGGATGGGTAGTTTGAGATGAATATCATTGACAAGAGTAGGATTTTCTGGACCCATTAAGGGCATCGACAAAGATGGTGAAGAAGTGTTTACGTTTTGGTGGTGGTTGTTGTTATGCATTCACGGGTGTTGGAGGGGTGGTGGTTGTTGTTATGCGGTATGGGTGTTGGGGGTGGTGGTTGTTATCTTTTGTGGGGGATGTTGGGTGAGTGACCATCAGATTTATGTTGGTGGTGGGCGATATTGCACTTAAGCTTTTGGTACCCAATACAAATAGTGTTGAGATTTTGTTCTAACACCGAGATGTTTGTGATCTTGGAAGCGACAAAACCAAATCGCTTCCTTCTTTGTTCCTTTTCCCAGCGATGTATACATTCTGTGCATTCCCATATCGCTTGAAGATGTCAAGCATGGTATTGTTATCCCAGCTTGTGGGACCATTAATTGAGAAACGAGAGAAATGTACTTTCTTGTAATAATCATTTATTATATTTATCTCGAATATAACATCACATTTTTCGTTGTCTTTTTTATTTTGTTTTAGGAATGCATGATTAATTGTTCAAGGCTATTTTCTTTTTTCGAATAAAAGCCCATTATGATATGTATGCTTCGTTGTTTTTGATAAAATTTTTATAAAAGTAAATAAAGAAGTGTTATTATTATGATAAAATTTATTTTTTTACATCTCAAACAAAATTAATAAGAAGTGATAGTATTTATTATTTCTCATATCATTTCTTTGACCAAACAATATAATTTATTAAATTCTTTAACCATTTCTATTTTTTTGCAATTCAATTTATGCTTTATTTAGTTTTATTATATTTTTCTCTATCACATGTGCCTTTATATGAAGACAATTTGTAATTTACTCTTAATAGGGATTAATCATGAAATCAGAGAAAATCTCATGGACCAATGGACTAATTTAGTCGAAGAAAAGGTGTATCAAGATGTAATTCTCTAATTTTTATGAGTAAGTCTAAAATATAAGGAAGGGTTTGAATTTTTATGAAAAAGTCTAATTTTGATGAAAGACAACTTGAATTTATAAATAAAGACAATTTGCTAGAATTTTTTGGTTTTCCTAGCATTGAAATTATTTCTTAAATAAAGACAATTTGCAAGAATTTTTTGGTTTTTCTAGCATTGAATTATTAATTTTTTCTTTTTATCATTTCTTAAATGAAGACAACTTGCAAGAAATTTCATTGATATTAATATGCTCAAACATGCCAAATGGACAAGTGGCGATCAATGTGTGCTTAGATATGACTTGGAATGTGACCCTAAGAGCACTAGGTGTCACGACAAGCCTTAGGCCCGTCGTTGTGCCACCTCAGCGCCACATCAGCATCCCATTTTTCCACAACTAACCACAACAAACCCCCTCCTCACTCATAAAAAACCTCAACCTCTTCATTTGGGGCCCACCACTACCACTTTATTTTTTTTATTCAATTTTCATTTCCAAATAAACTAAATAAATTCATTTCATTCAAATTAAAAATACAATACATAACACAATAATAAGGAAAAAAAAACAACACTTAGGGGGTAGACGGGTTTGAAGAACCCCCGTATTGTGATGAGTTTGAGTTAAGTAGGTTTGTGAAGTACCCTCCGTCATTTGGGTTTTGAGACATTGTGAGATATTTTTCTTTGGGTTAAGTAAGAATGGAAGATTTTGGGTTTGAAGATGTTTAAATGGTGAAGATGAAGATGATATAAATAGGGGTGGTGGGTTTTTTAAAATATATATATATATATATATATATATATATATATATATATATATATATATATATATATATATATATATATATATATATTTTAATATATATCGGTTTAATAACGGATATATATCCGTTTAATATACTTTGTGTCGATGCATTTCTCTCGTCGTCACCATGATGAGCCAGTAGGCGGCGAAGGGCGGCGAGGGGTCGGTGTCACGGCGAGGCACGGCGACGTACCAGCGTGGACGGCGAAGGGCAACAACGAGGGGACATCGTGTGCTCTAAGCACCAATGTTGACTAATCAATTAAGTAGCGTTTATCAAAACTACATTCACTGCATGTAAAACAAAACTAATAACCAATGCGCCGTATCATTTTTAAATCATAACAAACCACGCAATGTTTATCATTTCCTCCCTCTCCCTCAAAGGAAAATTGCCAAACACAATTGTGGTGACAACAACAGCAAATATCATATGTAATTTTCTTTCAAAAATGTACTATTGACATTTACTTATGCTGTAAAACTTTGTATTAAGAACGACACATTTTAAATCTTGTTAATATAAGTAGTGACAATATATTTCCTCTTTATTAGTTTTTTAGAAATTTCTGACATTAATTGTCATGAAGAAGACTACTAGCAAGATGTTTCTTGGTTGTTTCCTTGCATTTTTTTTTAACGCTAAAGAATTATCTCTTAGAAGACTGTGAGCCATGCATGTCTCTTTCAACGAGTAGTGCTGTTGAATGCAACATCAGTTAGTAGACGACCTGTTTTAAGTGTCCAACTCGATCTGTTTCTTAACCGTCTCAACAATTAATCAAATCCTAAACACATGAATGGCATCTTCATCGTCTTCTTCTTCTCGGTCGTTTAAGTATGATGTATTTCATAGCTTTTGAGGGAAGATACCCGTAAGACCTTTGTAGATCATCACTACAGACTCTTCAACAACGACTAATCCGAACTTACAAGGATGATATTACACTTCCAAGGGTGAATCATTGGTCCGATACATTGGAGGCTATAGAAGAATCGCATATTCTTTGTCATAGTATTCTCCAAAAACTATGCAGATTCTACGTGGTGCTTGGATGAACTTGTACATATTATGAAATGCGAGGAAGAGATGGGACTTCTTGTTATCGGTTTTACGGCACGACGTGGATCCATCGGACGTCGAAAAAGCGAAAGGAGATTTTGGGCGTTTGCAAAACAAGAGCGGAGAATGTCACAAAAGGCGAATTGTGGCGTAAGGTGCTTGTTCTTTGCAAGTAACATTCTCGGATGGGAACCAAGAGCGTTGCTAATGGGTAATTTTCTTTTGTTAAAATAATATAAATAAATGCTTCGAGCATCTCAAATTTTGTCTTGATAGTTAATATCTAATAAAGGATATGTCATTTTAGATCTGATAATTTACTATTACCACTTTGCAAATGTGAGCATACACGCTAATTATCCATTTATATATATCCAATCTGCAGACATGAGGCATCTGTCATCCAAAACATTACTGATGCAATTTCAGATAAGTTGCTTTCGTCAAACTCAGATATTGACGAAGAACTTGTTGGAATGACGAACCGTGTAAAGGATTTGATATCAATATTAGAAATTGGGACAGGTGGTGTGCGAATGGTTGGGATATGGGGCGTTGGAGGAGGTGGTAAGACTACTCTTGCCACTTCTGTTTATATGAAAATCAATGACCATTTTCAGGGTCACTGCATTGTTGACAATATTCGCGAGGAATCAAGCAAGCATGGTAGAACAACTTTGCAAGCAAAAATTCTATCAACTCTTTTGAAAACACAAGTGGTAGTGCGAGTGAAGAAGAGGAAATGCTTGATAAAAAGTAGGTTATGTCATAGTAATGTCTTAATTCTTCTAGATGATGTCGATGATTTAATGTGACTAGAGGCATTAGTTGGATCACACAAATGGTTTGGTAATGGGAGCGCATCATAATCACAACTAGAGATGAACATGTTAAGAACTCGAAGGTAGACCACATCTCTCTGTTACATTATTATCACGGGACGAGGGTATCCGGCTCTTTAGAAAACACGCATATAATGAAGAGGAGCCTCTAAAAGATTATGGGATACTTTCATTACGTGTGGTTTCTTATGCTCATGGGCTCCCGTTAGCACTTAAAGTTTTAGGTTCTTTTCTATATGACAAAGATGAGAAAGAGTGGATAAGTACCTTGGATAGACTAAAACAAATTCCAGAGAGTGAGATTGTGGAGAAGCTCAAAATTAGCTATGATGGACTTAAAAAGGTGGAGAAAGAGTTATTCTTGGATATTGCATGATTCTTCAGGGGAGGAAACAAAGACAATGAAATAATGGAGATATTTGAAGCTTGTGGTTTCCACCCTGACATAGGGATAAAGGTGTTGATACAAAAGGCTCTCATAACTATTGATCGACGTGGTAATTTGATATGCATGATGCGGTACAAGAAATGGCACACTACATTGTTGAGGGAACATCCTAACAATCTGAAAAACATAGCGAGTTTGGAAGCGGAAGATATCAAGAAAGTGTGTATTGAGGATGCAACAACGGTAAATGTTAAGCTGGCTTTCTATTCAAAAAATAAAATACTATATTATATGTGCACTTAATGATCAGATACACACATAAGGGGGGGGGAGTGGGTTCGGGTTGAGGAATCGGGTAGGGATACCCGAGCGGCTACACCGCCCCCTCCACATCGGGTAGCAAGATCGGGTATGTAGTTCGGTTTGTGAGCCCGAGCGAGTATTGTGAGAAAATTTGAAAAAAGTGACCGTTTGGGGAGGGTACCAACGACTAGTATGCAATAAATAAAAATTAAAAAAAATCCCTTTAAAACCAAACCTTTTCAACTCATTTTTTCAAAATAAAAACACACAAAACACAAATAAAAACACACACTAATCTTTCAAAAACACAAAACCATGGATCCAAGAAGAGGTAAAAAAACTTACACCTCGCGTCAAGGTCGGTCTCAACCCTTTCAAATGGACGGAGCAAGAATGTTTTCAAGATATTGGCGGTTCGACAAGAAATTCTTCAAAAAGGAAGTCGGGAGAGTATGAATCGGCAAGCAACACCATTCCCGACATGAATGAAGACCCCACCCCTCCACTTGAATCAAGAAAGATGAAAAAAAGAAGCAAGGCGCATCCTCCTCGTTGATCTCAAGTGTTACGGATGAAATCAACGCCTACACAAAAGAAGACACAATATTTGGAAGAAAAAGCGAGATGGCGAAACAATTGTTGGCTACACAACTCGAGGCGAGTTCAAGAATACACAACGGAGATGAAGTTTTTGGAGCCGCATGATCACATTCGCGATCCGCTATGTTGGAATTAGTTCTTACCAAAAGCGTGAACTTGCGCCAAACACGGATGGCTTGCAATTTTTAAGTTGTAGTTTCAATTTTTTTAATTTCAACTTATGTAATGTTTTTTTTTTAAGTTGTAGTTTCAATTTTTAAGTTGTAGTTTTTAAGTATTATGTAATGTTTTATTTTTAATGAAATTGTATGTTTTATTTTAAATATTGTATGTGATTTTATGTATTGAAAAAAAAAAAAAAAAAAAAAAAAAAAAAATCGGGTACTAGGGTACCACTATCTCCAAATCGGGTAGTGTTAGGGTAGAATTGGGTAGTTTTGAGTTGGAGGGTTTTTATTGGATAGAGGTGATGTGGCACCTAGGGTATTAGGGTACCACTCCCTCCCCCTAATGATAAAAGCTAAACTATACATTGTATCTCCTTAAATTATTGCAGGAAAATGACAAGATTGAAGAGATAGGATATTTCCTAAGACCAGGTGGTTTTCCATCGCAGTTCTTTAAGTTTGTTTCAAACTTGAAGAAACTAAGGTGGATTCATGTGATTATGTATAATGACGATAATGTCGAACGCCGGCCTAACTTTCTTTCAAGGTGGATTCATGTGATTATGAGAAATGACAATAATGTCGAAGGGCCTAATTTTCTTTCAAATGAGTTGCGGTATATTTACTGGGAACACTATCCTGCAAGTCCATTCCCAGACAGTTTCCAGCCGATGAATCTTGTTGTTCTAAAAGTGACGGATAGCTTTCAAAAGGAACTTTGGAGGAGTCACAAGGTAATTCAATGGTTCCCTAATATAATAAATGAGTGGCCCCATTATTTATTTCATTTAAATCAGGAATTTCCAACCAAAAAAAACTATTTCTTTGTTTGTTTCTCCCTTTGAATTCGTACAAATACCATCTGTATCATACTTCTCATAAACACTTATTTAACTTATATTTGGGCAATGTTGAAGCAAATTCATGTCCTCCGGTAAATTCCAGCTGTCCGGCGGAAGGATCGGATTCTTCCTGCACAATGGACAGACGCGTTAGCCTCGCCCCGGGTGTAATCCCGAGACCAAGCTCCGGCGTAAGGATAAGTAGAAGGTAATAAGTGTAGTAATAAATGTAGTAGTAAGTGTAGGTGAAAACTTAATGCAAAATATTAAATGCGTTGGGGTATTATACTACCCCACTTCATATCATATTCTTGTTCTCTCTTGTTCGACTACTATTCCATGAGACCTATATTACACTGCGGTCTATAACCACTCTATCTAGTAGGCCACATGGTAAGAAATCACAGCAAATCATTGTCATGGTGGCGGTTGTTAGCCTTGGTAGGACGTCCGATTGACCCGTCGATGGGTGTCTTGGATGTCGATCCGTCCGGACACATCGTCAACATGTCCCCAGTGTTGTATTCGGGAGAAAGGCCGGCGATGCAACACTCATAATTAGTGGTGCGCGAGAAAAGAAGGTTCGGATCAAGTCACGGGTCAAATTGGTTGGACACGAGAAGTGTGGGGCTTTGGTCGATGGGCACGATCACATTTGGGCTTTTCTGCGCTTCCGTTTCATCTACCTATAGTGGGCCCCCATAAGCCCACGTCACCCGTTCTTGTTGATGGGACATTTTCACGGTCTCCTAGGGTTTCCTTTACAGTATAAATACCCCTTTTTCACCTCATTTGGTTTTTACATTTCACACACATAGATTGCTTTTGTTTCTCCGGACGTTCTCTTCATCCTCTTAAGGTTTGTCTTGCCCTCTTCCTGTTAATATTTGTAAATTGTCTTCGGTATCTTTTAGAAATGGCCGAAATCGGAACCGAGGGAAATATTCCAGCTATAAAAATTACATCCGTCCCACAGACGGAGGAAACCAACGAGGAAACCGTCCTGATAAGATTTTAAAAGGTACCATTTTGAGGGGTCGTTTTAGTCCTTATTTGATCACTTTTGTATCCGTTATTGCTTAATATCGTTCCTTTTCACTTTTAGGTCTCTTGAAGGAAAAATCTTTGGAATGGCACTTATTTGGACGAAAAGTAGCGAATATATGAAGAAAATGGCCAAAGTCAAAATCGAGACACTCGCGATTCTTTGAAATTAGAAAGCGGCGGCGCTAATGGCGACGCCGTCCCAAAATTGTTGTGACGGTCGAACCCAAGCTTCGTATTTTCAGCGGCGGCGTCTAGTTGTGAAAGAGTAGGCCGTCGCTACTCGGGCGGCCTAGATGCGATCCGAACGACGTCGGTCGAAGAGGGCGGCGTCACGGACATAAGGTGGCCGCCGTCGCAAGGTTAACGTGGCCAAGCGAAACCTAATAGCGGCGACAGGCGTCACTAAACATAAGGTGGCCGTCGCATATGTAATCTTATATATATAATCCGAATTTTCGGTCTTAAGTGGAGAGTCTTTTGGGTAAAAACCTAAACCGAACCTAAGGTGTCTTGTACGAGTATTTTAGGGTTTTAAACCCTATCTTACATCAAGATAAGTCTTTACTTCATTAATTCAATTATGTCTTTGATTATTTGTGTATGCTTGCATGTTCTCCATGTCCGGCTAATTTATTTGTGTGTTTGCTTAGGAAGTATGAAACTTAATTTTTATTTATTGATTGGTTGTTTCTTATCTTAGTTGACTAATGATCTAGTAATGCGATAGGTCATTCGTTGTGTATAATGCTTGATTCATCTTTGTGAACCTTAGAATATAATTACGAGTAGTTGTAGGCTAAACCATCCAAAGAGCGCCTTAGAGTAGGAGTTTATCATCCCTAGTGGGTTTGTAGGCGAGACCCTTTGGTAAGTTCAAAGAGTTAGGGAGAAGCATACCCTACAACTTTAGACACACAACGCAACTAGGAATAAGGGCGTGACAACTCAACCATCAATAGGAGATAATTAAGGAGTAATACAACCTAAGTAAACACATCTTTAAACTATCATACGAGCACACATTAATTAGACATAGACTCCCATGACCTTAGTTTAGATAATTAGATAATAGTAGAGTAATCGGTAGAAATACCAACCCCAGATCAATACCGAGATTCGTACCTTTCCATTTTCATAAAATATAAAATACAAAAATAATCTTCCTCAACCTTAACCTTAGCGTAGTAACTCCTTACTAGCATTCCTATTCCCCAGAGAACGATATCAATACCCGTGGCTTACCCTAATTACTACACTACAACGATTAGGTTCACCTTGCACAGGGTGTTATAAAACTTGCTCGAAGAAAGGAAGTTTCCTTGACCCGACGACGGCGTGTGGCGTTATCAAGTTTTGGCGCCCGCTGGGAATAGAATAGCTAGTTAGTAGTCCACATCGTTTAGGTTCTTTGCTGATTCCTATCAAGTAAATTTTTCTCATTTTAGCTTTCTCTTGGTCTATCCCCTTCTTCGTAACCTTTGTTAGTAATCTTATCACTTTTCATCATGGAAGGTGATAACCAACCACCACTCATCAACCCACCACCAAATGACCCGCCAAGAGCCCGTACTCTTGGTGAATACTCGAGACCAAGCCACCAGGCTATAGGAACACCATTGAGCTTCCCGACCAAGCCCAAACTACGGCCTGCGATCCGACACCATCCGGTTGGTGCAAAGCGGATGTGCATTCCATGGACTTCGCTCCGAAGATCCAAATCGACATCTGAGGATTTCCTCAAAATCGTCGATTCCATCGACCTTGATCTACTACTCGGGAGACCAGCGCTGCGTCTCTTCCATTCTCTCGGGACCAAGCTAGTAATTGGCTTGAGCGACTTCCGCCGGCTCCATCTCAAGTTGGGATGATCTTACTTCTCGCTTCCTTGCTCAATTTTTCCCACAGGGAGAACCACTAAGCTTAGGAATGACATCTTGATGTTCCAACAACGTCAAGGTGAATCTCTCTACAAGCATGGACCGATTCAAGGACTTACTTCATAAAGTCCCTCATCACGGCATTGATCTTTGGCTCCAAGTCCAAATCTTTTATGATCATGTCAACTTCCCCACTAAGCGATCCATTGACCAAGCGGCGGTGGAAAACTTAGTGATCTCACCGGAAGAATCATGGGGTATAATAGAGGACATCGCCTCTGTGACAACGAAAGTTAGGATGACCCCGTGAGCTACCCAAAACCGTTAAGGCAATCTCCTTGCCTCCTCCCGACCGTAGGATGATCGAACTTGAAGATCAAGTTAGATTCCTCATGAGTTCTACAAAATCCTAAGTCCTCACGACAAGTGAATCAAATCACTCTACTTGAGTTATGCGGTGGTCCCCATGACACTCGTGATTGCACAAGGCTCTCGAACAAGCTTTTGCGGACTACGCCTCCATACGTACCGGCGGAGGCGGGAGAAGTGGTACACTTTCAAACCCGAACAAAACAACTTAGGAAACTCATACAACCCCTCATGGAGAAATCACCCAACCTTAAGTGGAACCAAAACTCAAGCACACCCAAGCTCATCTGGTTCACCTACTAGGGTCAACTCTTTTAATAAGGGAACCCCACTAATCTTGAGGCAATTGCATCTAGATTTTTGTCATCCCAAGAAACTCGATTGAATAAGCTTGAAGCCGATTTTAAGCAAAAACAAAGCGAGATGACAACCAAGCTTGATGCCTCTTAAAAGCCTTGATGAGCGGGAAGTTGGAGCACTCCCAAGTGATACCATAAAGAACCCAAAGTGAATTCGATTGCATCGACTTCATGTTCTAGTTCACCATGGAGAGTGCATCCATGCCCTCCCACCCAACGGTTCACTGGTAAATGCTATCAAAAGGGTTCCAAGCCATCCAAGAGGTACCAGGCCCGGCACCTTTGGTAGAGCCTACTCTTGAGAAACCCGTCGACGAGAATCCAAACCTAGTTTAGAGGAGAAGTACAAGGAACTCCATCAAGAAAAACCTATTCTTGAAGTCTTAGCTCATGCACCTTACTATAATGCTTTAAAAGAAAAATATGAGTTAGAACTTGGGCTTGGAAAACATGGGTCCGCCTTTGTGCGAAACAACTTACCTAAAAGCTAGCGATCCGGACTATTTACTCTTCCGTGTAGACTTGGAACTTCCAAACCACTCGATGCTCTAGCCGATTTAGGATCATGCATCAATCTTGTTCCGTTGTCCTCCATAGAAGCCTTAACTTAGGTAAAATTGAACCAACGGAAACCATCTTAGGACTAGCGGACGGTAGTATATACACGTCCGGTAGGAATAATAAAGGACATGGTAGTACATGTGGGAGGTTGACTCTTTGGCCGACTTTCATGTGCTAGACATGAATAAGGACCCGACATGCCCATTACTAGTTGGAAGAGGATTTTTAGCTACCGCTAGTGCCATCATCAATTGTAAGATGTCCAAGATAGTGGTAGGGGAGGAGTGCTAGATCCGTTCACGATGTTAAAAAGCATACATACTACAAGGATGAGGAAATCCCACAAGAGATAGGGTTGGATAGAGAGCCTTCTAGATATGGACCTTGGATTGATAAGAACATCATAGGCCCCAAAGACCTTTTTACCTAGATAAAGCCTTCGCTAGTCAAAGCAACTTTCAAGAAAAAGAAATGGCTAGGGACATAGAAGTGAACCTGTTCGAGGACGCCTTAGTATTTAGGAAGATGACCGAGTTCCTAGGAAGCTTGCCGTTAACCTTGTCATGAATAAGTGGAAAGTTGAAATCTGAACACAAGTGGGATTGGAATAGACCGCCTAGTGATGGTAATGGAGAGTGGCACATTAGGATACAAATCTATGATCCCGATGGTGAGATGTTTGAAAAGGCATATTTAACCGAACGTACTACTAGGAACTTGAATGATAAGTTTGATCCTTACGACATTGTTGAGGATAGACTTACATTATATCGATGCGTAGGAGCACGACTATGAGTCTAGCTACAAGACTCTTAAATAAAGAAAAGCGCTTAGTGGGAGGCAACACATGCTTAATTGTTTGCTTGTTAGTGTCATATATCTTTTATTAATTGTTTATCCTCATGTTTAAATTTGTAAAATGCTTTATTTTGTTTTAACCTCGTCTTAATTACATATAAAGGTATTTTACATAAGGGATAAGTGTAGGGAGGATTACAGCACGTTTTCAAAAGAAACGTAAACATGAGAATAACAATTAACTAAAAGATATTTATGTTTGTTTGTTCGAGTCAAATGCTTGTATCGAGTCATAATGGATGTTTTGCGAAAATTTTCCGATTCTAAAGATGTAAATTTTCGAATTTTTCCGTAAAATCGCAGACCGGTTTTGTCGAGGATAACTTGGACGGTCAGATTGCAACTTGACGCGCGAGAAGGAGTAAAACATCGATTACTTTTTCTCGTTTTCGAGCTACTTATAAATTTTGGAATTTTCGGTCTTAATTTTTTAGAAATTCAGAAACATCCATTCCACAAGCATTATATCCTAGTTTAAATCGAGTCTTATATATATTATTACCGATTTACGCGAAGGTTTCGTTTGTTTTCTTCAGTGTGTAGGTTTAGTTTGTCAAGAAGAAGTTACATAAGATTGGAAGGAGCTTTTCACATAATAATTCTTCTTGAAAAGGATTTAACCACCACTTTACACGGATCCTACCGAGCTAATCGGGGAGTACTAGTTTCTTTCGCTTTTAATTACCTTCTTTTATCATAACTTTGATACTTTTCGGGGAACATTGGGGACAATGTTCGGTTTAAGTGTAGGGAGGGAAAATAAAGCGGGAACTTTGAAACTATGCTTATCCTTGACTATTTGCTTTGTCCAAATGTGATTGTGTAATAAACCATGAGAAAATGTCGGTCGGTAACTTTGGCACCAAATTTAAAATTTTTCATGACATATAGGGTGGGCCATTAGTCTTAACAAAAGCGTCTCACGGATAGGAAGTTATATGACTAGCACAAAACCCTTTACCACCCAAATTCCACCCAAATGTGAGGATCGCCCTTAGATTAGTAGGAATTAAAGCATTCATCTTCAATGCTTAGAGTGTGAACCGGTAGTATATTAGATTCTAGAACTTGTTTTGTGATGCATTCTCGAGATCGCAAGTGAGGCTACACTTGTGTAGTTAGGAATAACTAAATGATAAGAGGCATTAGGATAACCCTTGTTTGATACGTAATATAATTACTTCTTCCACATCGGTTGAGTAATTCCCCACACCCTTTGCGTTGTACTCATCTTTAGTACACGATACCCTAGTTAACCCTCGAGCCTATCCTTTTCGCGGTTCTCGTGATGTTTCGGTTTTCCGGAATATCAATGAAGAGCATTGTTTAAACCCCACCCCAAATATACACCCAAATCGCCTTAGCCTACCCTTATGCACTCACTTTTAGTGCAAATGTTTGTTATCACCCTAAACCCTTAGTTCAATTATCTAGTTGCTTGCATAAGTTGCTAAGTCGAGTCATATCCTTTGTGTCTGCTTTGGGACGATTGGGATTCATGGGAAAAGTTAAAGTTTATGAAATGACGGAAGGGAATGTTAAAATTCAAATTCCTTTGTTTGCATAATAATGTACCCCAGTGTTTTGATCTTTTCAATTCGGGTCAAATTAGTATTAGAGTAATAAAACTCAAGTGTAGGGATATGCCTTTAAATCCTAGTATTTTGATGTTATCTTAGAGGATGGTAGAGTAAAAGTGTATGAAAAAAAAAAAAAAAAAAAAAAAAAAAAAAATAGAAAAATAGAAAAAGAAAAAAAATAGAGTAGAGTGAAAAAAAAAAAAAAAAAAAAAAAAAAAAAACATACAGACTACCATCCTACATCTATCTTTGAATTTATGTTTATTTATTTAGGTTATCTAGAGTTTAGAGTGTCGAGTCTTGGCTTAACAACGTCATTCTTCATATGCATTTAACATAGAGATTTTGACTTGCCACCACTAAATAGCCTATCCCACCAAACCCTTTGTTTCCTACAGTAAGCCTAACATTACAACCCTTTAAAGACTTCTTTGATAGTCTTTCCTAGGTGCTACGCCAAAGCGATGGAGGTTTGATCTATTCTCGCCTATGGTAATCTATGTACTAGGACCGGTTAATGAGTGTTTATCTTCCATTTCCTATTTGTTATATTTCATATATACACCGAGAGAGATGTGAGTATCCAAACACCCCATGTGAGGTGCTAGTATGTAATTTCGTGCTTGTTATGACTTTTGGGGCTTATATGTGTTGTGGACCGTTTTGAATTAATGCTTCATGACCCCTAACTTATAAATTAATTGGTTAAAAGCATATTTGCTTGAGGACAAGCAAATAACAAGTGTAGGGATATTTGATAAGGTTTTAAAGGTACCATTTGAGGGGTCGTTTTAGTCCTTATTTGATCACTTTGTATCCGTTATTGCTTAATATCGTTCCTTTTCGCTTTTTAGGTCTCTTGAAGGCAAAATGTTTGGAATGGCACTTACTTGGACGAAAAGGCGAATATATGAAGAAAATGGCCAAAGTCAAAATCGAGACACTCACGATTCTTTGAAATTAGAAGGCAGCGCGTCGGTGCTAATGGCGACGCGTCCCAAAATTGTTGTGGTCCGTAACCCAAAACTCGTATTTTCAGCGGCGGCGTCTAGTTGTGAAAGAGTGAGCCGTCGCTACTCGACGGGCCTAGATGCGATCCGCACGACGTCGGTGAAGAGGACGGCGTCACGGACATAAGGTGGCGCCGTCGCAAGGTTAACGTGGCCAAGACGAAACCCTAATGACGGCGACACGGCGGTGTCACTAAACATAAGGTGACGCCGTCGCATATGTAATCTTATATATATAATCCGAATTTTTAGGTCTTAAGTGGAGAGTCTTTTGGAGTAAAACCTAAAACCGAACCTAAGGTGTCTTGTACAAGATTTTAGGGTTTTAAACCTATCTTACATCAAGATAAGTCTTTACTTCATTAATTCAATTATGTCTTTGATTATTTGTGTGTATGCTTGCATGTTCTCCATGTCCAAGCTAATTTATTTGTGTGTTTGCTTAGGAAGTATGAAACTTAATTATTGAATATTGATTGGTTGTTTCTTATCTTAGTTGACTAATGATCTAGTAATGCGATAGGTCATTCGTTGTGTACTTAATGCTTGATTCATCTTTGTGAACCTTAGAATATAATTACGAGTAGTTGTAGGCTAAACCATCCAAAGAGCGCCTTAGAGTAGGAGTTTATCATCCCTAGTGGGTTTGTAGACGAGACCCTTTGGTAAGTTCAAAGAGTTGGGAGAAACGCATACCCTACAACTTTAGACACACAGCGCAACTAGGAATAAGGACGTGACAACTCAACCATCAATAGGAGATAATTAAGGAGTAATACAACCTAAGTAAACACATCTTTAAACTATCATACGAGCACACATTAATTAGACATAGACTCCCCAACCTTAGTTTAGATAATTAGATAATAGTAGAGTAATCGTAGAAATACCAACCCCAAATCCAATACCGAGATTCGTACCTTTCCATTTTCATAAAATATAAAAATACAAAAATAATCTTCCTCAACCTTAACCTTAGCGTAGTAACTCCTTACTAGCATTCCTATTCCCTAGAGAACGATATCAATACCGTGGCTTACCCTAATTACTACACTACAACGATTAGGTTCACTCGCCTAGGGTGTTATAAAACTTGATCGAAGAAAAGGAAGTTTCCTTGACCCGAACGACGCTGTGTGGCGTTATCACGTCAAACCGTATTTCCTAAGTTCGACATGCATATACACTTCTAAGTTAAAGCGATTGAATTAGATGATATAGTTGCAGAGTATGGTATTCCCATGGATCTCGTCCGGTGCTACCTCTAGATGATATGACCATGGATCAACTGCCGGAGGACAAAATAGGTATTTATCCTCGTGATTAGAGACATGAGGGGTTAGGATTCCTTTCATCTTTCCTATTGAACGTGATTAAACACTTTAGGGTTCATATTTCCCAGCTAGTTTCGCTAGGTTTGAACCGGAGTAGCTGTAAGGTTTTAAAGGTACCATTTTGAGGGTCGTTTAAGCCCTTATTTGATCACTTTTGTATCCGTTATTGCTTAATATCGTTTCTTTTCACTTTTAGGTCTCTTGAAGGCAAAATCTGGAATGGCACTTATTTGGACGAAAAGCGCGAATATCTGAAGAAAATGGCCAAAGTCGAATCGAGACACTCAAAGTCTGCCGAAAGAAGCGCGGCGTCATCGCTAAGCTGCGACGCCGTCGGAGGAATTTGTGACGATTCGAGAGAAAATGGCTTGTTTTGAAGGGCGGTCGCGGGCTTTAAAGGAGTAGACCGTCGCAACTCGCACGGCCTAGATGCGACCAGACGACGCCGAGGAAGGCGAAGAGGACGGCGTCGCGGACATAAGGTGGCGTCGTCGCAAGGTTAACGTGGCCAGGCGAAACACTAATACCCTCTTTGAGATTAGATGCTACGATCGAATATACAACCTAGGGTTTCACTCTTTCGGGCGTTTTACCGGTTGTGTAAGCAAGGACACTGGTTTTCTTTTGAAAACCGGACGGGAAAAGGTTCGTATAAGTGCTTTAAGGAAATCCTCTCCAGCTTGAAACATTGGAAGGAGAAGTTCTTCTTGATTGATAGGAGAGCCATTCCTTATGCCATGGCGTGGAGGCATAAGGATTCAAAGATCACGGATAATTTTCCTACCGGCTTTTCTCAAGAGGACGCCGTGAAACTTAGCCGGAAGATTATTCCGTTGCGCAAACCGATGGTGAGTCTTTTGTGGATGTGCCACCTTTCCTCGGTTTTCAAGAATCCTGAATTCGAGCCCATTCTAAAAGATGCCCGGGGTCATGGTAATTACTTGTTTAGTTTGTCATCATAGGATTGATGTTTGTTTTCCCTGGTTCTGCCATTTTATGTTTCTAACAAATTTCGTTGTTTTCTCAGTTGTTGATATGTCGGAGTACCTTGAACTTTCGGAATGGGATGGGACCGTGGTGAGCAAGTGTCCGGCGGTTGACCCAAATAGGGAAAAACCGAAAAGAACCACTGATCCCTTGCCGTTGGAGGGGCTATTCCACCCAAGGATGCTTTGGCTAGAAGGGCGAAAAGCGGACCGGAGGTGGTCGCCGCCGAGAAAGAAGGAAGAGGCTCTCGCCGCGGCGGCGAATAAAAGAGGCGAGGGTACTTCCAGGGTGCCCAGCAAGAAGAAAAAACAGCACCGCCAGTATGTTGAACATATCTCCTCCGGATCCCCCATCGAGAATGCAGAGCCCTTGAATCAAGTGCATCCGGAAGTTGGTCAGGAGACGAATGTAAATGTTGATGCTGAGCATGGGGCTCCTAATATTGCTGCCGAAGGTGGGGAAGACAACGTGGCCAGTGAGGGAATGGGGGATAATGCGGCCGGCGGTGGGGAGCAGCTACAACAAATGCATATCTCTCCCTTTAATGAGGGTGACAATTCCCAGCCGGCTAACTCACTTCCTCACAACTCTGAAGGTACGTATGATTCGTTCGGTAACTTGTTTTTGTAACTTCTTTGTATTCATTGTGCTATTTTGTTATGTCTTTCAGGTCATTCGGCCCACCACTCTCGCGGTTCTCAGCGCGTTAAAAAGATCAATCTGGACTCGGGTATGTTCTAGTCTCCGGCCCATCACTCCTTGTTTTATATATTAATTGTTTCTCATAACTCTCTTCCCCTGTGGTGCAGATGAAGCCACAAACGTCTTTATCCCTAATTGGGCTCTCCGTGATGACGTCCGGATAGATTCTTACCGCTCGTGCCGGGAGCTGATCGACAATCTTGCTACTCCCGCAGAGAGAGAAGCCTTGGAGGAAATGAACAACATTCAGCTGACCCGCCAGGCTTATGAGGAGTTTGGCTTGAGTGTGGTGACCCAGGGTGAGCTGCTAAGGAGATTTAGAGATCTTACTACAGGGTATTGGCAATTGAGCCAAGATCATAAGGGCTGCCTAGGGCTTGCTGATAGGCTAACTGCTGCTGAGGGTGAAAATGACAGATTATCTGAGGAGCTAAAGAAATTGGATGCCGATCATAAGGCTAGTGTGGATAGGGAGAAGAGCCTGGAAGATGAGGTTGACAGGATTACTCGGAAAGGAATCAGTGGAGAGAGACTTCTTCTGCACAGGCCGAAAGGATTAGGAAGCTGGAGAGTGAACTAAATGCCAAGAATCAATCCTTAGAGTCTTTACAGGCGGAGAAGGGGAATCTAGCGGCTGAGGTGGCCCAGGATGAAGTGGTGAAGCAAAATGCCGTTCACACCCTTCTACCCTCTGTTGTTCGCTTGCTTGGCAATGTGGAGTATAAGAAGGGCATGGCTAAGGTATATATCGACCTACCAAGGCGGGTTAAATGGCGGGGCTAGTGTAGGGAGGAAGGAAGAAGAAATTAATGAAGCCCTGAAGGGCATTGCCAAGGTCAACAGGGAAGCTCCCAAGTTGTGGAAAGCTGAGTATAACAAGCTTTTCGCGGCTGAGTATCCCTACATTCAGAAGCTAGCTGATTCATACCGGCTACCCTTGGGAGATTTGCTAAACATGGAGCCTGACACCCCTGCCCGCAAAGATCCCGCCAGCCCCTCTTCTCAGCCTCCCGTCACAACCACTCCTGCTGTCAATACTCCGGCCACCGAAACTCCGGCGGACAATGTTTGAAGCTCAATTTCTGTGTTGTACATTTGCGAACAATGATTTGGACAATTATGGTTGTAATAATTAACAATTTATCTTTTGTGACTTATATTTCGTCATCCTTTGTGACCAGACAACGTTTATAATCTAGATCGGTTTATATGTGTTATACATTGTGTGCGTTTCTCTTATTCTTTTCCATCCTTGTTTTGTATTGACAAGCCTCTTTTAGGTTATTCTAAGGGCATCCGGCGTGGCCGTGCATCCGTATTCGAGCATCCTTGGTGGTTTCGGGCATCCATTATTTGGGCATCCGGCATGTGTGCTCGGGCGTCTGCGTGGTCATTCCACGAGGCATCCACAATGTTTGTTTTTTACACTTGGGCATCCATTATTTGGGCATCCGAACAAAGTTTTCGGGCATCCGGTAGTAACATCCGGGCAAGCATTTATCAGTTATACTCAACGTGGGCCAGCCGTCGGAATAACTATGTATCACACAGATTGTTACGGAAAATTGTTTCCCTTATCATAGGAAAACTTTCATCATTGAACAAATGTACATAATTAATTCGAGTTACACAATGATCGTAGGATTCTTATCACAATAACAATTATAAGAAACAGTTTCTGAGGTTTATGGCGTGCCAGGTCTGAGGGACTTCCTTCTCCTCCATCGTTTGTAACTTATAAGAGCCATTCTGATTTGCTTCTACCACTCAGTAGGGCCCTTCCCAATTGGCCCCCAACTTCCCTTGGTTTTCCACCCGGCTGGCCTCGTTCTTTCGGTAAACAAAGTCTCCTACCTTAAAGTTCATTGGCCTGACCCTCCGGTTGTAATACTGCTCGACTTGCGTCTTGTACTTAGCTTCTCGGATGGCAGCATTTTCCCTTCTTTCTTGCAGAAGGTCCAAGTTCAAACGTTGTTCTTCCTCGTTCTGATCCTCTCGGAACATCATTGTCCGATGTGTAGGCATCCCTATTTCTGCTGGGATCATAGCCTCACTTCCGTACGTCAGGCTGAACGGGGTTTCTCCGTTGCTTATTTTGAGAGTTGTCCGATGAGCCCATAAAACATTAGGTAGCTCATTTACCCATCCGCTTCTTTCTCGCCCCAGCCTCGTTTTTATCCCTTCCATCAGACTTTTGTTAGCTCGTTCTACCAATCCGTTGGCTTGCGGGTGTGCCACGGCCGTATTCATCTGTTTAATTTTCAACCCTTTGCACCATTTTTGAGCGGATCATTGACGAAATTGGTCCCATTATCGGTGACTATGACTCCGGTGAGGTCGTACCTACATAAAATGTTCTCATACAAAAATTTTATGACATATTTCCTGTTGTTTTACCAACGGCTTTGCTTCTATCCACTTTGTAAAATAGTCAATCGCCACTATTACATATTTGATTAGCCACGGTGCTTCGGAAAGGGACCCAACACATCCATCCCCATTGGTAGAAAGGCCATGGAGCCATGATAGAGGTCAATAGCATTTTGGGAGTTTGGGTGCCGGGAGTGTATCGACAAGAGTCGCACTTTCTAATTTCCTCCCTTTCGTCTCGATGCATAATGGGCCAATAATATCCTTGTCTCATAAGCTTTGCCACTACGGCCCTCGGTCCGGAGTGCATTCCACAGCACCCCTCGTGGACTTCCCGGATTATATAATTTGCCTGTAACGGCCCTACACATCTCAGCATTGGTACTAGGTAGCCCTTTTTAAATAGGACTCCTTATTCCATTACGTACTGCGGAATTTTCATTCGGAGACTCCTGGCCTCGTTGGGATCTTCCGGCCAGATCCCTTCTTCCAGACATTTGATGATCGGCGTCATCCAGTTATCCGCATCTTCTTCCACTATGGCGTTAACCGTCCTTTCTTCTCCCGAAGGTTTTTCTAGGACCTCTACCAGCACTTTTTTAGTGAGATGGTCAAAAGCTACCGACGCCAGCTTACTCAGTATATCTGCCTTTTGGTTTTGAGCTCTCGGAATGTTGCAGATCTTGAAACTTTGGAACCCAGCGATGTGTTCTTTTGATTGAGCCAGATATTTCTGCATGCTTTCTTTGGTAGCCGTGAACTCTCCATTGATTTGGCTCGCCACTAGTTTGGAATCAACCCGCACGTTTAAAATCCCGATCTTGAGTTTTTTTGCAATCCGGAGGCCGGCCAGCAGAGCCTCATACTCGGCCTCGTTGTTGGTGCTGGGGAAGTTGAGTCGTAAGGCATAAGTTAATTCTTCCTTTTTGGATGATGAGGACCAACCTGCGCGTAACCTTTTTATTGGACGCTCCGTCCGTATATATGACCATTCTCCTTCGTCTCCCACTTCCATTATGTCCCCATCTTCTCCCTTGTTGTTAGGACGTCCGGATTCCACAGTACCTCTGTGAGAAATCTGCTAGCACCGCCCTTTAACCGCATTTCTAGGGGTATAGATGATGTTGTAAGCTCCCAACTCTACGACATATTTGGCCAACTTCCACGAGACCTCCGACTTATATAATATCTCGCTAACGGTTGATCGGTGATGACCACGATAGGGTGAGCCTCAAGTATCTCCGTAATCGTCGGGACGCATGCGCGAGACATAGGGCTAATTTTTCTATCGGGCATAGTTTCTTTCCGCGTCATGTAGGGTCCGGCTTACATAATGTACCGGTGATTGTCTTCCTTCCCTTTCCACCACTAACACAACACTTATTGCCCCCTTCGATGCTGCCAGATATATGGATAGTTGTTCTTTCGGCTTGGGAGTGGTCAAAGAAGGCAATTCCAATATCAACCTTTTCATCTCCTGAAAGGCCGCTTCGGCCTCCTCTGTCCAGCGGTATTCATCCTTATTCTCCTTAGTGTCTTTAATGTCTCGAAGAAGGCTAGGGATCTCTCCGCTGATTTTGACAAGAATCTATTCAAGGCCGCCAGTTTCCCGCTTAGACTTTGCATTTCTTTTAACGTCTCCGGGACTTCATCTCCATGATTGCTTTTGTTTTCGGGGTTTGCCCTTATGCCTTCGATGTCACCATATAACCAAGGAACTTCCCTCCTCCACTCCAAACAAACATTTTCGTGGATTTAATTTCATATTTATCCTTCGAGGTTATCAAATGTTTCGCTATGTCGGCTATCATTTCTCGCTCCGTTCGGCTTTTTATAACCATATCGTCCACATATGCTTCCAAGTTTCTGCCTATATGTGATTGGAATGCAGAATCTACCAACCGCTGGTATGTTGCCCTGGCGTTCTTTAATCCGAACGGCATCTTGGTGTAACAATACGTCCCTTGTTCCGTATAAAACATTGTCTTCTCCTCATAGTCCCTATTCATCTGGACCTGGTGGTAACCTTTGTAAGCATCCAGGAAGCATTTATACTTGTACCCCATGACGGATTCAATCTTCCAATCAATTTCTGGCAAGGGATAGTAATCTTTCGGACATGAAGAATTCAGATTTTTGAAATCGATGCACATCCTCCAACTTCCGTCACACTTCTTTACCAGAACCGGATTAGATATCCATGTCGGGTACTTCACCGGGCGAACTATTCCGGCCTTAATCCACTCTTCGACCTCTCTCATGATCACCTGGTTTTTCTCCCGTGAAAACGTTCTTCTTTTTTGGGCGATCGGCGTGTTCAAGACGTTCACATTGAGAGAGTGTTGAATGAGACGCCTTGGTACCCCGCTCATGTCCGTCGGTTCCCAAGCGAACACTTCTTTATTTTTCCTCAAGAGCTCAATGAGTTGCTTTCGACACTCTCGGGAGAAGCCAGTTCCTATGGTCACGCGTTGCTCATGGTAGGCCGCATTAACCAATATGTCCTCCGTCAGCCTTAACTCCTGAGCTTCCCGGTCCATTATTACGCTTTCTTTTATGGAGAACAACTATTCACTTGGGTCTTGCCTCTCTTCCGACCTTCTCGCACTCCATAATTACCGCCCTTTTGGTGATCAAGGTGGCTATTCCTCCGGGCGTGGGGAACTTCATCATAGCGTGGATGGTCGAGGGTATGGCTCTCAACTCCCTTAGGCCTGTCCGTCCCAGTATACATTGTAAGGTGAAGGTGACTTTACAACTGTGAACTTCATCATGACCGTCCTGAACAAACCATGATCTCCAAAACGCACCTCCAACTCAATCTTCCCTAAAGGTTGAATGACTTCTCCGGAAAACCCCACTAATGGTGAGCTAGTTTCTTGTAGCCTAGACTGAATGGACGGACATAGGTTACTAAAGCAGTGTTCATACATCATCTGGACGGAGGCACCTTCATCCACGAACACCCTCCGGACCAGGTAACGCTCTATTTCCGCCTCCAAAATCAGCGGCTCTTCGGACAAGTCGTCCGTGGCTATACGTGGAAAAGATATAGGGACATTCATCCAGTCCTCGTCGTAGGACCGGGCCTTCCTTTTCCGGTCTTCAACGTAATGATTAACCATATTGATCACTTTTCCTTTCCCATTATTACCCCTCGGTCTTTCTCGTCCCCTATGTCGCACGCTTTTTACGGTGATCCAACTTTCCGATTCTAGGCCATTTCCAACTGTTTTTCGGTGGAAACGATCGTTAGTCGATGACCTTTCTCTCATGGTATTCACAAAACCTATCCTCGTTTTCCTTGCTCGGTTTTCCTTGTAAGGGAGGAGGTGGAGGTAAGTTCGGTGGTGCTCGGTGGCCAATATCTCCTTATGTTGCTTGGATAGGCGGAGAGCATGAACCACGTGATTGTCGGTTGTTGAGATCATTACGCGAATTCATTTGGGCGGCGTCCACTTTGGGGCAACATCGGGAAAACACTTCCTATGCACGGAATCATTTCTTTCCCAAGCCCTCCTATCATTCCTTCTTCCGTCCCCAAATCCCCTCTAGAGTTCCGATCTCTTGATGCTGGAAGGTTTCCCTCGGGACAACTCGTATGCTTCTCTTTGCAATTCCGTGTTCTTATAAGCCTCTTCCTCGGATGTAATCATCTACCCTAGTCATCATTTCTTTAACAGACTTTGGGACCTGATCAGAAAATTTTTTAGCCAAGTCGGGGCACCGATGGGCACTCATGAATGCTGATATCTTCATGAGTTCAGGAACTCCTGGTATCCTGCTGGCCTCGTCGGTCCAACGTTCTTTGAACTCCGGTAGTGCCTCATTCGCCCGCCTAACAATCCGGGTGATTTCTGTGGGATCTTTCAGGTTTTTCTGTCGCAGAGCAAACCTTGTAGTGAATTGTTCTCTCAGATCGTCCCAACTATCGATGCTCCCCGGTTCTAAATTGCTTTGAACCACCCTGCAGCTCCGTCCATAGTTTGTTGGAACATCCTGCACCATACCGGCATTGGCCATTCCCCTTGGTTCGTTGCCTCGACAAAACGGTTTATGTGATCATCCGGATCAGCTGACCCATCATACAACTTCAGGTTAGTGGGCATGGTGTACTTGGGGCCGGCGAATTCTACTATCCTTCTTGTGAAGGGTGACCTAGCCACTTCCTTGTGGGGTTTGCTAAGATCATCTTTGGGGTCTAGCTCAGCATCCTTTTCTTGTTCATCGTCGTCTCCGAACGTAAGCCGGATAGGTTTGATGGCACTGGCTCCCGTAGCGTTGTACTTTTTAATAAGAGCCTCTAATGACGCCACCTGGGCTTGTATCTGTTCCGGTATTCCGGGAGTTTGGTCATTCGTGATCCCACTTCCGCCTATTTGCTCCGGCGGAGGAAGGGGTCCGGGTGGAGGTGTTAGCTCCGGACCTGTCATTCAATCTCTGGTAGAATGAATTGAGGTCCCACGGATGGCGCCAATTTGTTGAAGCAAATTCTTGCGGTCCGGTAAGTTCCATTGTCCGTGGAAAGGATCGATTCTTCTGCACAATGCATGACGCGTTAGCCTCGTCCGGGTGTTACCGAGACCAAGCTCCGGCGTGAAGATAAGTGGAGGTAATAAATGTAGTAGTAAATGTAGTAGTAAGTGTGGGTGAAAACTTAATGCAAAACATTAAATGTGTTGGGGTATTTATACTACCCCAACCATCATACCATTCCTTCTTGTTAATATTCCGAGACCTATATTACTGCCCTGTTAATAGCCACTCTATCTAGTAGGCCACGTGTTATATTACGTGCTGGTGGGTCTATAGCCTTGGCCTATCTAGTAGGGTGTCTTAGATGTCATAATCCGAACATACGTCCAATAAAATCTTTGTCATGGTCGGCACAACTAAAAGTTGTTCAACTACATTATTTGTGGACGGTCAACACAAATCAACCCGTCCGGTCGATGGGTATCAATTGGATGTCACCTCATTGTCCGAATGTTTCCACACAAGATGGACGATATCCAAGCAAACATTGATAGCTTGGTAGAGTTGTATCTACACGGAATTGGAATTGAAGGTTTGATGTCATCTATTGAGAACGTTGTACCAGCCTTATTTCGCTACATTTGTATAATTTTTTATTATAAAAAGCATAGAAATAGACTTTGATGGGTTAAAACATTTGAAAGATTTTCGGATTCGTGGTATCACCATACCCCACTCATGCGGGATTGGGTATCGTTGTTGTTGTTGTTTTCGAATTCGTGGTAACACAAAACCTAGAAAGACGCCATTAGATCTCTTTACTGAGAAGGTGTTCCCTTAGTTAACACATTGCTTACAAAGGTTGGATCTCGTTAACTGCCATTTGGAAGATGGAGAAATCCCTTCTGCTATTGGAGAGATGTCAAACTTACAAGAGCTGAATCTGAGTGATAATAATTTCTCAAAACTACATTTCAGCATCTCGCAACTTACTCGACTCAAACTCCTCAACCTGAGTTATTGCAAAAGGCCTTTAGAACTGCCCCAGCTCCCATCAAGTATAGCTATTCTCCTAGCAGACGAATGCGACTCACTTACAGACGTGGGAGATTTTTACGTGGATTGTAAAAGGTTACGGTATGCCTTGCTTATATGCTCGAATATGGTAATTGATGGGAACGGATTTCTAAAATCCATGCTTCAGGTACATATGGTTGTCTGAGTTTGAATATCAATCTTTATACAGATAATAGTAACAACAATTATTAGAAGCTAATGAATTTGTTTTCAATAAATTAAGGAGAGAATGCTGAAAATCAATGTGTAATTCTCCAGCTTAAAGGCCTTCATGAGATTCCAAAGGGGTTTACACCTTGTCTTCGAGAAGGCAGTAAATGTACATTGCAACTTCCAGAGAACTGGTGCAGTGACTTCTGTGGATTCTTAATGTGCGTTGTTGTGAAAAATGGTATTACAAATATGTGTTCTCTAGATATTACCATGGAGCAGGTGATCACGGGTGGTTCGATGGGTATGGATTCTGAAGGTGATGTGATTTGGAAGGAGAGTGCTGGTGATGGAATAACATGGGTGGGGTATATTCCTTTTGCTTCATTGAGACACAAGTTGACCGGTTTAATTTGACCGTTTTCCACCCAACCCATCGGGTTGACTTCGGTTCATCGACCCTTTTTTGACGGAATGGTTCAACCGGTTGAACCACCCAGTCGACCGGGTTTCAAAACATTATGTTTAATCCCCAAATCTTCAAACTTTTATTATTTTTCGTTTAAAATCCATAAACTTTTTTATCACTAAACGATCTTTCGCTATAAAATCTCGTTCTTGCAGACGGTATTCGCCTAGTTAATATAACATATTAAACTTATTCCATAAACAAATGACCGTTTACATTAAAAAATGGGTATATTTACACTTATGCCAAACAACCCTTTAACTTTGACCATAAACGTTTAAAGCATACTTTAACACACTAAAAAACTTGTTTTTCTTCTTTTTTTTTGAAAAACGGTTTGGGTTTTTACCCTCAAATTCAAAGCGAACGAAACGGTTTTGGCCAACCGGTTCTTGACCGCTGACCAAAAAAGTTTCGGTTTTCAAACCCTGGTTAGGGTAATGATAACATCAAATAGTCCAGAATATTAAGTGTCAATTTCCCCCGATAATGCTCGTATTTTATATCATTTATATGGATTTACGCTTGTTTTCCTCTATATTTCACTTTCAGGTAAATTACGAGCATTGGAGCTAAAGATACGCGGATTTGGAGAGTTTATTAAAGATATATAATAGTATGCTCATTTTGAAGATGTTACGGCGTAACTCTTCTCTCACATTATGCCGTAATGTGAGCGTGGCTCGAAAACCAACTCAATCAAGATTACGGTAAACTCTCTCCAAAGATTACGACGTAACCAACTAGGTCAAATGAGGTTCCACGGCTCTGCAAGTTACGCCGTAACTATTGTCTCATTTATGGCTTAACCAGGATTTATTGAAGATACGGCGTAACTCCTTCCAGATGTTACGCCGTAACAAGCATTTTCAGTGCAAAATACAAAGAATTGGATGTTACGGCGTAACTCTCAACTTAAGTTATGCCGTAACCAGATCTGGCCTATAAATACCCCTCGAATTCCAGCATTTCAAAGCATCCCATTTCACACACAACATCTGTGAACGTGCGTAGAAGGTTGAAGGCATATCTTAGGGAGCATACGGAGCCATCTCCAAAGGAGAAATCACTCCCCTACGATAAGCATTAGCATTTTAACTTTTCTTTACTTTCAATTCATGTATTTCGTAATGTTAAACATTGAATCGATTGTTTTAGTTAATATGAGCGGCTAAGCACCTCTGGTGCTAGCCTAGTTATGATTCCTTAATTGCTTTGTTTATGTTTACATTGCTTCCGCATAATTATTTCTAGTGTATGCTTGCATAGTTTGTTGGTAGCTACCCTTGTTTCGGTAGTTTTGAAAGGCGGTAGTGGCTAGTTATTTAGGAGATATGACCAACTGACCCTAAGTAGGTAAACTGAGTGGGAAGAGTAAGATATGACCAACTGACGACCCTTTTTGCTTGTGCGATTTGACCAACTGATCACCTACCGTTTGGATGAACTTAAGAAGTCGGGGATGAGTGTTTAAGATGCTAGCGCTCGGGCACTCATTGTTACAAATCTTGCATGTAGAGGTACTTAATGACTTGGCTTGGGGACTAAGAACAATCGACTTTCGACGGGTCACCGAGTGGAACCCTTTGTTGATAGGTTAGAGACGAATCCGACCAAATGTTGTCCTAGCGACTTTGACCCCACTTGAAGTAATTGGAAAGTAATTAAACATGAACTTAGTATGATAGGATGATTAACTAGGTTAGCACACTTCTCCCCTATTGATCACAACCCTCGCCTCTATTTTCTTTTATTTATTTTCTTGTTAATCATTTCTACCTTAAAACCTATTAAAATATGTGACACCTAGACTTAGTTTAAATCCGCACACATAGCTCTTGGGACGACCTCGGTTTTACCGAAATACTACACTACACACGACCGGATACACTGCCCGTTAGTGCATTAGGGTAGACCATAGGTATAACGAGAACTTATAAATATTAAAACCTGGTCAGTAAAACCTGCATCAAGTTTTTGGCGCCGCTGCCGGGGAGTTATTAGGATTTTCATTAAGTCTATCGTTTCTGTTTTCTTTTAAATTTCTCACGATCTCTTTTCAAGTTTCAGGTACAATGGAAGTTGTCAACATTGATGACCTCACCCTCGAGGAATATTTGGCGTTGACAAGAGAAGAACATGGGTCGGGGCTCGTAAGACCGGCGATTGGAGCTAATGTCCGTTTCAAGATTAAAGATAATTTTATGAGAAAGATTCGTGTTAACCCTTTTTCGTAAAAAGAGGACGAAGATGCGTATGAGCACGTTGAGAATGTCTTGTACATCGCAAGCCTTTTCAATATTTCGGTGTGTCTCATGAAGTCATTGCAAAGGGTGTATGACTAAGAAGATGGATGTTCCTTGATACATGGACTTCATCCAAATATATTGTCCTCCGGATATCTAATCACTCATGGAGATCTTTTCAAGCAAGGCGACGATGAAACGTTGTATCAAGCCCGGATAGATACAACGATCTCTCTAAGTGTCCTACACATGATCTAAACAACCAGCAAAAGGTCAACATCTTCTACAAAGGAATCAACGTGACTACAAGACAGATGCTGGACTACCAAGGACCAATTCCGAGCATGACTCCTACTCTCGCGATTGAAGCCATCCAAAAAATGGCTGATCATTCCCAAAAATGGCACGATGGAGGAAGCAAAAGGAACCAAGGCGGAAATCTTGATGGAATTGCCGCCATCACTAGCAAAATTGAAAATCTTAGTCGAGATATGCTCAAGATCAGAGAAACTGTTCATGCCATCCAAGTAGGTTGCGAAGGCTGTGGAGGAGGACATCTCACCAAAAATTGTCCTCACATTAACGAAGAGAACACAATCGAAGAAGCTAAATATGGAGAAAATCGACCGTTTTACGGAGATAATCGAAATAGTAATGGCTATCGTGGAGGACCTGCTGGAAATTATAACCGTGGGCCTTATGGAGAGAAGATGCCCAATATTGAAGAGACCATTAACAAATTTCTGGAAACTTCATCCCAAAGACAAAAGGAACAAGATAAATGGCTAAAAGAATTCTAGGAGAACACTGATAGAAGTCTCTCCAAACACGACACAACCCTAAAGAACCTTGAAACAATGGTGGAAAAACTTAGTGAGAAGGTAAGGAAGAATAACACTAAACCGGAAGGAACAAAACCCATGATGGAATGCAAGGTCATCTTTTCTGATGAAGATTCAAAGTTACAAGCCAATTCTCCCACCGAAAATTCGGATTCGAGTGAAATTTCCGGCGACAGTGTGAAGTTACGCTGTAACACTTCTTATGAGTTACGGCGTAACTATGTTTTTGACAGCGATCGTGGCATTATGAAGGAGAAGGATACCGATGATAATTAACCAACCGATTTATGCCGTAACCAAACATCACAATTACGCCGTAACTGGGATACGTGGGCAGACAGATTTCTCGAGGTAGATGAATCAGGGACGCAGGTTATTAACGGATGGTCCAATTATATAATTTATGCCCTCAATCTCCATCTAAAAGGAAGTATCACTGGTGCAAGAAAATACCCGTAGCTAAGGGTGAATGGTATGATCTATGGGCTTTGTGCGACCCTCGAAACGAAAATTGCGATGGAGGAACCGATAAGGATAGGGTCAAAGATAAGAAATTCATGTGGCATGCATACACTGATGAATAAAGATTTGAAAAGCTCTCATTTGAAGAAGAGGAGGAACCACCTATTAGGCACTGTTGCACCTCGATAATTATCACTGATGACGAGTCCACACGATGGCCTACATGCAATCCTTTCCGCGAATATTGCAATGGAGGTGATAATTTGAAAGATGAGGAATGGACATGCCCGCATGAGCTTAAAAGACATGACATTAAGTTTGGAGATTTATCCTTCGATGATTGGTATGCAGTACAATTCGGGGATGCTAAAATTAACCCAAATCTACTGAAGAAGCTCAAGATTGATTATGAGGAGCATTGTCTACAGAAAATACCCATAAATGATGATATATATTGCATGGAGGATCCCTCAAGCGACATCCATGGTGAGGTAACAAGAAGTCATTGGTGTGAGAAAATAAGGACGCCTGGTGAAGTTTTCTGGGCATCTTGAGTCTAACTTAAAGACTCGTAAATAAAGAAAAGTGCTCTTTCGGGAGACAACCCGAATTATCCCTTTCATTTGTTTTATTTCCATTTCTGTTGGGTTTTGTGTTTTTAACCATATTTCCGAGATTTCGAAAAATTGTTGCGAAGATGTTTGAACGGGACTGATATGTCCATCGTTACGGCGTAACTCATTCTTATGGTTACGCCATAACATAATTTTTGCAGCAATCCTTCTCAGAAAATTACCAATTACGGCGTAATCCAATTCAATGGTTACGCCGTAGCTACACTCCTGTAGCGTCTTCCAGGTTTTGCTTAATTGCGGCGTAACTCCTTATGGGGGTTACGATGTAACTATCCTCTGTAACACTCCTTTCTTTTTAAAACACAATAACCTTGTATTAGTTTTCAAATGAACTTTGTGGTATGTTCCTGTAAGCCCTCACGAGACGACACTCGTCCACTGGGACACCAAGTGGTTTAAAACTTGTTGCATACGCTAAATGCACCGTGATTCCTACGAAAGTGAGTTACATTTCTTTTTCATTTTTCTTTTTCTTTTTTAGAATAATGCTTGTCGGTAGTGTGATTTCAGGGATTGAAGTTTGCTCGTGGATGCTTATGCGAAGGCACGATTCCTTTTCGTGAGCCTTCTTTCTTTTTTGGAGCAAATTTTAGGGAAGTTCTCGCTCTAATTCTACTTTTCTCTTCACCTTTGTTTAACGCTTAGTACAAAAGGGACTTTGTACATTTCAAGTGGGGAGGCGAGAGTAGAATTGTCTCTTGAACTTTATTTTTGCCCTCGTTTTTCTAGTTTATTTTGAAAAATTATGCCATTTTTAAAATTTTGACATGTTTTTCTTAACCTAACTAGATTAGACCTTAGCCAAGCACATTATAACCCTTGATATTATATGGTGAGATTAACCTTATCCGTTTCCAAATTTTTACCCCAAATCCACCAAACTATGAGTGTGCCGGTAGCTTGTAAACTTTAGAACTTGGCCTTTACATCATTTCGAGACCATAGACGAGGTATGTTGAGCTAGCTCGATGTATTTGAACTTTTCAGTTTAAAAAGGCAATATTATAGGATTATCACCCAAATAGCCTATCACTGTGTGTCTATCGATTAGTCACCTCGACTTCTCGACCCCCATGTTAAACCTTTTGTTGCACTCACCTTTAGTGCAAGATACCCCTAGATACACCCTTCTGAGCCATTCCTTTCATTTTGTTCACCCAACATATTGTTTTGTTACACCATTACACCTTTAGCCTACCCTGTAGTCTTTATTTGTAATTGGGAAGTCATTATTTGCCTAAGCTAAGGTTCAAGTGGAAAGGTTCGGGAATCACGCTTACGTTGACGACATATCCTTAAAGATCATTGAAGACCCCCCAAATTCTCATATTGTTCATCTCAAGTGAGGGGATGTTATGTTATTATGTTATGCTGAGGAAAAAAAAGTGATTCGGAAAAAAAATAGTTATTGTTATTCATTTGATTGTAAAGTGCGATGTTATAAGCACTATTGTTATGAGCTTAATATAGATTTAGTATCGAGGAGGCCACCTCGGTCACATTTGAAGAATGAACTTGGAAGTGTGCCCATCATGACGTCCTCTAATGGCACATCTACCTGGTTATATCATGATCCGGTTTCTTAACTTCGAAACTTGAACTTTGGGCGAACGGTAAGTGGTGATGACTTGGTTATAGATTTAGACTATCTGCTTGCTTTTATTTACACTCATTTTATCCCATATCTTATCCTACCCTTAGTCATGAAGCGTGTCTAGGTGATGCAGCGAGCTATCTATGGTGTCTTGGCCATGGATTTGGTCATGTATCATTGATTTTGTCCACTTCGCCGTGACATGCTAGTAATGACAAATCACCCTTAACCTTTGTCGTGTCTACCCATATTGCCTTCGAAAATTGTTTAGTCCTCAACTCTAGTGGTGGAGATTTGTGTAACCGCCAAGCTTATGATAGAATACATGCTATGATCGTGCAATGAGTGATCACCCGAAATTGACACTTAGAATAGTTGAGAGATTTGAGTGTTTTGTTCCCATTTCGTGAGGTGTTCGACTTTGTTTTATTCTAGCATAAGGATTTGTAAACTTATATTTTCCGTAATGGGAGATATCTTTTAGGAATCTATCTAATAAGGTCTACTGAGGGCAAGTAGAGTTCAGTGGGGATATTTAATAACATCAAATAGTCCCAATATTAAGTGTCAATTTCCGATAATGCTTGTATTTTATATCATTTATATGGATTTACGCTTGTTTTCCTCTATATTTCACTTTCGTGTAAATTACGAGCATTGGAGCTAAAGATACGCGGTTTGGAGAGTTTATTAAAGATATATAATAGTATGCTCATTTTGAAGATGTTACGGCGTAACTCTTCTCTCACATTATGCCGTAACGTAGCGTGGCTCGAAAACCAACTCAATCGAAGATTACGGCGAACTCTCCAAAGATTACGACGTAACCAACTAGGTCAAATGAGGTTCCATTGTTGCAAGTTACGCCGTAACTATTGTCTCATTTATGGCTTAACCAGATTTATTGAAGATCTGGCGTAACTCCTTCCGGATGTTACGCAACAAGCATTTTCGATGCAAAATACAAAGAATTGGATGTTACGGCGTAACTCTCAACTTAAGATTACGCCGTAACCGGATCGCCTATAAATACCCTCAATTCCAAAGATTTCAAAGCATCCCATTTCACACACAACATCCGTGAGCGTCGTAGAAGGTTGAAGGCGGATCTTAGGGAGCATACTGAGCCATCTCGAGGAGAAATCACTCCCTACGATAAGCATTAGCATTTTATCTTTTCTTTACTTTCAATTCATGTATTTCGTAATGTTAAACATTGAATCGATTGTTTTAGTTAATATGATGCTAAGCACCTCCGGTGCTAGCCTAGTTATGATTCCTTAATTGCTTTGTTTATGTTTACATTGCTTCGCATAATTATTTCTAGTGTATGCTTGCATAGTTTGTTGGTAGCTACCCTTGTTTGGTAGTTTTGAAAGGCGGTAGTGGCTAGTTATTTAGGAGATATGACCAACCCGACCCTAAGTAGGTAAACCGAGTGGGAAGAGTAAGATATGACCAACCGACGACCCTTTTTGCTTGCGATTTGACCAACCGATCACCTACCGTTTGGATGAACTTAAGTCGGGATGAGTGTTTAAGATGCTAGCGCTCGAGCACTCATTGTTACAAATCTTGCATGTAGAGGTACTTAATGACTTGGCTTGGGGACTAAGAACAATGGACTTTCGACGGGTCACCCGAGTGGAACCCTTTGTTGATAGGTTAGGACGAACCCGACCAAATGTTGTCTAGCGACTTTGACGTAAAACAGTCAACGCCCACCTCTACGTGCGACAATATATGACCGATTATGTGACATTAGAGGTAATAAGCTACATAATAAAATGATAAATAGGTGAGAAATAGATGTCCAAGAAACTAATTTCCTATCTGAATAATTTGATATAATCATATAAGATTAATAATACAATTACAAGTCTAGAAATTAGTATGGGTTACATGGTCTGTTACATCCTAGCTTGCAGGGGATATTTGAGTCATCAGCAACAATGCACTTTGCTACATGGAAGTTGCTGCCACGAATTTCACAATCAAAGCTTCTTTCAGTGGGGCCACTTCCACATAATCTCTGGTCATCTCAACTCTCAAGACTTAGCATCAAAAAGCGGCGTTCATCGTTATCCAGGTTGTTGTTGGCCTTCAACTAGTCTTTTTCCATTTGCAATCGTTGCAATGTTTTCTCCGATACTTGTTCAAAGCGTCAATGAAATCTTGTGCCAACAAAAGAGTAACAAAATTAAGCTATTCTGCATCTGAAATTTCATCTTCATCTTCATCCAGTATGTAAACAAGAGCACGCTTTCTCGTTGCAAAGACACAAGCAACGCCTCTAGATGCTGAAAATCAAATAACGATACAAAGGTGAAGACTACAGGAATGAGTTACAAAATTCAATAAAATGAAAATACAGAAAAGAAGCATCGTATGTGGCACTTCTGTCTGAAATCACGTTCTTGAAAATGTAATATTTATTAGAAATTTCCAACAAACGATACTTTGTTTGCAATGCAAAGCAATTTCTCACTCTTTTTCTTCTATAAATTTACCATACTAATTGGGTTTCTTGCAAATCTTATATTCTCAGAGCAAAAATAGTTATATTCAAGGACAAAAGTAAACATGTAACTCTGGTTTCTAATAAGCAGAAGTTAGAACACCTATACACGATGATGTCTCAAACGCACTTACGCACATAACTATTAATTATTTGAAGACAAAAAAACTGGACTTGTTGATAGAGGTACTTACCACTAACTGCTAGAGGAGCAATCACTGAATGAGGAATTCCTCTTACTTTCAAACTATCCGTTTGCAAGTAGACAACAGAGTCCTGCAATGAACGTAAATATCAAAAATTAGGGAAACACAGCAAACTGAGACTGATAACTCCAAGGCACCAAGGCCAGGAGCGGTTACTTTATGATAGAGGTGGCAAACGGGCAGGTCAGGCAGGTTGGTAACAGGTTAAAATGGGTAAATTTTTGTCTGAAATATTGAACTTTTCAATATAACATTTCAATAATAGACTTGATTTCAAATATAATGATTTATGAGTTTTATCCATTAAAATACACATTGGTACATCCGTTGTACTTAACTGTTTTCGGAGTAATAATATTTTACCGGGGTAACCCTTTACCCAAAAAATTATACACTGGACGACAACTTTCGACCTGTTGACCCGTTTCCTTTCAATTATTTATAATTTTAAGTGTTTGGCCCGGTACCCATATAACATAGCCTGAATCAACCCATTGGTAAGTAAACGGTAAAAATTTATGCTCCTATGTGGGTGTATCCTTATTTCAATATACGGGAAAAAGAGGAATTGCATATATATCCCTCCAAAGGTGAATAACTGCATATGTATCCTTGGTACAAGTTTTTGAAGCACATGGTACAATGATTTTTATGTATGCAAAGGATATATATGCAATTTTGCATCTTTGGAGGGATATATATGCAAATGCCCGAAGGAAAATGGTGCTCATACTGCATCTTTGTTCTTGTCTCACCATAAAAGTAGGGACTTATGAAAAACACTTGGATGTCCTAAAAACTTTGGCTTAATATTATTACATGCTTGAAACTTTTAGAAGTATGTGTACCTTAAGTTACTGTAATTTCCAAGGGCTTGATGCCCTTGAACTAGGTATAGATACGAATGGTAGATCATCCGCTTGCACAATCGTCATACAAGCCTTCTCCGAGTTTTCAGATGAAGAAGATGGCCCATCCAATAGCAGAACAAGTTGACATTCCTATTATTAACAAAATGCTAAGAAAATACTCTCATGTCCCACAAAAATGACAACATCGCCCTTTTTGACAAAACTTTCTACCCACAACTACTCATTTTCTCATTGGCATTATTCTGATGAACACTCATCATTTTAGTCAACAAGATTCCTCCATTTTGTGTCATCGTTGAAGGTATTTTAGAAATTTGACAAAAAATACCTTATATTCATTACATATCTATTTTAAGGATATTGTTTTTTTAACATATTTCTACTACTTTGGAACAATAGGCTTCTTGTTATTAGAAGTGACACATGAGTTACCTTATATAAAGAAAGATCCACACAACGATAGCCATCAGGAACACATAACAAGACTGCTTGCAAGTCATTTATTAAACACCGTGTGACGACTATGCAATTTGCAAGATCTGACGAAGAAGGCTCTCCAGGTAATCTGAAACATACATAATCCACAAACCTCTGTTGGTTCTCATTCATTATACCACCCTGTGATTCTTCCTGCATACAATCAAATACCATATCATTAGCAAAAAGAATGGACTCTTGGTCTATATGATAAATAGAGGTGGCAATTAGAAGCTATTTATTTATGAACAGGTTGATTTGAGTTGTGTTTCATTTAAAACAAGTCAACTAACATAACTAAGGTACAAGGAGAACGGCTCAAATAGGTTGATAGTAGCTCAAAGTTTATATTTGACCCGTTTCAACCCATCCTGAATAGGCAAAAACATACCTTGTAATATGATATGGATGTTGGAACAGTGGAAGGTGCTGTGTCAGCTGGAAACAATGGCAACAAGTTTTGGCAGAGTATCTTTTTTGAAACTGTAGTGAAAGGCATCTGGAAGGCCTCTTTGAAACTGCAGTGATAATTCATTAATTTAAATTTTAGTTCTGAAATAAAATGCCTTTTTTTACTTGTATCATGTTTAATTGATTAGTTTTCACATTATAGATCGATACACAATTTCTTATATACCTAACAGAGACACCAATATATCTTTTTGAAACTGTAGTGAAAGGCATCTGGAAGGCCTCTTTGAAACTGCAGTGATGTTCTGAAATAAAATGCCTTTTTTACTTGTATCATGTTTAATTGATTAGTTTTCACATTATAGATCGATACACAATTTCTTATATACCTAACAGAGACACCAATATAATATCAGTTTGTTTGACTTTAAGAGTCAAACTGTAACTCAATAACTAACTTTAAGCTGAGAGGAAATAAAAGCATACCAAAACTCCATCTGTTGGAATTCTTTTGCTAATGTTCTACGTAAGTAATCAAAATCTGTGAAACCCCCAAAATGAGCCAATTCTTGTACTCTTTCCATTGTCTCCCTGACGTATCAAACTAGATTTAGTAACATATCTTAAAAACCCCATCAAGAATGCAAAAATATATAGAATATGAAATCCAAATCGACAGTATTGCTTTGTAATGACTACTGAAGGGACAGAATTAATTCCAGACTAATACTCCTCCAAAAAGAGAGAGCTAACTAAGAACCCAAAAGGATATTATTGCTCATTTTGCATAGAAGAGTACTAATTATCTAGATATATAATATAAGATCTTTCTTTGGACTCACAAATTATCACATAAAAGGTAACCACCCCTTAAAATGTGGATTGTGTTACATATATGATCATTAAATACATAGAAGCTTGATTATTCAACGCATGTTTTGAACCAATATGACATGTGGGAAAATTATGAGCGAGATGGATTAGGTTAAATAAAAAGTAGACCAACTTGAATTAAATATCTTGGATAAGTTACTTACAAGTCAACTTCAATAGTCTTGTCAACTTCAGTTGATTCAAGCAACCGCTTTACTGGATCTTCATCGTATAGATACTTCAAAATAAAATAACCAGTTCACTGCCAAAACAAAGTGGGATTTAGATGTCATAGAATCTTGAATATTATCTCAAGAAAGAAACTTACAACAACGAAAGATAGGTGGTAGAGGTGGAAAAATTGGCGGGTCGGACGATAAAAAGTCAAAACAGGTCATTTTAAAAGCATGTCAAACTGTGTCGTGTTAATCGCCATCATTTTTCATTCTTTTCTAATTTTACAGCTAATTGATTATTAGAGGTTTTACTAAACATATCCGTTAGGGCTATGTTTGAGAGCTAAGGACATGCAACTACGATTGTCCTTTAACCAACTTTGGGTGGTTATCATCAACCACCTCAAATTAGTTAAAGTACAATAAATTATACATGTCTTTCTTCTAAAACATAGTTCTAATATGTTTAGCAAGTCGCATTATTAAATATGAGTATACAAACTATACCATAAAATATATAATAAATCACTTTTAGGAGGTTGTAAACAGTTAAATACTGGGTGAAACTATCAGATCGAATACATGGGATCATGTACTAGTGTTATGGTGTTGAATTAAACATCACAAGTACTGCATACGCAGGTGACAATCTATGGAGATAACAAGTCTTTCTTTTGTTCTTTTGTTTATGCAGATGATAGCTATGTTCAAAGGAGGAAGTTATGGAGAGACCTCATGATGCATAAACAGTTTGTAAATAATAAACCTTGGACGATGATGGGAGATTTTGATGTAGCCCTTAATATTGAAGATATCAGCAGGGACATCCGGAATTCTAAGAAGCAAGATGAGTTCAAAGAGTGTGTACACGAGGTTGAGATGAGTGATGTTAACCAAACAGGTCTACACTATACTTGGAACCAGATGCCAAAATCAAGTGTCGGTATTGTAAAAAAACTTGACAGATTTATGGCGAATATTGAGTTTATCCAAGAATATGTGAATTGTTTTGCGATTTTTCAACCAGACCGAATTTCTGATCATAGTCCAACTGTGCTAAAATGCCCATCAGAACACGAGAAAACCAAAACCGTTCAAGTTCACAAAGCTGATCATTCATAAGGATGGGTATAGTGACATGGCTAAGGAAGCTTGGAAGGGGGACGTGGATGACTTTAGTATACGTTGTAGACAAGTTCAAAAGACTCAAGAAACCAATTAGAAGATTAATGTGGCAACATGGAAACCTTCAAGAACAAGTCAGAAAGCTCCGTCTAGAACTAGATAGAGTACAGGCTGATTTAGATAAGTACCCGGATAACAGCACTTAACAGGAGGAAGAAGTTATTTATTTGACAACTTATAATGAAGCTCTACTTAATGAAGAGCAGTTCCTTAAACAAAAATATAAAGTACAATGTCTTATAGAAGGGGACGGTAATACAGGGTACCTTCATAAAGTTGTCAAAACAAAAGCTCATAGAAGTCGAATTCATATTGGGGAAGATGATCAAGGTAGAATTCTTGAAGGGGATGATATGCCATTAGCCTTTGTTAATCACTACAAAAAAAATCTTGGAACAAAGGGTGATAGTCGGCCAAACATTCCTCACTACATATTCCATAGGAAAGTTACGCTTGAACAAGCTTAGGATATGATCCGAACTGTTACAGATGCAAAAATAAAGACGGCTATGTTTGGAATAAGTGATGATAAAGCAGTTCGTGAATTCTTCCAGGAATAAGCTCAGGATATTGTCCAACATGATGTTTGTTTAACAGTTCGTGAATTCTTCCAAACAGGTCAGCTGCTAAAACAAGTGAAAAATAATATTATTTCACTTATTCTCAAGGTGGAGACTCTGAAGAAGGTAAATGAATATCGCCCCATATCCTGATGCAATACAACAACTACAATTCCCAACCTCATTGGTGCGAGGTATGGGGTGATATCCTGTTGCAATGTTATGTACAAATGTATAAGTAAGATTATTTGAATAGGATCTAGGGTTGTTTAAAGGAAAATGTAGAGCGACAACTAGTCAGCTCTTATTCCAGGAAGATCTATATCAGATAACATCTTACTCGATAATTGATAGACCAAGTGAAGTACAAGATGTGCCTTTAAGGTTGATATCCAGAAAGCCTAAGCCTATGACAGTGGATTGGGAGTTTTTACAAATAGCACTTAAAATATTTGGTTTCCCTAGACATGTGTGTCAACATTTTCTTATTAGATTAATGTTAATGGGATACCCCACTGTTTCTATAAAGGAAATAGAGGGTTTCATCAAGGAGATCCTTTGTTACCATACTTGTTTACTATTGTCACGGAGGTCTTAAATTTGTTCGTCAAAAACAGAATTAGAGAGGAACCATTTTTCCAATTATCATGCAAAATGTGATCTACAACTCTACAAGGCACTTATTTTTGCAGATGATCTGATTTTTTTTGCCATGGTGATGTAATCACTGACACAGCTACAGTTCTAATGAAGGCTTTGGAAGATTATAGAAAAGCATCAGGTCTTGCACCTAGTATTTGGAAAAGTGTGGTGTTTTTTTGTAATGTTAGTATGAAGCAAGGTATTCTAAATGTACTTCCATTCCAAGAGTTCAAAACCGCTACATGATTGGAAAAACAAGGCTCTTTCGTTCATGGCAAGGTTACAAGTAAATATAGCGGTTTTATCATCAATGCAGGTTTATTGGTCCATGATGCTTATTCTTCCTGTGTTGGTGATAAAAGATTTAAAAAAACTAATGAGGAGATTCTAGTGGTGCCAAGAAGATATGACGAGGGAAAGCAAAAGTCTCATGGGAAGTGATTTGCCTTCCTAAAACACATAAATGCTTGGGGATTAAAAGTCTAGCAAAGTGGAAACGGCACTTATGTCAAAGCATATATGGAACTTAATCACTAACAAAGAAACGTTGTTGGTGCAATGGATTAACTCGTATCGTAAAAGACAGGAGTTTTGGATGTTGAAATAACACAAAATGCAAGTTGGAGCTGGAGAAAGGTTCTATTAATGAGACGACCACAATTACAAGATCACATTATTGCATAGGTGGGGTAATGGAAGATCAATATCAGTAAGGTATGACAATTGGAGTGGAATGGGAGCTCTAGATAAAAATGTAACCAAAAGGCAGATGTATGAGCAAGGATTTTCAGACACAACAAAGCTATATGATGTAGTTAATACGGTCAATGGTCACCTCAAATGGCTATCCATTTGGGAACAGCATTCAGAATCTTACAACTATCAATCTAAGGAAAACCAACACGAATCCTTTTAATGGAGAACAAGATCAGATACTGTCACTCTCTTCTCGGTGCACCAAGTATGGGAAACGCCAAAATTAAGGGGTAATGAAGTTTCACGGTGTAAACTGGTATGGTATAATCATTGTATCCCATGGCACACTTTTTTTTTTAATGGCTGGTAATGAAAAATAAACGGAAAACACAAGACAAATTGAAGATATGGGACCATAGCCTTAATGCAACATGTGTTTTTTGCAAAGCTCAAATGGATTCTCAACAACACCTGTTTAATGAATGCTTTTATCCGAGCAAGTATTGAACCACATGAAGAATTATTCTAAACTGAATGAGGTATCGGATAACTTACAACAAGTTGTGAGCTTTATGGAACCAAGATGCAGAGGTCGTGCTGTATTCCAAAACTTACATTAGCAGCAACCATCTATTACATTTGGCAAGAACGGAACCTAAGGCATTTTCAAAAGAAGGTACTTTCAACTGATCAACTTCTCAAACAAATATATGAAACTGTGGTTGAAGTTAATATGCCTTAAGTTTAAAGACACAGTACGTGTTAGGGAATTTATGCAGTTGTGGCAAAGATACATGATGGAGGGAACTATGTGGAAGGGCAAGCTCATTGCTTGATCGGTTGCAAAGTTTCTGGGCGAGTCAAGCGGACAGGGGAATGTGTTTTGAAACATATGGTGGTGTGGTGTGTGCTCGTTGTGGCTTGTTAACTTTGATGAATATGGCATGTTATATTCATCTAGTTTGTGTTAAGTTTTAGCTTTTGTTGCTTTGTGGCCCGCCACTTTGTTTTGTAAATAACAATACATATCTATAAAATTTGCCAGGGTATAACACCCTTTTAAGTTTTACCCAAAAATAAAAAATAATAATAATAATCATAATAATAATGTGTGGGATCCAGAACGACAACAAACCTATTATACGCGAGAAGCTGATGTTGGTCAGTTGGTTCTGACATCAACATTTTCACACATTTGTGAAGCCAGTTAAAGAAGTTTGAAAACTGCAGGATACATATCATTAGAACCATTAATCTCATGCAAATTATAATGTTTGACTCCAAATTGGCATTCTATCAGAGGACAAAATAGGAAATTCTTTGGTATTGAAAATACATAAATGTAAAGAAGTAGCACCTGTTGAACAAAAGAGGATAAAACTCTCAAAATCGCTTCGATTTGAATGAGCAGCATACCTGCCTTCTCTGTTGCATTATCAATTAATTTCTCATCCAAACCGACACCTTGATAACGCAAACGCCATTTTGAAAGTCCTCTCAATTCTCCTAATCTAAATCCAATTATCTCTGCAGCAGGCTGAAAACCAAAGCATTCCTCTTTTTTAAGAAATTGGTTTTTTGTTATTAAGCTAATGATTTGACCCATTTGCTTAAAAACTGGGTCGATTTGGGTTGTGTTGTAACTCCAACGGGTCAGTGAAATATAAATTTAGCTAAAAATACAAACGGGTCAAATGGGTTGAAAGCCGCCAAAGTCCATTTTTAATGCATTCAACCTCCAAACTAATTTTATAGAAAGATACAGATTATGTGATAATATGCTTTTTCACAATTATAATTCGTGCAATAACTAATTATTGATAATCTTGGACCAGAAGCATTGAGCTGTTACCCAAACCGCTTAACTAGTCTATCTTCCCACCTCTAGGTTTTCAACTAAGAATGTACAAGCACTGAATCTACCTGTAGATGTTCAAGAGCGATAACCTGAAGCTCCTTTCCAACGCCACAAACTGATTTTGCTATCCGCTTGAGACCCTGATCAGCAAAATCCCTTCATCAACAAAAGATTTCTCCCAAATTTTGCTTTTTGTACTTTTATAATGGATAAATCAAATTTAAGAATATTATACCGCTTCACCAAGAAAATTCACTAAAAACTGGTGAACAGCTGGACTTGTGTGGGCACCACCTAACAGGCTGAGAAACTCCTCTTGTGGGGTCGAGTCCAGTCCTAGATTTGATAACTCAAAAACGTCAACAACCAGTATAAGTAAACAACATCAATTTTGTTGGATGTTTAATGGTATAACTAGCTACCATGGTCATGAATCAGACTAGAGAGGGAATCAAATCTGTCATGAAATGTGTGCATTGCATCGGACCATTGTTTAGACATGACAGATAGTGAAGCTCGGATGACTTCTGCTAAATCCTCGATGTTTGATGCTTGCTGAGCAACTTGGTGAAGCTCATTTCTCCTGCAACATATAGGAATTACATATGTAATAAACTTTCATAATCAAATGATAACTGGTGATTTTTGTATTCCCTATTGTTAATAACATCTAACAATATTAAACATGCCAAACTAGTGTATTATCAGAAGGATTTGACCCATTCTCATATAATTTCTGTGAAAATGCAGGTAAACAGGTGTTACAATATGAAGACTAATCAGATAAGTCATGGGGTGAAATTGCCGAAAACAAGAAAAAGGCAAATCTGCAGCGCCAGATGGTGTATGGCTATTTAATAGTGAGATTAATAGAATAATAACACCTTCCGGTGGGTTGAGTCATGTAATGTTAATTGGCATCACTAGATACCCTTATTGGAAACACAATTGTCCAAATTGTACGACTTGATCCTATTCTTGAAGCAAACTATATGAGTTTTATTAAAGAATCAAAAACCGGATTCATTGTGAAGTGTTGGTTTTGTGAATTATTTCCAGAGTTTATCCACTTATACTAGAAAGCTATTATGCCAATATTTAGTAATTTTGTATGTTCTTGTGACCAGTATAGGCACTTTTCGCTTTATACATCATTAGCATGCTTAGTTTTTGTTTTGATTTTTAAGCAAATTGTATAAGCTACTTTATTAAAAAGCTGAAACATGTCTGATATTATGACAATATAATGCATTCTTTAGAGACTCCAAAGGCAAAGGACCGACAAACATAATATTACTGGCATGCAACCTCCATCCCATAATTCAAAACATTTAAGAAAACAGTTTCATAGAACTGATCCAGGTTCACAAAAACTTGGAACATGTAACACAAAATTTTGGGACAAGGTTCATATCAGAGAAATCAGAATTTTAGACACAAGTTTACACTATGCTGTAAAAATCCAGGTGGTTCACATGAACCCCACCGGTACTGATTGACTACTAATTAGATAACTTAACTAGCCTCCAACACTGAACAATGACAAAATAAGATCTTGTGGACCAACATGTATAAAACGATGATAAGATCTTGTGGACCAAGATGTATAAAACGATGACAAGTATCAAACAGAAAATATTAACACTAACATAATCTAAAAATATAGCATGTTAGGAGTAGTCAACTTTAGTTTAAAGTCAGAATGTACCTTTATAGAATATTGAAGTATCAAGTGTTAAGCAATGGAAACCATGCAAATCATGATCTGGGACTTTAAGATCACCAGAGCATAATACTGTCAAATGACAAAGATCTTTCGACAACGCCACCTGAACACACACACACACGTACATTTCAGAAAACTCTCAAATAGGTTATCCAAAGTTCAAGTCAAGGTTACTACCTTACAGATTGAAGCATTCAGCAGTTTGCAGTCAAGTTGTTTGTTTGCGAGTAGACAAGAAACAGAAAACTCGTGTATATCCTGCAATCCAAGCATGTAAAAATCCGTGAGATCAAGGCTACATGCCAATCATATTGTGGGTTATATGAATAAGAAAGGTTACAATTTTCGCAATTGGAAATATGCCAAATATGCTAAAGCTTATGATTCCATGTTTATCTGCACTGCATAAGATGTTAAAACGTTGATGAGAAGAATTTGATAATTGTTGTGATAGATTATCAGTTTCATCCATGAAACCGGTCTCTCCAGTAACAAGTTGAGGCAGGCGAGGAAGTCTTGGAGGAGGAGGAAAGAAACGAGAGGTTCTATCTTCATATTTAGAAATATGGTCCTGAAAAACAAACAAGCGTAGATGTAGATGATAGTAATTTAAAAAATAGAATTTGTTGGTAGAAATGATACATCATGGTGGTCCTCCCAGTTGAGGCATACAACAGCAACGGTATGGGATTTGATGGTTCGTAAAAGCTTGCCATTCTGTATAGATGAAATAGAGTTAATAATAGTGAAGCAAATAAGAAACTAATACTCCTAAATAGAAAAAAGAAGTAAGAACTAACTTCAACATCATGTAAAGAAATAGTCCCATCTTGAAGGCCAACAGCAATTGATTTACCATCAGGATGCCAACAGAGAGATGTTATGCACCTTCCTCCTGTAAAATATATATATATAGCCCATTTAATCTATCATCATCATGTAGTAAATGTTTTGATGGATTAGTAAATGGACTATCCGAAAATCTGGACCACTAATGGGCTTATCCAAATATACATCGGCCGGTAGTTTTATCCCTAAAAAGTATGATAAATGTGTAGATGGATTAGTAGTTTGATCATTTTATTTGAAGTTTTATTTGTAATGTTCTTAAATGTATTTGAATTATTATGTAATGGTTGAAAAAAAAGTCGAAAAAAAATGTCGGTCGCCTTGTTGTGCTTAAAAGGTCACATGAAAAACATTTGTTCGCCATAAAAATGGTCACTGGTACCCGCCGCCGCATTGCATGGTACCTTCTAATATATATATATATATATATATATATATATATATATGTAAGTTTTGAAAGCATAATATATATATATATATATATATATATATATATATATATATAGGGAGGTTAATGTGAGATCAAGCTTAAAGTTGTAAAAATAAGATCAAATCTAAAAACCACTAAAACATTTATAAATAACAATTTTAACAATCATACACAAAAAAAAAATATTTTAATACAAATTAACATTTTAGCAACTAATAATCAAATGATACATGAGTTTGGATTAGTGATACATCTGATACACATTACACTAATAAATATTCCAAAACAAAAACCTGATACACGTTAAACTACTAATCAAAGTGTATCACCTAGGTTTTGTAAATTTTAAAAAGAAATCTATCGAAACTTTAACAATTTTAGTTGTAGTAAATAAAAAAATTATTTTTATTGTAAGGAGAGTATTTCTTGTCAAATTTTAGTTCGATCTCATTTAACAACTTTAAGTATGATCTTATTTGATCTAGATTCTATATATATATATATATATATATATATATATATATATATATATATATATATATATATATATATATATATATATATATATATATATATATATAAAAAAAAAAAGTACCTGGAGAGATAGTCCATAGCCTCTGCCAGTTAAAGCGATGCAAGAAAATCTTGGAATCCTGGGTAACCATTGCTAACAAATCTTTTTCCGGGTTCCATTCCGCTATTTTAACCTTCAACATTCAATTCAATTTCAACATTAAATACAAATTTAAAACAATTGAATCAAATCCATAAAGTAAAAAAAAATTACCTGTGAAGCAGCAAGTGGTTTATCGAACTGAAGTTGAAAAGGGACAATTCTTTCTTCTACATCTCCCATCATCATATCTCTCTTTCTTTCTTTCTTTCTTTCTTTCTCTTTTTTCTGAATGAGGGGAGGACGGGGATCAAAATTCCAAAATGTTCATGTCAAGGTTAGGTTTGGTAGTCACAAATTTTTAAGCATTACAAATTAATAAAACAATATAAATAAGTAGACAATACATACATCAAAATTCCGTTAAACAAAAATTCAAATGACAAGTTCACACTCGCATATAGAATCCATTGGGTCTAATTTTTGTTAGATTAGTTTTTGTTTGATAAATAGAGTAAAGTCCAAAAAACATCCCTGTGGTTTGTCTCGCGTCTCGCTTTACATCCCTAAACTTTTTTGGCACAAAACCATCCCCCGTTAGTAAAGTTGGCACAAATACATCCCTCCGTTAGTAAAATCAGTTAATGAGGACTAACGGTGCAAATATTTCTTCGTTATCTCCTAACGGAAGAGAAAATATTTGCACTTACTTACACAACAATTCACATGAGCTTACAAAACCATACATTTCCATCTTTTTCACAACAATAAAATTACTTTCCCACACATTTACATCTTTTTCACACAACACCATACAATGATCTATTGACTCCACAAAAAAATTACTTAGGCTTCGTTTGTTTTTCAAAAGCTCTTCTTTCCTCTTTTATCTGCAGTAGCAGACATTAGGCTTGAAGACCGTTTGTTTTTTTTCAGACATAAGAGGTTAGAATCACTTCTTTCCTCTTCACAGATGCAGACATAATTTAGGTCTTTTTTCCACTTCTTTCCTCTACACCAATGCAGACATAAGAGGAAAATGAAAGAAGTACTTCAATAGCAAAAAAAACAAACGGTCTTCTTCTTGCAGATGAAGAGCTTAAATGTACCTCTTCTTCTGCAGACATGGTTTGCAGATGAAGAGGTAAAAGCTCTGAAAAAACAAACGACACCTTACAAAACAATTCACATGAGCTTACAAAAATATTACAGTGGCGGTGGAGTAGACACGGGGGCAGCAACGGCGTCGGCAGTGACTATTTCTGACGAAACATCAACGGGACAACAGCGGCAAAAACTATTTCCGGCGGTGACAAAGTCCAGCGGCGATTTACGGCGCCAGTAACACACTTTCCGGCGACATGGCAATCCTAATCCCCAAACTTACACAATCTAAGTTTCCAAAATCCCAAATTAAGCATAAAACCCCAAATCAACGAATAAAATTTCGAGACAATTAGCTGATAGAATTATTGAATAATTTGTAATAAGAACAAGTATGAAATAAATACCTGGTCGAATTGAGCGGCAATAGGTTTTGAGAGCTTTGTTCTTCTTATTTTGTTATGAAGAATAAAAAAATATCAACATTTCATATGTAGAGCTTGTTGGCTAAATGGGCTTCTCATTGAAACCCAACTCAAAATCTGTTTGTTATTCATAGACCTGAGTTGGTCCAGTGTATTCGTAAGTTCGGTTTCGAGAGTAAAATGGATAACTGAATCAAAAATTGAGTTTGGATTTGGTTCGGCTTGTTGACCCTGTAAACCCGAATTAAATGATTTTTAAAGAAATTTCATTTAATTATGTTAATGAGGTTGGCGGCAAGGCGAGTTTTTTTTGTTATGTGTTGGCTTTTTAGTAAATGATTGCGGCGGACCTTTTTTTACGACATTGATCATTCTTTTATGACCATCCCACGTCTTGAAAACCTTCTGAAGCGTCTATGATCGTCTTTTGTAAAGACTTTTCATTATTTTAAAAGTCAATCAAATGACTTTTGCATTGTGAGTAAAGACTTTGTTGTTGATTTAATGTGAATAACTCGAAACTTCAGTGTTTGACGAATAAACTTTGAAGCTCTTGTTCAAGCATTGATTTTTCATTTTCAATCCCTTTTTAGTTTTTAAAAGCTTTTGTTAAAGCTTGATGCATTTGAGCTAATGTGTATATATGACTTTTCAATTAATGAAATCTAGTTGCATTGATGGTATTTAAGAAAAAAAGTCATTAATGACTTTTGCATTCGGATCTTCTTAGAAAGCAAGTGGGGTTGTTGCCCCCAAATCTAGGACCACTAAACATTATTTTTATAGTTTTGTATACAATTTTTAAAATATTAGTATAAATGTAAAATAATTATAGGTTTGGCCCCCTCAAAATTATTACGACTACATTTCGGCCCCTCCAATAATATTGCTCAAGCTCCGTCCCTGACTATGACTACTACATGTAAACAGCTTTTACGGTTGCTAATGTAAGACTAATACAACCACGATAAATCGCGGGGATAGTGACTTTGATGCTACATTACTTACGATAATACTTACTAACTGATTGGTGCTGAAAACACAGTCAAGCTTAATCACACAAGTTAACCACTTGTGAATGGCTAACCGTAATAAACTTAAAACTGCTTAGAAACCAATGCAATGAAGATCAGAGAATATAGTGGATTCCCGGGTCGTTAAGTCCCACGGAGACTCAATGGTGCTCAAACAATTTCAGACTATAGAATGATCACTGAGGATAGTGATCAGTAAAGATTTGGATTGATAATTATACCTAAAGAAAAGTTTATAAATTACAATGACTTAAATACAAATTAAGAAAATTAAAAGATAAAATATATTAAATAAACGCTATCACTATATTTAAAATGATGAGCGTTTAAAACTTAAAACGTCGTTTAAATAAAAAACTACGTAACGTCACGAAATAAAGCGTGAGAATAAAGAAATAAAATACCTACGGATATGAAAATACATTTTACAATCCTAATTATACTAGAAAATTATTGGAAAAATAAAATTATTTTTAAAACTATTTATCTAATTATTATTAAATAAAAACTATTTTTACTTATTTAATAATAGACTAAAATACAAGAAAATATGAAATAAAGCTAGAAAAATGAAATTATGACTTGGAAAAATCTAAAATATTATAAAACTAATTTTAAAATTGAAAATATATTTTTTACACTTTTTATCTATTTATTATGAATTTAATGCTATTTAAAACTAATTAAATTGCTAGAAAATACTATTTAAACTAAGAAAATTATGGAAAAATATTTTTTTGGCTTTTTATATTTATCTTAACCTAAGAAAAATGAAAACTTATTTTTTTGAAACTTTTCTGATTTATTTGTATTAAATGCTAATTAAAAAGTACTAAAAATTGATTTAAATCAAGAAAAATAGCAATCTGACTTAGAAAAATCTGAAAAATTCAAGAAAAGTCTAAAATAATATTATGAATCTAGGAAAAATATAAAAAAAAAGGCTTGTGTGAAGGAAATTGAGGCTGCAGTGGAATGTGCTTAAGAATAAGCACTTAGGATAAGCTAGAAGCTACTGATAAGCACCAAACTAACACAGGACCTATAATATGCTAAAAACACTCAAAAGCAACTAAATACTACTAACCTAAACCACTGAAATGCAAATTACAAAGATTTGATGTTTAGAGCTTATGTGCTAAAAAACAGATTTGGGGGCTACTTTGCAGCTTAAAGATAAGCTACCAAATAAGTTGAAACTGAAAAACAGAAATGGGAACCTAAACTAGACCTGGGTAAGAGCTTGTAATCCAAAAACCAGACCTAGACAAGCTCTTGTGAGCTTGTGACAAGCCTGCATAAACCTGTGAGACTCGGTGAATCTTGACTCGATTCTTGTGAGGCATTTATACCCATCTTGAAAAGCAGTTTTGAAGCTTATAAAAAATTACTAAAATTCAACTAAAATGATATTAAGACACTAGACCAACAGAAGTTATAAAATCCCAAGTTTCACTTGTTTTGACCCAGAAATGAGTCCATGAAAAATCCCCCTAGTTTGGTGAAAACTGGATTTTTTCAAATTTGACTTTTAACAGTTTTGAGATCTTTGACTTTAATGAGATTAGAACTAAAATTGTGAACTGATTATGTTATTTAATGATGAAACAACACTGATGCAAGCTATTTTAAGTATTAATGAACCTAAATGCAAGATATAAGCTACTGATTCTAACTGTATTGAGATTGAGAACAGATTTAATCCATTTTTGACTAAAGCTTTTCTAGTATGCAAACTAATGACTGATTCTGACTTAATGAAGCTAAGTGAACTTAAAACAACCTAGCCTAACCACTCCACAATCCTCTAACTCAGACTTGGTGTTAAAACCAAACACTACTTAATGAACTGATATGCAATTTCAAACTTCTAAACTATATCCTAATCCAGGAATCTAACTAAAACAAGTTCTAGTGATGATATTAAAGCTAAATAATGCAGAATTACCAACTACAACTATCAATACTACAATAAGCTAATCATGCAGAATAGACAACAAATTAGAAACAGAATTAAAGTACTTACAATGGCTCAGCCACTGTGGCTTGCTAAACAACATAAATAACCAGTATCCAAACTAATTTGAACCCAAATCTAACTCTGAACCAACCCATATCTGATCTAAACCAGCAATTCACCAAAATTCATACTCCTTTGACTTTCGTTGACTGATATTGAGATATGAGTGTAAAAACTGAGTAGAAGTTTCTGAGTAACTAATAAGCTAAAGGGAGCTTATAAAAGCTTATATGGGATCTTATAATTGCATAACATCAACTACAAACAACATTCACATGAACTTGATATTTTGAAATTGCAAATTGCATAAGATTAAGTCGTACTTGAAATTGAATACTGAAAAAGGGTTTATAATACACTGAAATTACATAAAAGAGTACTTGGAAGCTTAAATAAATACTGAAATTTAAAGAAATTAACTAGTCTACATTTTCTAAACTAAGTCTACACTACTCCTCCTTACTCTCTTTCTTCTTCCTCTTTTTATATGCAAAACATCTTTCCCACTTGTTCTGAGCACTTCCCACCATTAATCTGGACTTTTGGATGAGTTGAGACTATATTGGCCGTAGATCACTTTTGGCGCCAAATTGATATTGCAACTGGGATTTGATTGAGTGTTTAGGAGGATGAAGCATTAATTGTTTCTTGTTTTGTGTTGAGGTGGAGGGGACAAGGGTGTGGAAAGAGTGAGCTGGGGGAATGGTGAGGTTGAGTATTTGCAGACAGTGGGTGGGGAAGAGAAGAAAAAGAGAGGGAAAACGGGGTGTATTAGTTTGACTTGGGGGGTTTGACTGGGGAAGAGTATTATTGGAAGGGGGTCCAAGGGTCAAGGGTCAAAGGATTATGGCAGGGGGTCAAGTGGTTCAAAGGTCCAAGGGTCAAATCCAAAGGTTTAGGCTTTAATACAAGGACTTGTTTTGTAATTTCTGAAAAACAAGGGACCAATTCTGCCAATATCTCAAAGTTGTTCCAAGGGACCATAAGTGATAAGTTTCAATAGTAAAAGGACCAAAATAGACATTTTCAAATTTTCAAGGACTATTTTTGCCAATTTTTAAACTTGAAGGACCAAACTTGTAATTTCTCAAAACTTTTGATATTTTTCACCAAAGGACTAAATATGACAAGTTATGATTTTAAAAGGACCTTTGGTGACTTTACTTTTGAAATAAGTGCTCAGGGATTATTTCGACAACTTTTGAAACTTGGGGGTGAAAGCGCAATTTATGCAAACTTAGCTCATTTTCATCGATTTTAAACATTTTGCATCTGAAACATATAAAATGCAATTTTGGAATATTTTCAGTATTTTGATGCATTTCTGAGCACTTTTAAGTGTTTTGCAGTTTAGATTTGACCAAAAATGATGAGTATTTACACACTCATCACTAACCAACTAAAATAGATGGATAATAAAGCATTTGAGGTTAGCCAACTCGACACAAACCCTTTTTACAGGCTTTACAAACTTGCCAGTTTTGAGGTTAGAAAACTCGTGTATATCCTGCAATCCAAGCATGTAAAAATCCGTCAGATCAAGGCTACATGGCAATCATATTGTGGGTTATATGAATATGAAAGGTTACAATTTTCGCAATTGGAAATATGCCAAATATGCTAAAGCTTATGATTCCATGTTTATCTGCACTGCATAAGATGTTAAAACGTTGATGAGAAGAATTTGATAATTGTTGTGATAGATTATCGGTTTCATCCATGAAACCGGTCTCTCCAGTGACAAGTTGAGGCAGGCGAGGAAGTCTTGGAGGAGGAGGAAAGAAACGAGAGGTTCTATCTTCATATTTAGAAATATGGTCCTGAAAGACAAACACGCGTAGATGTAGATTATAGTAATTTAAAAAATAGAATTTGTAAAAAATGTTGGTAGAAATGATACATCATGGTGGTCCTCACAGTTGAGGCATACAACAGCAACGGAATGGGATTTGATGGTTCGTAAAAGATTGTCATTCTGTATAGATGAAATAGAGTTAATATTAGTGAAGCAAATAAGAAAGTAATACTCCGTAATAAAAAAAAGAAGTAAGAACTAACTTCAACATCATGTAAAGAAATAGTCCCATCTTGAAGGCCCACATCAATTGATTTACCATCAGGATGCCAACACGAGATGTTATGCACCTTCCTCCTTTATATATATATATATATATATATATATATATATATATATATATATATATATATATAGGGAAGGGTTCTTTTCGAACCATAAAAGGTCGAAGCTGCGAGAACCACCATCAACCAATCGATTTTTTGGATATTAATTATTATTACTTAATTTAAAAGGGTATAATAGTAAAAGTACATTTTATTTTCTTTTTAATTTTGTTAATAAAAACGTTTTTTCCCTATATTTAGGATTTTTTTTTTTTTTTTTTTTGAATAATATTTTTCTTGACATGCGTGTTTAGTAAGGTGCACATGTGTTTTTAGATAATCTAAATTTACGTGTGTTTGTAGTGTTCAATTTACATGTATTTTGTAAGGTGCATATATGTTTTGTAGACAATATAAATTTACGTGTGTTTGTAGCACTGGAATGGAAAACAAATGTATTTTACATGTATTGTCAATTTAGAACAAAACATTAGATACAAAATTTAAAATCATGTGATATACTATTCTAAGTACAAATTTCTAAAAGCAAAAATATGTTGCGCATATGCACATGTATTTTCCTCCTTGGACACTTTGGATTTCTTTGTTCGTATATGTGCACTTGTATTTACGCCATGCACTTGTGTCTTTACTCCTTGAATATTTAGGATAACTACCTTGTCGCTAGATAATATGTACAAAACACATGTGCACTCTTCATATTCTTCATCATACTGCACTGTTACCACAATCAATTAATAAACTAATTATTTAATCATAAAATTAACAAAACACATATGCACAATGATATTTCTTACTTGTGCAAGCGAGACCATATTCTTGAATTCTTTGAGAAATTAGTACACCTTAAACACAAGTGCACCCTTAAATCATAACTAAACACAAAATATCCTTATATTAGAACTAAAAACATATATGCACTTTCAATATATTTAAACTCCAAAATTGTAAAAACACATATGCACATAAGGTATTAAATTCACCAAAAATATGTAAAAATACATATGCACTCTCAATAACACATATGCACCGAAGGCATCAAATTCATCAAAAACTTTAATAACACATATGCACACCGCAGGACTGTAAGTCACAAAACATTGAATAAGCTAAAGGTCGCATAAGTCGTAACATACAAACACCCTCGCCCCGCACCCTTATCTGGGATGCGGTGTGGCTAACTAAACAAAACCCAACACCTTGCGGTGTGGGCTGGAAACAAGCAAGACCAACGCCCCATATGGCTTTCTTTGTTTGGGGCAAAACAACAAACAAACAAATTTCCAGTTGGTCGTGACAGACAACAAACCGAACTCACCTTTATGTGCGAAAATAAGCGAGACAAACACACCCCTTTGGGTGAAATAAGCAAACTAACACACTCTTTGTGTGCGAAATATCAACAACACAATACACTTGTTTATGTAGAAAAATCGTGACCAAATACACTTTTTCTAAGCGTGTAGTAAAATCGAAGCATTGGAATAAAAACCAAATTATATCTAAACGTGTAGTACGTTGAATCATTGGAATAAAAACTAACCAAATAAATATTGAAGTCATTATTTTTTAGATACCTCTAGTATATCCAGGTGATAATCAACAGAAATATGACTTAAAAACTAATCACTTTAACCAACTAAAACTACAATATGAACAATGTTCCAAACCCAAAACCATTTTTATTGCAATCGTTAAAAAGCATTGTGCCACCAGTTTTATACAAACAGTCATCATCATCTAAAAATACAACTAAAAACCATTTTTTAAACAAACACTTGATTGAACAAATAAACAATCTTTGACCATGATTTAATACTCCAAAATTCAATATTGTAATACAACTAATATTTTATATTTAAACAGATCAAGTTAATTACAAACCTGCAATAGCAAATAATGCATAACGTTTGCACAATCACCACCAGTAAAAAAATCAATATTAGAGAACGAAAAAAAAGTGGATGGATTAAAGAACAATGGCGTTGGTGTTGATTATGGGAGGAGGCAGTTGTGATGTTATGGAGGGTGGCTAGGGTTTTGAGTGATAGAGATGATTTTTTTCCTAGATCTGATAAAATGAAGTAACCGGTATTTTTTTTTACTGATTATATTTTTATGAGATGCTATTTTATGGAGAATCAAAATACCTAATTTACCCTTAATTTAACTTTTTTTTAAAATAAGTTGTAGATATTTTCAAAATGCCATCTTGCATTGATATGATGTACATTTTGCATTATTAGGAGTAAAAGGTGGTTCTCATGGTTCTCGACATTTTCTTGGTTAAAAATAACTCTACACTATATATATATATATATATATATATATATATATATATATATATATATATATATATATATATAAAGAAAGAAAAAGTACACGGAGAGATAGTCCATAGCCTCTGCGAGTTAAAGCGATGCAAGAAAATCTTGGAATCTGGTAACCATTGCTAACAAATCTTTTCGGGTTCCATTCCGCTATTTTAACCTTCAACATTCAATTCAATTTCAACATTAAATACAAATTTAAAACAATTGAATCAAATCCATAAAGTAAAAAAAATTACCGTGAGCGTAGTGGTTTATCGAACTGAAATTGAAAAGGGACAATTCTTTCTTCTACATCTCTCATCATCATATCTCTCTTTCTTTCTTTCTTTCTCTTTTTTCTGAATCAGGGGAGGACGCGGATCAAAATTCCAAAATGTTCATGTCAAGGTTAGGTTTGGTAGTCACAAATTTTTAAGCATTACAAATTAATAAAACAATATAAATAAGTAGACAATACATACATCAGAATTCCGTTAAACAAAAATTCAAATGACAAGTTCAAACTCGCATATAGAATCCATTGGGTCTAATTTTTGTTAGATTAGTTTTGGTTTGATAAATATATAGAGTTCGTGTTGTGCAACCACAATCATACTAATAAAATTAAATAAGGAGTATTTTATGCAAGCACCCTATGATTTACTTCCCAAGCACCCCATATGGTGGGCCCCTGATCTGTACGACCCAATCATTTGTCCTTTTTTTTTCTTTTTTTTGTATTTAATTGTGTAGAGTTAATTTATGTAGTATTGTTTAAATTGTATAGTGTTTTTATATGTATAGTGTATTTATTTGTGTAGTGTTTTTATATGTAGAAGAAAGAATTGTCCCTTTTCAACTTCAGTTCGATAAACCACTTGCTGCTTCACAGGTAATTTTTTTTTTACTTTATGGATTTGATTCAATTGTTTTAAATTTGTATTTAATGTTGAAATTGAATTGAATGTTGAAGGTTAAAAAAGCGGAATGGAACCCGGAAAAAGATTTGTTAGCAATGGTTACCCAGGATTTCAAGATTTTCTTGCATCGCTTTAACTGGCAGAGGCTATGGACCATCTCTCCAAGTACTTTTTTTTTTCTTTTATATATATATATATAGGGTTAATATACAAAAATGTTACTAAACTTTTAAAAAAATTTATCCTAAGTCACTAATGTTTGTATTCTGTCATCTAGGTTACTATACTTCATGTAACCTGTTATATGGGATACCAATTGTGATGCAAGCTATTATTACCGGTTACAATCCTACGTGTAATTTGACACACACAAACCCACACACACATAAAGTAATATACTATCCGCATAATTTATTAATCCCAATTCCACTACACACACAAACCCACAAACACATAACCCTAATTTGACGATCCAAGATACAAAATCATTTTCCCAAGATTCTGGATTGGGGGAATCAAAATTGTGTTCGAATACAGTTGTCATCTTATACAAAAAGGTAACTTTTGGTCTAATTATAGTTTTTAATCAGTTTGTAAAATTAGGGTTTTTTGAAATTAACAATTTTTCTTGTTTTATTATGTTTCGAGATGGCAGGATCAAGTTTCTTGATAAAATACCATCGTGGAGGTGTTTTGTAAGAGACCCTCTTTCCTATGATTATGAAATAATGGCGAAATTCCGTGTTGATCTTCTTTCATTAGACTTGATAGGGTTTATAAAGCATTTGGAAACTGAATTAACTGGTGAAGTAAAGTCCTTGTTTTATTTGATACCTGGTTTAGAATTTCACTTAGGATTGAAACCCATAAAATGTAAGGATGACTTTGATGCTTGTGTTCAGTGTGGTATTGATAATGATCATGTCTTGCATATCTATGCATCTCATTCTGAATTTGATATTGAAAATGACACCATAGCTGAACGAAACATAACATATAGTGAAAGTGACATAGAGGATGTTGATTATAATGTCTATGATTATTGTAGTTCTGAAGAGAGTGATACTGTGATAAGGTTTTAAAAGGTACCATTTTGAGGGGTCGTTTAAGTCCTTATTTGATCACTTTTGTATCCGTTATTGCTTAATATCGTTCCTTTTCACTTTTTAGGTCTCGTGAAGGCAAAATGCTGGAATGGCACTTATTTGGACGAAAAGGCGCGAATATATGAAGAAAATGGCCAAAGTCGAAATCGAGACACTCACGATTCTTTGAAAGTAGAAGGCGGCGTCGGTGCTATTGGCGGCCGTCCCAAAATTATTGTGACGGACGAGACCCAAAACTCGTGTTTTCAAGTGGCGTCCGGTTGTGAAAAGAGTAGGTCGTCGCTACTCGGGCGGCCTAGATGCAATCCGAACGACGTCGAAGTCAAGAGGGGCGGCGTCGCGGACATAAGGTGGCGCCGTCATGCAAGGTTAACGTGGGCAAGGCGAAACCCAATAATGCGGCGACACGGCGGTGTCACGAAACATAAGGTGGCCGTCGCAGGTGATCAAGACTATCACGACATCTGCGTAGTAGTTGATATTGTTTTGGCCATAACTTTTGCATACTGAACTTCGGTTTAGGTGGTTCAAAAGCCCGCGCGATCGGAGCGAGAAAATCTACAATTCTTTGAAAAAATGGTGGTGGCGTCATCACTCTATAAGTGTGGCGCGTCACTCTTTCCGACAGAAAATCGCTTATAAATATAACATTATAACTTCACTTTTGTAAGCCCTAAACCCTAAGTCCGATTCTAGGGTTTAGGTAGGTGTTTTTCCGGCAACAAAAGGGTTCCAAACACTCTATAAACATTGTGTGTTGGTTTGTTTGTTAATCCAATCCTATGGTATGTTTTCAATTATCATAATTGTTGCTTGCTCTTCATTAATTATGCTGGCTAATTCATCTAGTGTCCGCTTATGATTGTGTGAAACTTGTATACAATTAATTAGATCTTATTGATTTCTTAGTGATGCTTGTGTCTATCTTCATCATTAGGGTGTGACAACTTCAATGAGTCTAATTGGTTTAGTTTATAATTCTTGCATCCTCTTGTCTCTTGTTTGATTGGTTGTCTCTTATCTTAATTGTAATTGGCTTAGGAAGTGCGACTAGGCTATCGTTGTGTTTAACACTTGATAAATCCTTGATAGTTTATGAATGACTTGGTGGATTTAGTTTACTAAATCAAAGATAACCTTAAAGTTAGTTTATGAATGAATAAGTGGATTTTGTTTACTACACTTAAAGGTGACTTCAAAGAGTTGGGAGAAACGCATACCCTACAACCTTAGACACACAACGCAATTAGGAATAAGGGCGTGACAATTCAACCATCAATAGGGCGTGACAATTGATGGGTAGAATTAGATAGCTAGCAAGGGTAATACATCATAAGTAGATCGCTTCACGTTCTTGGTAGATCCCTTAGTTAATTAGTATCTTTTGGAATAGTTGACTAGCAACTAATTCCACCCTCCCTCGAAACCCGAGATTCGTGCCTTTCAATTTCATAAAATATAAAATACAAAATAATCATCCTCACTTTAGACTTAAATCGACATACACTTGACTAACGACACTATTCCCTGAGAGCGATATCAATACCGTGGCTTACCCTAATTACTACACTACAACGATTAGGTTCACTTGCCTAGGGTGTTATAAAACTTGCTCGAAGAAAAGGAAGTTTCCTTGACCCCGAACGACGCGTGTGGCGTTATCATCTTTACTTAGTTGATCATTTGTCCGAAGGTGAGGAAGAGGTTTTAGATGTTAGGACTAGGATTGTAGACCCCGCACCTAAGAGAAAAGCTTCTAAGATGTTTGATGAGGGCTTTTTGTCTAGAGTTTATAATGGTTTGCTAAGGATGACTTTATTGAAAAGACCACGCACCTAAAAAGTAGATGATGAGGATAAGTTGGGTGATCAGTGGCCAATTCATGATCCTAGTGTCAAATGGAAGTTTATGAGGCCACAGTTAGGTGAAAGATATGAGAATCCTGACCAATTGAAAAGAGCATTGGCTTTCTATGCTTTGGCCAATGGTTATAAGCTATACTATAAGGTAAACAACCCTAAGAGACTTTTAGCTAAATGTTCAAGAGATAACAAAGAAAAGAAATGCCCATTTAGATTATGGGCATCTTGGATGCAAGTAGGGAAAGAGAAATCATTTCAAATCAAAACCCTAGTTGATGAACATGTGTGTTCTAGGACATATGAGTATGGTAGCTTAATAACATGTAACTGGGTTGCTAGGAATTTTGCTAAAAAGATCATGGTTAATCCTACCATAACACTTAGGGCTCTAATTGATTTAATATTAAAGAAATATAAGTGCAAGGTAATTGTTAGTCAAGCTAGAAGGGGAAAGAGTAAGGCTTTGCAGCAATATGAAACATGTTTAGAGGATCACTATGGTATGCTATGGTCTTATGCTGCTGAGATCCTTAAATCTAATCCAGGATCAACTTGTAAGCTAGGTGTTGACTCAATTCCTGATGGAAAGAACTACTTTAGTAGCTTTTATGTATGCTTTAAAGCTTTGAGACAGGGATGGTTAGATGGATGTAGGAGGGTAATTGGTTTAGATGGTTGCTTTCTTAAAACAATATGCAAGGGAGAATTGCTATCAGCTGTAGGTAGAGATGCCAATAACCAAATATATCCAATTGCATGGGTTGTGGTTAGTGTGGAGAACAAGGAGAATTGGAGTTGGTTCATGCAGTGTCTCAGTGAAGACTTAGGCATTACAACTGGTGAAGGTCTTACCATCATCTCTGATCAGCATAAGGTATAATCCTTTAAATTTGACAAGTTATTAAATAATTCTTGTATAACCAATCTGTTTTATAACCAATCTGTTTACAGGGAATTGTGGAAGCTGCAAAGGATGTGATGCCTTTGGCTGAACATAGACAATGTGCCCGGCACATATACGCTAATTTCATAAAGAAGTTCACTGGAGTTCAGTTTAGGAATTTATTTTGGAAGCGACTAAGGCCACATATCACGCAAAGTTTGAGCAAGTGATGAATGAAATCAAGAAAATCGACAAAGAAGCACACACTCATCTAATGGATAGACATCCTCAAAGTCGGAGTAGGGCATACTTCATAACAGATAGAGCATGTGATGCAGTTGAAAATGGGATAAGTGAGTGCTTGACTCACTTATAGTTGAGGCTAGAAGAAAACCTATCATCAACATGTTGGAGGACATCAGACAAGGTCTTATGGAGAGAATGCAAAAGATGAGGGAAAAGCATGAGAAATGGGAAGATGTAATATGTCCTAACATTAGGAAGAAATTTGAAGTATTGAAGGATAAACACAGGTCTGTCTTTACTTTTATATGTTTTAACTTACTTTTAACTCACTTTGAAACACAAGTATTAATGCACACTTTTGATAATTGTAGGGACTGGAAGGTGATACACAGTGGTGAGAGCGAGGTTTGAAGTAAGGAATGGGTATGAGGATTCTGATTGATGAAAGACTTAGGACTTATAGTTGTAGAGGTGGCGGTTGGTGGTCTCCCATGAACATGGATTTGACAATATATTTCCTTCATAGGGAACGAGATGACTATGTTTACGAGTGGTATAGTAAGCAAAGGTTTGTCTTTGCTTATAATCGATACATTGAAGGGATGAGGGAATGGATCAATGGCCTTCCACTAGTTTTGAAGCCATTACCACCAATAAAGAAGGATGCACAGTAGACCCGACACATAAAAGAAAAGAGATGCCTCACGAAAATGATGGTAATAGGAGTAGGATAAGTAGAAAGGGACAACTTAACCATTGTAGGCTTTGTGGTAAGTCCGGACACAATCAAAGGGTTGTCTAAGTAAAGAAGAAGAGTCTAGTGGGTCTAAGAAGTGCAGTGGGTCTAAGAAGTGCAGTAAGAGGTGGTAAGTCCACAATGTATGCTGCAAGGGAGGAGAGGTGCAAGAGAGAGAAGTTTGAACAAGTTGAGATACCAACTGGTTGCTCTGCACCAGTTGAGTTATCTACACCTCCTCCTGGCTTTGAGATGTGTGCACCAGATAACATTGCTACACCATCAGATGGAAGGAAAAGGGGTGGTGGTGTCAGGATGAGGGGTGGTAGTGTAAGTGGTAGTGTAAGTTGTAGTGGAAGTGGAAGTAGGAGACTTAGTACAATCAATGGGAAAATACTTAGGAGTAGAGGAAAAGGGGATGGATCAAAGGCTTGTATGTATCCTGGTGGTGTTAAACCTATAGGATTTGGTGTTTCTTGGGATCCAGTGGATGGAGAGCCAATGTTAGGGGTAAGTATTGTTTCTGCACTTTTTTATTTTTAGATCTTAGGTTTATTAAGTTCATTAATGTAAGTTTTATTGCAGAATGCTATGGGCTTACCAAGACCAGCTTGGCCACTTGGAATAACACCAGAGGATGTGAGGATCCATGCTGAAACAGAAGAACTTGTTGTCCTACAAGAGCCTATGTTGGAACCACTGGTTAGAAGAACTACACAGTATGAAAAGAGGATGGCTGAAAGGAGGAGTGGATCGGTCACGAAGTCACCGGTCTGAGAAAAAACAAGTTCGGAAAAACCAATCCGAATTCACCGATTCGGAAAGAACACTGCGAGAGAAAAGGGAATCGAAAAGGATCAAGCGACTAATGTTCAATAGGCCACCATCTCGAGGACCAGGCTTGGCTGAAGATGATGCCATCTCACTAGAATAGATGATAGGTTTAACTAAAAATGGCTAGCCAATTATTAGGTTGTTTTGTATATGTGCCATTATAACTTGTTAACATGTAGTAGGATGGTATAACTTTAAGATGTAGTAGGATGGTCTAACTTTAACATTTGCGATGCCTTTATTTTGTATATCGCCATTGACATGTTGTATAACAAGCGACATGGTAATTGGGGTATGACTTAATGAATGATATTAGGCTCTTTTGTATATAAGCTTTTACATCTTCTATCCTACTTACCTTTTATGATTTGTTACTTATGTTACATACACAACCATTAAAAGCAGACACAACCATTTGTTACTTCCACATTTGTTACATCTTTTGGTACCATTCTAAACAGACAACCATTAAAACATACAAAATTCACTACATAACAACATAGATATTACATTATATGGTACCATTCATATCATTTCATTAGCTGGTACCATTCATTACATCCCATTGTTACTAGTCTTACTAACATACATCTCCAAAAGACAACTTAACATACACCCATTGTAACTAGTCTAAACAAACCTAATAAGAAAGAACCCAACAATCAAAACAATCAACACTCTATTGTAGAAGGAAGTTCGAGAGTTTTGATTGTTCAATTGAACAATGTGATCTTGTGCATTCACCAAATTGACATGGAGCTCATACATCCTTGCTTGATACCAACGATTTGGTAATGCCACATCCACCCATCTAAAATAATTACAATTTCTTGTGGGATCCATGAAATTTGGGCAACCAAGAAATCTTCTTCCCGGGTTAGTTTGTGTCCAAGAGGTACGGCATTTGGCAATTTCACCACAGCCACAAAGATTGGCCATTTTGAACTTGGAAGAAGATGAAGTTTTGAGGTTTTGGATAAATGGGTTTCAAACCCTAATTTTGGAAGAAGATGAAGTGTGTTGGGGTGAGTTAGGTATAAAAAGGTGATTTTTAGTGGGATTCCTAAGTGGACAAGTCTATGTGGACGAAGGTCTAGGTGGAATATCTACGTGGCAGAGGTGGTAAGACCACAACCGGTTACCCATCCTTCAAGTGACTAGGGTGGCACTTATAAAAAGGTTTAGTAACATATGTGAAAAACCCGTGAAGTATAGTGACCTAGATGACAGAATACAAACATTAGTGACTTAGGACAAATTTTTTTGAAAGTTTAGTAACATTTTTGTATATTAACCCTATATATATATATATATATATATATATATATATATATATATATATATATATATATATATATATATATATATAGCTTATAGACCAGTGAAATTCACGGATTTTTAAAGAAATGATTCATTAATAAGTTGAGTGTGTGAATAAGTAATAAACAACGACATACGATATAACTTTCATTTTTTAAAGAATAATAAATAATAAGTCAACGATCCTATAAACAATTATAGACCCTTGGAATCACGGGAATCTTGAAAGAAATTATTCACTAAAAAGTTACGTGTGTGAATAAATTAAAAAACAACAACAAACGTAAATAGGTTTAATTCTTTTTAGAGGATAATAAGTAATATGCCAATGATAAGACAATTAATTTGGTTTGTAACTATTAAAACAGGAAACATGCAGGTTCATCTTCTTCAACTCTTCTCAAACTGGTAGATAGTCTTGAAGAACAAATGTATGCAGTCAACGTCAAACACTTGAGTAGTCCATGTTCATTCCATGAACACCTAAAAGTATATAGATCATCCTAGATTAATAAACTATGCATCAGCATGAAAAGATGAATTAAGTATAACGTTATTTACGGGCTTTACCTTTGTATTTTTTTATCTTCATCTTTCAATGAAGTATATGAGTACCATGAATAAAAAAAGGTAAAAATCCTAGCTAAAATTAGTGATTTTGACCCACATCTCAACACAACAAACAAAAAAAATAAAAATGTTAACCAATTACTGACTAATTCAATAATATATGTTTTTGTAGCAGTAATATTATTAACAAATACAAATAATAATAATAAAACAATACTTTGAAGAATAAACTCACCACTTGCAATTGTAAAACTTTGAAGAGTAACATACATCACCTGTCATGTTGTCATCTTGCTTCACCCATGTCATCCAACATTGTAAATCATATCGGCTCAACTTATGTCATCAATAAGAAAGAATGCAACAGCGATATGGAAAACCGTCTTCAAACATGACTCAATAAAACGTCTGACATTTTTCATAGAGTTATGAGTTACCAAAACACAACGTCTTACATATAAAAAATGTGAGTGGAAACAATATTTCTGAATCTAAAAGTAACATGTTAAAGCTGGAATCCCATTGTGACCCTTTTTACAACCTACAAATCTTTCCCTTTCCAATAAAGAGTATGTTTTGATACCGAAAAAAAAAAACCAATAGTATGTTGATGATGAAATATACTATTGGCTTATTTAGTAATATAAGAAGTGATGGATAAAAAAAATCAAAAGCATGTTAATTGCTCACTGTTGATGGTTTCATTAATGTATATTTGATATTGGCTATATAATCGAAGCATAAGATACCTCTTCATCGACATCCGGTCTTTTCTTTCATTCACGCATTTCATCGAAGCCATAATATGCATATACGATAAGATATTTCTCAACATATTTATGCCTTTGTCTTCATATCCGGCCTGCAAAAACTAAAGACAAATGTCGGACATTAAACAAATTTATAATTTTTGAGCCATGTAATTCAGATGGCAAAATGATAATGACGAACATCTATTGTACTTTTCATTTAAGATTGTTAGGTCACTAGTTTTACAACACAAGCTTATAAGAGAAGAGATAAGGCGATTGAACAAGTAACCAAGCACACACACACACGATAATATGAAACGGTTAGGCGTAATGTATGAGTGAAAGAATAACTTGAACAACCAACCCTCAAATGAGGGTTTACAAGAGTTTATATAGGCAAGGAGCTAGGGCAACACTCCTTATTGGGCTTGGATCAAGCTTATGGGCCTTCTACATAAGCTTGACCTTAAACAAACATAAAGGCCATAATAAAGCTACCTATTACATATGAAATATAAATACTTGAAATCTTGTTTGGGAGTGATTCCAACAATCTCCCCTCAGTATATATGAATGTAAGCGGTGAAGGCGTTGATGTAATAGTAGCGGTGGCGTCTTCGACATTCTTCTTTCTTGTGAGAGGAATTGTCTTGATTCGAACAATCTCCCGGTGTAGAGATCGTTATCTTTGAGCAGTTATGCTTCGACGTCATCTTTAACTTTGTTCTTTGATCATTGTTCTTTGTGGTGAGTGATAGTATGTTGTTGTCGCATCGATGCCTTTCAGTGCCTTCACGCTCCGGTGTCTCCACGTCATTCTTCAACATGCTCACACGCTCTTTGGCGTTGGAAATCAATCTTGATGAAGTTACGTAAGTCTTTGACTTTGTAGATTCTTTGATTGATGAAGAATCATTACATTGTTGTGTTGCATTGAATAGAACTTCCATTAGTGATGATGTTGGTGTGAGCATGAGAAGAGTCGAGACGATCATCCCGCTCCGGAGCTTCCATAAGAAAACATTTCAAGCGGTTAGTAATAAGCGGTTTCCGGCGCTTACAAGTTTGAACTTGAGAGTGTTAACGACATAGTGTGAAAACACAACTCTAATTCTTACAAAGGCCGTTCTGAGCTGAGTCCCACAAGTGAGATAACGCGATGTGCGAAATACATCTACATTCGAGATGAGTCGAGGTACACGAAGCATCACCTCTGATGTAGACCGTTTGAGACACACTCCGCGTAATCCACGGGAGTTACAAGTGACTTCTTGTCGGTGTTTGATGTTGACCTGGCGGGGTTTCCATTCAATCACGAGGATCACGAGATGTGAACCTCTCATAAATGTTCTCGACAGTTGCTAAGATCATGAAGGACTCGATATGAACCATCGATGATCTTATTGTTGATCATCAAGTGATTAAATGTCAAGTGTACCTAAGAGATCTTTTGATGAATCTCGTGGCTCTAGACTCAATAGTGCGTTTGGTTTTCTGGCGGAGACTAGGAGAGGTCTCCTTCTTCAATACCGGTGATCTCTAAGAAAAGCTAATAGTTTATGTAGGGTTCCTGTGAGAATGAAACAAGCTTACATTGAGAGAAACTTGAGTGGCTAAGAAGGTTTCGTGCATGCGTCCATTGGGTCCATGACGACTTTTAATCTTCAATACCGGTGTCACTAAGTGACAACCAAGAGTATATGAATTGAACCCGATTATGCGCCTAAGTTGAATAATGCGGAGGGCTATTTCTTTTCACCCTTTACTTTACATTTCTTTTTGATTCTTCAACTCCTTCTTTCTCGATTCTCATTTCTCCTTTTACAATCATTCCTAAGGACTTCTAACACTAACTAATGGTAGTGTCCGTGGGTAGATCCCTCCGGCTCTGGCGGATCATAGAACAGTTATTCCTAACCTTAGTCACCTTATAACTCCATGACTAACATATGTTTGCCATTATAACCACTTGTAAGTTAAAATATCTCTCGAAGGGTTTGTAAATGAAAACATGTTTGAACCACGGTGAGAGATAAGTTTTGCATAAATACTCCCCCACATGTGCTTAATAGTTTTAATGGTTAAATGCATAGTGAGGAAAAGCGCGCGCACTTTATGAATTGATCCACTAAAGATAGACAATTTCCCTTGAGACACGGTTACGTTGAATAGTTAAAGAGATATATTGTCGGTTTTAGGTGACAACTAGCTCTAATAACTTCCTTGAAGGTGTAGACAAACCTTGGAAGGTTGTTAAACCCGTCGAGTTCATGTCTATCAAAAGTTTCTCGAATGGTACTTTCTACTCGAGACAAGTCCTTTGCGAGACACGTTTACATCACTAGCGAACTAGCTTGAAATTATTACCCGTCCGGGACAAGTCTTTTCGAGTTACAAACAGTATAGTACCGTCAATTCGTAGGTTAAGTCCGAGGTACAGATTCATTTGCATTTTGTACAACATATTTCTTATCACACAATTTCTCCCCTCAAAATGGCATATAAAATGTTATTTTTGAGCGTTTGAAATAAATATGACCATTTTGAGTGTTGCGGGAAGAATGACCACTTGTGAACAATTTGTGAACAAAGTTTTCATCAAATACTCCCCTCAACTAGTGATATAAGCGGTTGAGGTTTTGAAAATCTTATGGGAAGTACTTGTCTTTTGAGCAAAACCTTGAAAAGTGAAAGGTTTGATAGGTTTTACTCAAAAATAAGAAGCTTTCGCTCCTTTTATAAGGATTGTGGCATGAGGCTTACCACGGGGTCCTTTCTTGACCATTACGGGTTGTACATCATTATGTGTGCACAAGCCATTCACATATATAATCATACTTTCAAAATCATATGAAGGAAACAATTCAAGGGTACCGAAGTGCGGTGATGTTCCTGTGAGTGCGCATGCAGGCGTTGAAAGCGGTGATGTTTATCTGGGTGCGACCACCAACATAGCTCTCAAGCGTCGAATCGATCCCTTCGAACAACCGTTCATCAATCATGGTGATGATCGTCTCACATCCCTCCTTTCACGAGAATTCCGGTAGCTTAGGATTCCCAACTTTCATGCGTATATCCTTCAATCATATGCCAAGCCATCCCTAACCATCTTCAAGGTATGATCCCAATTTGTGGAGCTCACTACACGCCATTAAGCGGTTTCTTGAAGTTCACTACGGTAAACAATGCCGAAAGGTTTCTTTGATGGCGTGAGTTGTTTAAGGCGGTTGATGTCGGGAAGATCAAGGCGTGGTGGAGTGAAGTTTACATTTACGATATGATTCAACGACCATCCGGATATCTTCGACACGTTCTTTGATCACGATCGTCTAATGAAGATGAGAACCCGACTTGATAAATTCACGTTGAACTTCGATCGAGAATTGTCTCATACGACCACATACTTTGGCTAGGTACATGTCTTCGATGTCGTTGAGGACAAGTTCTCAAATTCGACCTCGAGAATTCATAGTCCCGCTCATCTTGTCGTTTGACTATGATATTCTTCAAGAATGTGTAGTCCCACTTAGACTTGAGATCAATGTGTTTGATGGCCACGATGTCCTTGGAGCTATAAACTTCATGTTGAGACTTACGAACCGGCACTTGTAGTAGATTCTTGACGTTCGGGCCAATGATGAATCCCATACAATGCATCTTGGTCGTATCGTGCGTTGTCGAAAACAAGTGATTTGCACGTTCCTCGATAGCTATGCGGTTTGAGTAAATAGCCATTGGGAAGGAAGAGTCAATGATGTAGTGTATTTTCTCGAACCATCGCCACCATGGAGAAGAAATTCCGGTCTTTGTTGAAGAAATATCGGAAGGAATCCTTGGTTCGTCTGCTTGGCCAATGGTTGGTAGAGGTTTGGTCGATCTGTGTAGTATGGAGGTTGTCCCTTTGTGTGAAGTCAATGTTTGTTTCGGATTGAGCCAATCCATGTTGTTAGACATAGCTCGGCGATGTTCTCAAGATGATATTCGACCTCGAGGCGCTTTCGTAGTCTGTCTTTCCATAGTTGAAAAGCTTCATTTGGATTCTCTTCAATTGATTTCGTCATTTTCTTCACATGGAACTTTTCTTGCAACAATTTTGCATGCTCCAATGTTGAACCATCTACCAATTCTTGGCCTTCATCGGGGTAGGAGTTTGATTGACAAGTGTGGAGAACCATTCAAACTCTTGGTTTTATCGTCATCTAGCCATGATCGACTCCGGTTTGAGTCGTCATGCTTCTTCTTTTGGAAGGCTTTGATGATGAAGTCGGTTTCGCACTTGTTTGGGTGAGGTGGGTTGTTGTCGGGGCTCAAGGACCTCTTCATCGTCACCACCCGTATACTCAAAGTGATCACCCATTTTATGAGTCGGGGTGGTAACTCGGAATCGTCCCTAGGTTTATCGATGAGAATACCGAGGTGGAGGAGACTTATGTTGAGAAGAAGTCCGTGGTGGAGGAGGTGGCATAGATGTGGATTGACCGGATGCTTCGGCGTTTAGGTGCGAGTCCTTATCCTTATCATCGTCATCTCTTGGCGTTTGGGTTGATCGGTGACTCCTTGCATGATGAGCCGAGTTGAAAAGCAAGTAGACCTTGAAAATTTAGCTTCATCCGAGTAAGCGTTCGGATCGCTTTGACATTTGCATCACTAGTTTAGCGATTAACTTTCAGTTCGAGAGATCGACTTCTTTGGCCATTGTATGTTTAACCAATGCGACGATGTTAGGGGTGAGTTGTGCGGAGAATACTTCTCTAGTCACACCGGGGACAATGTCGAGAAGAAACTTGTGGGTTTGTTCTCTTCGCGACTTCTCCGGTTCCTTTTGGACTTTTGGAGCGATATCACGAAGGTGCTTATGAGCGTAACCTTCAATCATTTCATTCAGTTCCTCCCGACGATGACTTCTCATGAATTCTGAATAGCTTTCCTATCTTTCCGCATCTCGTCATTCTCATCATGTAAGTAATGCATTTGTTCAGCATACCAATTAAGTTTTCTATGAAGCATGTCCTTCTTTCTAACTTGTTTGACAACTTTCACAATTCTTGCATGTGTTTGAGAATCCAAGATTTAGGTGGTTTCTTCACGGTTTGGATGATGATCCGGTGACTTCGTTGATGGTGGTGGTGATAAATGAGATGAAGAGTCCGATGATGAGGAGACATGAGGAGACTTCATGTCCTTAGGAGTTTCGAGGTTTTCTCCTTTGAGTGCGTTGGGTGTCGAGAAGAAACTTTGTATAATCATCCTCGTCATCCTTAGACTTTTCTTTCTCGGTTTCTGTTTCTCAAAATCATACACAATAGTGTCTTCAACGAGCTTTTTGTTGCACAAGAGTGGTGGTACGGATCCCTTATCGGGTTGATTAACGCATCGGGATCCGGAGAGGTGGGCAAGACCACTTGATCCTCAGGGGCCACCCATTTGATCTTTAGCAAACTCGGCCTTTTGAATGTGTCGGACGTTGTGAAACTTTTTCTGTATGATTTATCAATTGCTCTTCTTCTTCTTCTTGAGCTCTCATCATAAGGTACAATAGCCTGAGTCTTCCCTTTTCTTGGGCAATTTGGAGGACTTGGAGGTTTTGTCACCGAGGCGGTGTTTGATTTGCGGCCAGAGTAATGAACCTCTTCATCTGTCTCGGTATCTTGAGCTCTCATCCCTAAGTTGTCTTTGAGGTTCAAGTGTGGGAATAGGTTCGGCTTTTCTTCTTAGGGAACAATCCTTTTAGAAGGAGCTTTCCTTTTAGTAACCTTCCTTTGACTCACGATACTTGTTATGCTTCCAGCACTTCCTCTTACGGTTCTCCTTATAGGTGTTCGGAAGATTTTTCGTTAAGATGACCAACTTTGCCTTGTCATGCTTCGGATACCTTTAGTGCGATTCGAGCTTCGACATCTTGATTAGAAAAATCAGCGGCAACACCTTGTTTCTTTGTGGACGTTTCCTTGATTACGGCGAGAGAGAATGGGTTCCGTCAACATGTCGTGATTGTCGGGGTCATTGAGCCTCTTGGGAATATCGGGATGAAGTCCAAGTGCTCTCTGTATCAACAGTTTAGTATATCGATGTAGGGAATCTTTGATCCAAGTTTGTTGAGAAATGACATCATGTCATCCCAAATCGAGCTTCATAGCGATGTGTTTCATGTTGACCAATGCCCAAAATATTTGCAGTTCTATAAGCTTAGGATGCTCATAGCATTTGTCACGACGAAAATGAGACTTGGTGATGATTATGTAGAGAGTTCTCCGGGGTTGAGGAATACTCTTAAGCTCTACGTGAGAATGCTTGGTGATTATTCCCGTAGCCTCGTCATAACCGATATTGATTAAGAATTGGAGAGTTAGCTCTTGACGGTGTGGCATAAAGTTTGGTTGGATTGACTTGGGAATAAGGAGAGCGAGCTCTTAAGTCTGCAGTGTAATGGTGACTTGTTTGTGGTTCGAGTCACCGTCACGTGATCCTTCCTTTGACCCTTTCCATAGTGTTCCGAACTGTTGGATGTAGATCTCGGAATAGTTGCGAGTGAGTAAGCATGTTACGATATGGATGAGTCCTCGAATATCAATAGCAATAAGACATGAAGATTCGAGCAAGTGAGGGTGTCAAAGTCAACACGGAGGTTATTCTTTCCTATCTTCATTGGATAGCCATGAGGATAGATATCGACAATGGAGAGAACTTCATGTGCATCCACATTCATTTGTTCACCATGTCGTGATCGAAATAACATTAGCCAAAAGAACCAACATATCGAAAGACATAATGTTAGTCAACAGAAGGTCTTATTGTCTAGTTATTGAATGTACAGTGTCAATGATTGTTACGAGTCCTAAGTCACTTGTATGTTCAATAGTTCAATGATGTCGTGAAATGTTTCGTGAGTTAGTTAACTTTAAGTTTTAACGTTTATTTTATCACTTATTGTTCACAACATATCAGACGATTTAAGTTTATTAGTGACAATTTTTTTTGGATTCGTAATGATATGATTAGTTTATTTACAAGTTTGTACACGTAATAAATCATCATGAAGGTTAATCCGGGGTTAAGCGTAGTTTTGGCAAAGTTATGCGTGAGCGGTATGATATATGCTTAGGCGTAGACTTACGCGTAGAATCTATCTTCACGCGTAAGAAATGTTACAGCGTGGGAAAAGAGACATTATGCGTGAGAGCTTATGCGTAGGCATATATTATCCTTACGCGTAAGGCTACTCGTAAGAGTTGTCCTTAAGCGTGGGGGTCATTGTTCACGCATATCCTTCACGGGATACGCGTGGTCCATTGTAGAACCTTATGCGTAGAAGCTACGCGTAAGACAAGTCTTCGCGCATAACAAGCTACGCGTGGTGATCCTTATGCGTGATTAGTAACCACCTTGATTACGAATATTACGTGTAGCAAAGGCACGAAATAAATCCATCAAATCATCAACATTAACACATACATACATTTTAACAACAGATCATGGCAATAACATATGTTACACAGTTATGCGTAGAATTGCATACGCGTAGTCTAAACCCTAAATCTACGCGTATGGATTCTAGCCATAGATTATGCACTAAACTTTTTCTGGTAGTTCAAAGATATGTTGTGAGTATGTAAGCCAAGTTGTAACACTTAATTTGTTGAGAATCAAAAATACCCAAAGTTTATGAGCTTTAAACCCTAGTTACGAATTGATGATCAATTCGTGTTTCTGGGTGGCTATAGACTTTGGAAATCATCAATTTAACAACTCAAGAGCATAAAACAACACTCTTTTTAACCAAGATACATCACATTCAAAAATGCCCAATTTGACACATAAACCCTAATTCGCAATATTCATCAAATCGTGTTTACGGGTTTGTTTTGGTGATAGAAAACATATCAAGGATGTTTTAAAGCATTTTGACATTAAAATTTAAGCCACAAACACCATACACATGATCAAGTGTTCTTACGCATAGCGAAGAACACAAAATCACTCATATCCATAGATTTGACCGTTGGATTCATTTAAAATTCAAGACCCATGTTTGAAAACACGTTAGAAACATTAATCTACTTACGAATGATGATCAAATTCACGGATATGATGAGCGAATTATATGCGTAGGATCTTGTTAGGTTTGGTGTATTAAATGTGATGGATAAGAGTTAGGTGGAGAGTTTTATTAAAATAGACTTTACCATTTTGATTTTGGTCCCTCCACCTTTTCCATTTTCATCCAAAGCATTTTAACTTCCATTATTTGTTACCAAATGAAGATTTTTGGAAAGAAATTTGACGACACTCCCTCTTGACTTGAGAAAATAATGAAAGGTTATTAATTAACGTCCGAGGAGTGTCTTTGAACCAGGAAATGTACCACCATTTGTAAAAGAATCAACCGAGATATGATAACATGCAAGTACACAGATGTTTGAAAATAGTTAAGAGTTAATTTTCTCCCCCTCAACACTTGATCGGAAAAATACTGAATTTTGAAAGATTGAAGTGATGACGGAAGAAATGTACTTGCCATGTTGAAAGAAATATAGATTAGAAGAATATTTTGTTGTTTTATCGGATTTTATATTTTTGTATTTTGTTTTGAAAATTTATTTACAAAAGATGTTTTGGTGTTTGTGAGGTTTTTAAGATTTTTAAGAGGTCATCCAATTCCTCTTGAGTCAAACACCTCATACCAATTCGGTGGACCAACTCATTAAACCTAGCGGGAGGCAAGGCTTTGGTGAGCGGATCGCCAATTGGTATTGATTACCACAAAGTATAATTCAACGGTACCACTGCTCCACATGGTCCTTGATGAAATGATAGCGTAGATCGTTGTGCTTTGATTTCAGTCTTGAACCGAGTTGCACGAGATTGCAATGGCACTCGATTGTCGCAGATATATCGGGATTCAAATCACGTAACCATAGTCTTTGAGTTGTGTTCTCATCCGATGACTTAAGCACAACACGCGACATGGCTACATATTACGCTTCGATTGATGACAACGATGTACAATCACTGCTTCTTTGATTGCCAAGACACGGTTTATCACCGAGAATTGTAGAGCTCTGAAGTACTTTTCCTTGAGTCTAAGCATCCTGCGTGGTCGGCGTCTGGCGATTAGTTCAAAACCGAATCCTTCTGGATACGGATCCCCAAATTAATGGTTCCCTTGATGTATCGTAGGATTCTTTTAGCCTCGAGAGGTGGGTTTCGATTGGTCGCGACGATAGCGGGAGCATAGATAAACAAAAAAGACAATATCAGTCGCTAGTCTGTTAGATACATGAGAGACCCTATAATACTTCGGTATTTGGTAGGGTCAACCACTTTCCCATGTAAATCAACATCTAACTTCTTGGTATGAGCCATTGGTGTGGCATAAGTATCACAGGTTGTCATTCCAAATTTGTTTAACAGTTCAAGGGCATATTTGGACTGACTCAAGAAAATACCACGGGGTGATTGATGAACTTGTAGTCCTAAAAAGAACGTAAGTTCACCCATCATGGACATTTCAAAATTTTTCTTCATTAGTTTTGCAAAAGCGATTGAAAACTTTTTATGTGTTGACCCAAAAATGATGTCATCCACGTAAATTTGAACAATTAAGATATGTGCCCCGTGATATTGTATGAAAAGAGTTGGGTCAACCGAGCCTTTGGTGAAATTATTGGCAATGAGGAAAGATGATAGCTTATCGTACCATGCCCGAGGGGCTTGTTTGAGACCATAGAGAGCTTTGTTCGGTTTGTAGACATGGTTCGGGAACTCGGGATCAACGAATCCATCGGTTGGTGACATAGACCGTTTCTTTAAGTTGCCCATTGAGAAACGCCGTTTGACATCCATCGATGACCGTCATGTTCATATGAGCCATGACGCGAAATATCGAACGACCTCAAGGCGAGCCACCGGAGCAAAAGATTCTTCAAAGTCTATTCCTTCTTCCCGACGATAACCCTTAGCAACTAGGCGTGACTTGTTTCGGATGACGTTCCCTTCACATCAATTTGTTTTCCAAATCCATTTTAGACCAATGACGTAGACTCGTTGGTCTTTCAACCGATTCCATACTTCAAGACGTTTGAATTGGTTGAGTTCTTCTTGCATGGATTCAATCCGGTTGTCTTTTGTCATTGCGTCTTTAATGTTTTAGGTTCGATTGGCGAGCGGTGAGTGCATAAATGCGTGTTCACCATCCGAGTGAAGACGTTGTCTCGTAACTCTTGGTTGATTCGGGTTGCCAATAATATTATCCGAGAGGATGGTCTTTAGTCCATCTATGTGTAGAGGTTGATGTTGGTATACATTGTGCGATTCGAGGATTCAAATGGTTTGTTGAAGATTCCGCAACATCTAGTGCGCAGATCTCATTTGCAAGCGGGTTGAAGAACGCATTTGGATCAAAATCTGCGGTGGGGTACTTCATTCGAATGTCATCACCGGTTCATCATTGTTGGAAGCGGTGTGTTCAAGCTGTTGTGTTGGAGTCAATTGGTGTAGGTGCATCTTCAACGATGAGTTCTTGTAGCGTGTATCGGTATAGGAATATTATCGGGTTGTGCGGTGGAGGCAGTGGATACACGAGAGCACGTTCATCAATATCGTCACGCGAGCGTAGGAGCAAATAACCTTTCCATTTGTTGACGAGTTAGGCGAGGGCTTTCTTGGTGATGATGGGGTTGATGGAAGTTTAAGCGGTTGAAACCGGGTTCTAAGCTTTTATACTCGAAGCCATTTCCGTGAGTTCATCGAAATGAGCATGAATCGTTTCCATTACCTCCTTAGTTCGACGATTCCGTTCGAAACCTTTAGAATTGTCACGATATCCAATAAAGACTCCAATATCGACTTTGGCTTTGAGCTTTCCAAAATCATCACGATCATTATTCGGATAGCAAAGGGATCCAAATACATGAAAGTGTTTGAGGTTCGGTTTGTAGTTATGGACAAGCTCGAATGGAGTTTTGTTGTGGCGTTTGTAATCATAGAACGGTTTTGAGTATAGCATGCGATGAATCGACTTCCGCCCATAAGTAATCTGGAAGTTTAGCATTGATTAACATTGTTCTTGCGACTTCCACTAACGTTCGGTTTCGTCTTTCAACAACTCCGTTTTGTTCGGTGTCCGTGCAATAGATGTTTGATCTCAATTCCTACTTTCTCATAAAATTCACGAAGGGTTTTGTTAACAAATTCGGTTCCTTTATGCGTCCGAATAATCCGGCGGTGTTGCGGAGCTGAACTGTATTTTGTGAGAAAGGTGATGATCATTTGTGGAGCTTGGTCTTTGCTACGAAGAAAATAGACCCAAGTCCATCGTGAGTAGTCATCAACAATTACTAAGATGTAGCGTTTGCCGTTGATCGTTTGCACTGCATCGGACCACAAATCCATGTGAAGAAGATGAAGCACATCTTTGAGAGCGTGTTCCACCTTTGAAGGAAAATGAGCACGAGTGCTTTTCCCTTGTTCACATCTTGAGCAAAGGTGATCTTTTGAATACCGGAATCGTGGAGTCCTTCAACTAGTTTGTGTCGAGCAAGGTTGGTGATGGTTTGAAAGTTTAGATGTGAGAGCGACGGTGCCATAGCCGGGATTTTGTAGATGTTGCCTTTGAAAGTAAGCAAATGGGAGAGAAGCAACCATGTCTTGCATAGAGATAGTGTAGAGACTAGAATTACATAAGCCGGACATAAGGTCATTTCCATGTAGATCACGAATGAAACAAGTTTTCTCCACAAAAGCAACCTCCAAATCTCCATCACAAAATTGACCTCACGAAAGCAGTTATGACCGAGGCCTTCCACATAGTAAACCACTTATTTCAATGTTCCCATTAACATAATCTCCGTAGCCCATGATGGTGCAGTGATCGTTCCCGAATCGGCGGTGCCAATGAACTTTGCAATAAAGTTTGATAACAGTTTAAGGTTGCTGTCATGTGTCGGGAACATCCGCTATCAACAATCCGAGAATGATCATGTCACTGCATTACACAGGGCGACACGGATGGAATAGAAGTAGATGTGGAACCCGAAATGTTAGAGGTTCAAGAAGGTATATTAGACATACACACATTGAGAATTTTAGGCATCCATTTAAATCCTAGTGTGTAATATATCCATTTCGCCATCTATAACTACTCTTTGCTTTAGTCTTAGTGAAAGCACTAGGTGGTACTACATTCTTAGGAGGTGAAGCGGTAGCTCTTGTGATAGCAATGGTTGCCTTAGGATCTAAAGAAGGTGGTTTACCAAGCACGGACTTAGAATGTTTAGTGGGCCTAGAGGTATACCGATTCTTAGGATTCCGTAATCTAGAGATTATAGCTTTAGCAACACATTTGTCATGACAATCGAATTCATACTCTTTCGACAAATAACACAAGGTGCATCGATGAATATCAAAAGTGCTTAACGGTTTAGCATTTGTTACATCACTATTTCTATTACATTTGTCGACGTAACATCTATAGTGGAAGCAACATGATTTTATTCAAAGTCCTAGGGTGTTCTTCTACTTTAGCATTCCTTATTGATCTTTTCTTAGGTCGCAACTTCCTATTCTTCGATTGAGTGCTCTAGGTCGTGAAGTGCGGATGTTTGGAAAGATGCAACTATTCTGTTTCGATAGATGGAAACACATTAGCAACTTGTGATTTGGCGGGTGGAATTCTTGGTTCACGATTACTAAGTGTGGTGGTGCTAATCTCTTAATCACGATGGGCGGGAGTTGTTCATACTTTCCTAACATTTCCGTAACTTAGAAATGGTGTGAATCGGATCTTGATTTTCGAGCGAATATTACCGGCAAAATTCATGACTTCTCTAGTGTGAGCAAGATAGTGATCAAGTTCGTTTGATGCTTCATCTCGAGTCTTTTGAGTAAATCAAATATGATACCATATTCTGTTTAACTTTTAAAAGTTCTTGTTCATATTTTGAGATTTGACTTTTCAAAGACACGTTTTGATCATCCGATTGCTCCATTTTAGGATCGAAGATTTTGCACTCAATTGAGCGATTTTCTTTTGAAAACCGAGTTGATGGTTGTGAATATCTTTTCACACCAATGAAGACGACGTTTGCATTGTTAATTTCCGTGTAATCGTTTATTTTCGCTTTTAAAGACTCGATCTGAAGCACATTATCGGTGTTCTCAATGATTACAACAGATTTCAACAATATCGGAGAGATATGATCGGATGCATATGGCAACGAATAGAATAGCACAACATTATGGATATCGGCCGAGATAACATCTTCCAAGAGTCGATCAACATCTTTTCTCAACAGTTTCTTTTGCGTTTTGTGTTAGTAATAGATGTTTCGTTTTCTCGAAAACGTTTTCATTACCCAAGTTCCTTATGAAAATCCTTTTCCCGAGCAATTGCACAACTTTTCAAGTTTTTAACATTAGGTAAAAGATTTTTCGAAAAATGTCTCTTTGTTCTCATGCCGAGGCGATTGAAAATGTTCAACTTTGATTTAAGATCGATATTCTATCTCATGTTGTAAAATTTTGAGGTCGACCATGAAAATGTCAAAATATCGAAGAATTTTTCGATTTTCGGGTTGTGAGTTTACTTCGCTAATGGAAGGTAAAGGACCATAAGTTTGTGCAAAGACTGCTTTGGGATTAACAATAGAAGACTCGGTGTTTTGATGATAACCCTTGGTGTGTTAGAAGAATCCGTTGGTGTGACGAAAGTGACCGCGTTTTATAATTAAAGGTTTGTTGTAAACAACATTTTTAATTTAGATCGACTCTCGTCTTACGCATCTAATTCCTCTTGACGATGGTATTCAACAACACTCATGACAAGATTATCAATTTTGTATTTTGCTTTGGAAACTTGTGAGTTGGTTTGAATGTTTTAGTGAAAGCTTTGGTTTGTAATCACCTAGATTTTTCCATATCCATTTGGATTGGGTTTTAAGGTAAACTTTTCAATAGTCATTCTTGATTCACCATGTTTGTAAACAACCGTTTTAAACTCTTTAATTTTGTTTTGCAAACCGAGAATTTACGCAAGAAGGTCATCTACCGATTCGTTTAATGCTTTTTGTATGCGGAGAAGCTGTTTTGACAATTTAACAACTTAGACTTAGCTTTTGATTTTCCAAGGTGAGAGCGTTAAGTTGCTTTTTATGTTCATGTTTGATTGTTCTAATTGGACAACAAAGCATTCTTGAGGCGGCTAGATCACGATCTGTCTCTAAATATTTTTCGTTTGATGAGATTTTGCAAAGCGGCTTCAAAACCTTTTTCACTGATTTTCTTGAGTTTTGAAAAAGTTGAGTTGCATTTGTAAACATTCAAAGTCCTTGGTTAACGATGCATTTTACTTTTTAAGGATTGATTTAATGCATAGCATTCCTCCATTTTGATTTTATGGTCTTGAATTAACCGAGCAAAATCCGGATGAGGCATCGATCATCTTGTTCAACAGAGTCTCATCATGATCATTCTTTAGATCCTCAAGTACGACCACGGAGTCAATTTGATTATCAAAGGAGACCATAAGGTCATCTTGATCGTCAAATGTAACTCTGAGGTTAACTTGAAAATCATCGAAAGAAGATGTAGAAGACTCATTTTGAGCAGTCGATCCGTGCGGATTCGAATATTGGCGGAGATATGAGTTCGAGATATGATGATGGTTTGTTCGGTGCACGAGACAAGCCATCGATGTCATACTGCTGAGCTGTATCACTCGTGTGCGGCTCATGCATATTAGCCATTAACATAACATTGTTGCATTAGCCTGCAAGTCCTCCATATCATCATCTCGAGTGCATCGCCATAAAGCTCGTTCTTTGTTTGTGAGAGAACCACCGACTTCATCCTTAAGAGCCAAAAGTAAGGCCTCTTTGAAATAAGCACGCCCTAGTCCTTGGCTTTGGGCATGCATTAGCAGTGTCCTTCTCATTGCGGTTGTAGCACCTAAGACCATTTAACCGATTTTGAGCATTTCCTGTTCCACCACTTGAGCTCATTGTTATTCCTACCCACGACATTAAACCCTTGACCACCGCCCATCGGCGACCATAATCACGATTTTGAACTTCAACATGTCCATTGTTCACAATGACTTGAGTCCGTGTGTTAGATGAGGAGCGAATCGATTGTTGGATTTGTTGGTGTAACGGCCAAAAGCATTAGCAATCATCACAAATCCTTGTTGCAATGCTTGAACGGATTTGTTTCCTCGGTCGCTTCAACGACATATGCTTGAGCATTGTTCTTGTATGGAACCAATTGATTTTGTTGAGGTTGAGGTTGTTCTTTGTGAAGGTGTGTTGGAAGCGATTGGTTGAGTTCTTTGGTTGAGAGGATAATTACATTGAGCATATAAGGCAAGTTGTTGATTGTCCGGTTGTATTTGTTTAGCAATTTGAGCACGGAGAATCCTTTCCGATCAACTTCCTTCTCATGAGGCTTCAAGTAATCGTACAACAATCCATAAGTAGAATGATGCATATTCTTCGCAGCGGAGAAAATGACATACTTCTCCCATTCGGACCAAGACTACTCGGGAACTTAGTATTCACCGCAATTCTTGGCATGATGATGTTGTGTTTATCCAAATCATTGATGATGTCGAAAATCGATGATGATATGACTCGAGTGTCTCTCGGTTCAATCATGAAGTGTTCATAAGCCAAGTAGATTTTGGATTCCAAATCCTCCCGATTGAGTACCGATCCTTCCATAAGAAGGCGAATATGATCCCACATTTTTTGTGCGGTCTTTTGAGCATCAACACTACGAAGAATTGGGTTTGGTAATCCTAAGAGGATGTATTCCATTGCAAGTTCATCGACTTCATAGTGTAGAAGTTACAGGGATTTAAATGCAAGCGATGAGCAATGTTGGTTTGTTCATCTCTTGGTGGAGCAGTTGGATCTCCGGGTACAATGACGGTAGGCATCTCAAATGGACCTTCAAGATAACCTTCTTTAAGAACTTTCCATGTGGCTTCTTCGGATCACGTAACCTAAAGAACCTTATCACCCATTGATCGTAGTTTCTGGAGTGAGCATTGGAGGTCTATCAGTGATCCGACTTCATGAATTGATTGTTGGTCGCTTAAAGCTTCACACATCTTTGCAAACCAAGTGGGTTCCTTCATAGTGCTTCGTGATGGATGTTGATTGAAATTGTTTGTGTATGGTAGAGTTTGAAGACTTGGTGGTGGTTGAACCATTTGTGGTTGTGGAATTTCCCAAGTTGTGGAGTATGTTCTTGATTAAATTGTTGTTGATAAATGGCTTGTTGTTGATTCCATTGTTGATGTTGTGGAGTTAATTGTTGTTGTTGTTGATGATTATAAGTGTGAGGGAAATAGTTAGAGTATGGTGGTTGAGACATGATGATAAACTTGTGTGGTAATAATGGATCTTTGTAGTCGAATGAACCTTTGTTGATGAAGTGTCCTTAGGCGTAGAAAAGACAAGAACCAAGTAGCACTTATGCGTAAAAACACCAAAAGTTACGCGTAACAACAAGGAGTTACACGTAGATTTTAGCTTACGCGTAAGTAGGATAAAAGCACTAAAGTTAGGCGTGACAAAAGTTAGGCGTGAAAGTTATGATTACCTTGTCGTAGACCTTAGTTTACGCGTAAAGTGAATCTTATCGTGAGAATTTCTCGCGTAAGCTTATCTTATGCGTAATTTTAGGGTTTTGCCCAAATGATCTTTTACACTTCACGGTGCAAAAGATATCCAAAGTCGACGTATTTTCGGACTTATCCAAGTAAGAAAACACGGATTAAACCGAAAATTGAAGATCAAACCAAGGAACAATCTTCGCGTAATATTAGGGTTTTGATACGCGTGGGATTACTCGTAACTTTGATTACGCCCAAATGTGTTTCTAAACCGGTTTTTGTTATGGAATAGCTTCAATAGTACCAAAAGAACACAAGAGTGTGAATTTTGATGTACCAAAACGGCTAAACAAGGTTCTGCGTAGAAACGACACCCACGAACAAAAAAAGCTTAAAACGTAAATCCACGCGTAAAGTTTGAAACTTTTGCCAAAACAAGTATTTTAACACCTCAAAACATTGAAAGTACAAGAATCTTGGATTAAAAAGTGTAAAAACGAGTTTTAAGATAACCAAAGATAGCGTTATCTCTACGCGTAAGATCCAAAACCAAAACTTCAAAACAAACGAGTACACCCAACTATTTGGCGATTGATACCATTTGTTAGGTCACTAGTTTTACAACACAAGCTTATAAGAGAAGAGATAAGGCGATTGAACAAGTAACCAAGCACACACACACGATAATATGAAACGGTTAGGCGTAATGTATGAGTGAAAGAATAACTTGAACAACCAACCCTCAAATGAGGGTTTACAAGAGTTTATATAGGCAAGGAGCTAGGGCAACACTCCTCTCCTTCCCTATTCCTTATTGGGCTTGGATCAAGCTTATGGGCCTTCTACATAAGCTTGACCTTAAACAAACATAAAGGCCATAATAAAGCTACCTATTACATATGAAATATAAATACTTGAAATACTGTTTAGGAGTGATTCCAACAAAGATTCTAAGAAACATAACTCTATCAAGCTCTTATCAATATTAACATTTAAATCTAACAAAAGTGCAAGATGTATCGTACTTAATCACGAGTAGCACTTAAAGACAATACTTAATTTGCAGCATATAGTTCAAAGATTAAACACAATAAAGATAAATAATTAGTAGCCCTTACTAACAACTTAATGGTAATACTAAGGTTACAACCTATCATAATCTACATCCCAAATGCTTACACTATGGCAAAAACGAATTACCCTTCTCTTAGACATTTCATCGAACACATTTCATGTGACCTCCAAATCACATACCTGTGGTAAACAACAACGTAAGTGAATCAAAAGTATAGAAATCTACATTAAGCTTATTGGAGAAACTAAGTAATGTACCAAAGTACTCACAAGTCATAAAAAATCACATGGTAAACAACATTTGTGATGGGTCTCTAAACTCACTTAACCGTATCCACACTCGATTAAAACAATGGGTCTCTAAGCTCATGATTGTATCCACCACGGTTCCATTAATCCACCGATTAGTTCAATTAAACAAATCAAAACTCAGATCTTTGGCATATAACCAAGGAGAATTACTAAAGATCTATGACATTCAAAATTAGTACACACTATATAAACAACCTCACTTACAAAAACATCAATTTTGCTTGAAATGGGTTTAAAGATATCATACCGTGCACTTATTGCAATTCCTTTCAAACATTTCATCAAACACCATGCACTCTCTAAATCACTTACAAACCTTTGATTTTTTATTTTGAAATTCCTGCACAAACATGTATCACAGAAAAAATGAAACCAATCTTCAGATCTACTACATATAACGACCCTCTTATTCATAATCAATATAAAATTTAGAAGTACCAAATTAACACATCAAATTAAACAAAGGAAGATAAATCAAAACTTACATAAGGCCAACAACGAAAAAATGTCATCGACTCGAGATGTTAGGGTTTGATAAGAATGGTTGAATCAAAGTGATAATCAAAAATGGTAAATGTCGATTTCCGATAAGCCTAGCGGTGTTTCTGTTTTTCTTAGTGCGGGTCTCACATCAAGGTCTAATTGATCGAGACGGTCAAATAAGAGCATGCTTTTGTATCAAGTGGCGCCATCCGTGGGACCAATCACTAAGAACTAGAATGACAAAGCAAAAACCTAAGCCGATCGCATAGTGACCTAGGGAAGAATCGACCAGCGAATCGGCCTTTGGCAGGCTCTGCGGAACAACGGTCGACGACGGAAACCAAGGTCGGGCGGATCTAGTCTTCTGACGGTGGGACCACACGGAGGACAACCCGTATACTCTGACAACCACCGGTAGAGAAGATCACAGGCCTTTTACCACCCCACCCTTTGTGTGCGAAAGCGGACCTCACAAACCCGCGGGCGCGCGAAGAGTGACTTAAATGTGTCAAAACTATAGAGCCTTGGCTGCTCATGCAAGAAGGCGAAAAAGATTTGTCGAGCACAAAGCCCGACTCAGCTTGACCAGTATGAGACATCCCCAGCGTCACGGAGGGCGTGAGAAGGGCCGTCGGCCCAGTGTTACAGTGTCGGAGAGAGTTGTGAGCGATGAACGGTGACCTCGATGTCGGGAGAACCACGAATGATAGACGTACAATGCCAGCGCTAGGCTTGGTAGCGAGGTCCATGTGAGACTTGGGCGGCGACCTCCCAGTAAGCTCTTGAGCTCGGATTACGAGGCGGTCGGGCGCATGGCGCGAAAGAGGAAGCTTCGTCCTCGGTGACTCCTCGGACAGCGAGGGTGAAAATACCTTATTCAAGAAATTTTTATCATAAAAATTAAGTAACTTAGTTTGGGATGCTTTTTGAATGCTTTGAATGTAAATGCATGGCTAGTTGATAAACTCCAGCATGAAGCATTGGTGGTTTTGAAGAGTTGCGGAAGCGTTTCTGAACTTAATTCAAAAGAAGAAGTAAAACCTGTCGAACTTGCGGGGTAAAACATCGCCGAGAGGAATCTACAAGCTTATGTGGGCAGCTACAAAGGCGAATGCATACATGTCAAAGGTTGAGCGACAAGGTCCCAAACCTTTGATGAACTTATGAATACGAGGTCCTTTATCAAGGAGAAGGCTGCTGCGGCGAGACATCAGAAAGGCTACTCGACTATAGGTCCAAAAGCGACTGGAGACAATCCATTGACGAGGTAGCGACCTAATGAGAACTACAGCGGTCGGGGGCGGACGAGAGAATGACAAGTATACCCGTGTAAGACTCAAGGAGATATTACATAGCAGGCGCGAACTTCGAGACCTCACCAATGCTCACCCCAAAAGAGCGGCCGTGGGGAGCGGATCTGCGACTATCATGGAAAGGCCGCCACCGATGAGTGTGTCCAATGCGCCAACTAATTGATAAGCTAGTAAAGAAGCGAGATTGGACCTTTTAGTTAAGAACATCAAGGATGGGAAGATAAGCAAAAGGCGGGAACAAGAAAGAAGCACCCAAAGATGGTGATACCATTTACATGATACAATCATGGCGGCGAAAGACTAAGCGGATCGGTAAAAGTTTTCACTGAGTGAAATTTCTTTCCCATTGGCTGCGGACAAGCGCATGGGTAGAACCTCTTACCATGAAATTAATGCGAGGTCGTATACATTATTTTAGGGATGATTTGAATAACATGTATTATCATTGTTTCAAGCTGCGACACGAGATATGAAGTCGATTAAGCGTGTGGCGTCGTTGGTAGTTTCTGGGAGAAAAGATATGGCCCATGGGGTAAATATGCCTACTACGTCAATGTTGGTAATAAGGAACACTCCGGCTGACTGGATGAACTTTATGGTGATCGGATCCTTACGCCCATGTGGCATTATTGGAAGGTCGGGGATATCGACCATCTGGTAGTCTTGTCTACTGACATGGGATGCTCAAGTTCGGTGGAGGAGGCATTGTTACTCTCTACAATACCACCGTACCACGGATAATATATACGATTATATGAGACGGAACACATCCAAGAACAACCTGACTAAAGTATCAAACACGGGTGTAATCACCTGATTACCCAGGCGAAGTATCGATCGGGGATCGCTATCTCGATAAAGCGGGCGGTAGTGTCATCACTCTCACAAGAATCAAAAATCACATGGTAAACAACATCATGGATGGTCTCTAAACTCACTTAGTTCCATTAAACCGACAATCAAAACTCAGATCTGACGGAAATGACCGGGCTCGGGCCGCAAAGCCATTACGGAGGAAGTACAAACTTGTTAATGATCACGGTATCATCACGAAGTCTATTACCATGGTGGCTTTCCAACGATGATGGTCAAAAGAGCGATGGTAGTTGGCGGATGTCGTGGACTTCACGGATCTCAACAAAGCATGTCGCGGTACTACTGCTACGAGAGATAGATTGGAAGGTAGAATCTTTGTGCGGATACCGGCAAATGTTTCTTAGGCGCATACGTACCAAAATCAAATGGCTAAAGAAGATGAGGAAAAAATGACCTTTACAAGCGGGCGTCTATTGTTATACAAAGATGCCGCTGGCTTGAAGAATCTGACGCCACACTGATTAGTTCCATTAAACCGACAATCAAAACTCAGATCTTTGGGCATATAACCAAGGAGAATTACTAAAGATCTATGACATTCAGGATAAGTCACTCTCCCTCTTCAAAACAAGAAGTGTACAAAAAGGAGACTTTATTTGGACTACAGGCGAAGAAGCTTTTATACGACTTAAACAACACATAGCGGTGCTCCCAGCTAGTCGCGCCCGCCAGAAGAATTATTATGTGCCTTGCGACTCATGGGCGGTCGATCAATTACTCTTGATGGATAGGAATTTAGTACAAACACGGTATATTTTGTAAGCAAAGCACTCAAGCGGAGGTTAACTATAGCGCAATGGAAGTTGGTCTTGGCAGTATTCGCCGCCAAGGCTGCCCAGTACTCAGAAGCACATAGTGATCATGAACCCAACCTATCAAGCAAGTCATCTCAGCAAGCGCGCCGGGGCGACTACAGTGGGTGTGTTGCTGAGTGAGCATAACATCTCACATACCACGTCTGCGGGTAGGCGGATACTAGAGACTTCATCATCGAAAACCCGGTCTTGATGATGCACCTGGCGAGGTGGAACTACAAGAACCATGGATCCTATTCACGGATGGATCTTCATGCGTGGATGGGTCGGTGAGCCTTATCCTCGCAGTCGAGACGGATGGAATTCACTTACGCATTGCGTTTGAATTCTGACCACAAACAACGAGGCGGTATGAAGCCACGATTCTTTGGATTCGCATTGCGGCTCGAATGGGCATCTCGCCTAGAAACAAGCGTAGATTCGGTTAGTAGCCAACCATGTGTTGGCGAATATGTAGCTAAAGAGAAAACATGGTTCAATACCTCGACAAGACCAAGTCACTAATCGAGGTTTCGGGGTTTACCATCGAACAAGTTCTAGAGGAGAAAGCGAGCGGATGCAGCGGATTGCATCCACAAGCTTTGCTTTTCAAAACAAGTGGTGGAGACTCTTAGAGCAAGTCCATCTCGAGATGGAGATATCTCTGATGATAGAGGAGCAAGGTCCTACATGGATAACTCAATCGTCGAGTTTATAGCAAGACATCTTGCCCGGGAGCGAAGGGCGCAAGCGAATCGTCGCACATCACAGGTTTGAACTTGAGATGGTATATTATATGGCGTTCATTTCTACAACCATGGCTTTGATGTGGAACCTTCATGATTCGTACTCTACAGAGATCTCGCGGTTCATGCGGTATCGCTCGGGACCACGGTCCGTTGTAGCCGCAGCACGGTCGGGATACTGCGGCCTCGATGCGTGCCGTGGCGGGTTTGATAAAAAGTGTGGCGACGCCAGGTTCATAGACCATCCGCCCGACCTAGCGGGGAGCTAACACCTATTACGTCGCCATGGCCATTCTATAAATGGGGTATCGACATTGGGGCCGCTTCTGTTGCTTGCGGGGTGAAATTCCTTATTGTGGCTATAGACTATTTCACTAAGTGGATTGAGCAAAAGCGGTCGTGACTATCACGGTGTCGAGTAAAGCGATTTGTTTGGGAGAATATCATTTGCCGTTTCGGATTACAGAAATCATTCGGACAATGGAAAACAATTACGTGACAATTCCTTTCAATGTGTTGTAGAAATTGATTTTTTATGAATCTTGTGAAAAAGCTTTATGATTGAAGAATTGAAATTGGACTTGCCTATATTAGTGACCAATCACAAAAATGAAAGGATACTACGATGCTAAAGTTGAAGCACCTCATTACGACCGAGGCGACTTTGTATATCGGCCAATGATCACGAGCCATCTGAGAAGATCGGGAAAACTTGGACCGAAGTGGGAGGGACCTTATGAGGTCATTGAAGAATTAAGAATGGACTTGTACTTGCCTATATTGTGACCAATCACGTGACACATCGAATATTAATGGCATGAGGTGCTTTAAAGGGTAGTACAAAACTCTTGTTTATTATATTTAATAGATATATGTTAGGATTTAGTAAATCCGGTTATTAAAGTGTCGGTCACCTCACACCATGTATGTAATCGTTAGAATGCTAAATAGTCATAGTTATTTAATGTTAGGTAGTATTTAGTTAAGTAACACCATGGAGGAAGGATGGGTAACCACTAAATAATTAGATTGAGTAAGAGGGTTGCAAACCCGTAACATCGGATCATGCCTCCTTGTTAAACACCTTATTCTCGAGGCGTTGGAATAAGTTCAATGCATCCAGATGGATGCGCAACAATACCTGCTTGTCTTGCGTTCTTTACTCACTGTATGCAGATCTACTACATATAACGACCCTCTTATTCATAATCAATATAAAATTTAGAAGTACCAAATTAACACATCTTTACTCACGTTATGCGATCCACACCCGTGAAGATAAATCAAAACTTACATAAGGCCAACAACTAAAAAATCATCGACTCGCCTTGACAAAAGGAAATTTCATTATGGACCACAAGTTCATACGAAGGATATCTAAAGATCTATTTTCCTTCGTCCTTCTTCTTTGCAAGCCTCATGGCATGGGATTCTAAGGAAGCTTTCAAAGGTTTCCTTCTCAAGCGCAAGGGGTTCGGATATGCGTGGGCGAGCAAAGATAGGCACTTCATTTGTCTGCGTCGGGGCTTCAAAAGTAGTCGGTGTGACACGCATCATCGACAAGGTGTCGGGCGGTTAACCCCTCATAATCAAACCTATGGGATAATCTGGTCGCGCTCCAAGCTGGGCAATCACGAGGCTCCAAGACTTCATCTTCTCCATCATGACCCGGATCATCATAAGCTCATTATACGGGCACTGTGCGGCGAGCCGCTGTCAGCGGGCCGCTCATAAGCTCTTATAGCCTCCGCCTTGCCCGCCAGCATGGCTGAACAACACCCCAGAGGTGTCTCTCGGGTTCCAAAGTATTAAGGCGCCAAGGCGCAAGAACAAGTTTTTGATGACTGCGCATTGGGATCACTCCTAAACTAGATTTCAAGTGTTAGTAATTAAATGTAATAGTTAGCAATTATGGCCTTTATGTTTGTTATTAAGCTAAGGCTTATGTAGAAGACCATAAGCCTTGGCCCAAGCCCGTAAGAAGGAAGGTTGCTAGAAGTGTTGCCCTGGCTCCTTGCCTATAAATACCCTCCACCTCCCAAGTGTAGAGGTTGGAGCTCATAATAAGACTTTTACTTTCTCTCTAAGTGGGTGTGTTTGTGATAGTGTTCATCCGATCACTTCTTATCTATTTCTTCTATTGATGCTTGTGTTATAAACAAAGTGACCTAGATGGTATCAATCGCCAAATAGTTGAAAAGCTTTTGTTTTGAAGTTATTTGGTCTTCAGTGTCAGTTCATAAACTTTGTCGCATAAAACTCATTTTACACTCCAATCCAAGATTCTTGTACTTTCAACGTTTTAGGTGTTAAAATATACATTTTGGCAAAGTTTTAAACTTTACGTGTATTCATTGTTTTAAGCTTGGTTTTATCGCGTGTTCATCTCTACAGCGTCGCGTCTAGTTTTGGATCATCAAGTTTCAACTTTTGTGTTATTTTGGTGATATTGAAGGCATTTCATCACAAAAATACGGTTTAGAAACATCTTTGGTAGAAATCTTTTGGTTAATTTCTCAGGCGTAAGCAAACCTAATCTTACGCGTAAGATGTTAGGGTTTGATCTTACATTTCTTGGCTTACTCGGTGATTTTCTTGCTTGGATAAGCAGAAAACACTTGACTTTGCATATCTTTTACCTTTGTGATAGTGTAAAGTATTTTTTAGGCAAAGCCTAATTTTACGCATAAGCAAACTTCGCGTAGAACACTTCGGCAAGTATTTTCTTACGCTAAGCCTTGTCTCACTAAGTTCCTAAACCTATAACCTTTCTCTCTCTAACTTTCGATTCATAACTTTAGTGTTTCTCAATTCTTACTGCGTAAGCTAATCCTCTGCGTAAATATTGTTTTCTGGCGTAAGTTTGGTGTTTTTCGCCTAAGTATTACTTTGCCTACACTTGGTTTCTATGCCTAAGGATACTTCATCAACAACGTTTCATTCGACTACAAAGATCCATTTTACAACACAAGTTTTCAACATGTCTCAACCTCCATACTCTAACTACTTTCCTTACACTTATAATCAACAACAACAACAACTAAGTCCACAATCAACAATTTAATCAACAACAACAAATTTATCAACAAGAATGGTTGAATCAAAGTGATAATCAAAAATGGTAAATGTCGATCGAGGGTGAGTATACACTATATTCAAGACAATTTTATCATAAACATTGAACATCAATTTGGGATGCTTTTTGAAATGGGAATGTCGATAGATTATCATACCGGATGATTTGAATTGCATGTATCCTCATTAATGTGTTGTCAGAAATTGATTTTTTATGAATCTTGTGAAAAAGCTTTATGATGAAGAATTAAGAATCGTCTTGGAAGGTCCATTTTAGATGCCTATTCTCGTTACAGGAGATCCAAATGTTGTTCCACGAGATGATCTCACAAACATTGCAAGCTATTCTTGACCTTTACGGTGATGAGCGTCTATACTCTGACAGGCGATGAGCTAGCAATGCAATATATCATTTTGGGATTACCTAATCCAATCATTGATGTTGATGCTCAAAAGAACAAAAGCAATGTGGGAACATATTCATCTTCTCATGGAAGCCTTGAACTCAATCAAGAGGATATGGAATCCAAAATTTACTTGGCTTATGAACACTTCATGATTGAACCGGGAGAGACATTAAGTCATACCATCATCGATTCTCAAACATCATCAATGACTTGGATAAACATAACATCATTATGCCAAGAATTGCGATCAACACTAAGTTGCTAAGTAGTCTTGGTCACGATTGGGAAAAGTATGTAATTTTCATCTGTCAAGCAAAGAATCTTCATCATGTTACATACGGTTGTTATGCGACTATTTGAAGCCTCATAAAAAAGTTGATAAAGAAGGATTATCCGTGGTCAATGTTCACCTTCATCCGGACAATCAACAACGCTTTATGGGCTCGAACTAGTTATCCTCCTCAACTCCTCGACCTCTCTTGCGAATTACACCATATGATCCGTCGCGTAACAATCTCAACAAACTCAATTGGTTCCATACAACAACAACAACAATGATCAAGCATTTCTGATGAAGCTAATGAGGACTCGGATGCTTTCGATGCATTGCAACAAGGATTTGTTATGATTGCTAAAGCTTTTGGCGTTATACAAACAAATCCAACAATGCGATTCGTTCCTCATCAAACACAAGGAATCGGTGTATGAACAATGGGCGAGTTGAATTCGAATCATGGTTATAATTAAATCGGATGGGGGTGGTCAAGGTTTAATGCTATGGTAGTGATTAGCTCGAGCGGTCTATCTTTTATTAGTCAACCACTTGATGGTCAACCATAAAAAGTGAACGACTTAGAGCAAATGCAATTAAGTCGGAGGAGTTTAGTGTTTCCCGGGTGTTAATGGCATGAGGTGCTTTAAAGGGTAGTACACATGCACCTCTAAATCACTTACAAACCTTTGATTTTTATTTATATTTAATAGATATATGTTAGGATTTAGTAAACCAGCTTATTAAAGTGTCGGTCACCAAGTATGTAATCGTTAGAATGCTCAGTAGTAGTTATTTAATGTTAGTAGTATTTAGTTAAGTAACACCATGGAGGAATAAGCTAACAACTAAATGTATTTAAAACAATTAAATGATACAAAGAGCAAACAAACAACGACTCGGATGATGATGTAATACGTAATAAATGAACTGCGATCCAAGTCTTGGGTTCGATTCCACTTCAGTTTTGCTTTTTTCTTTTTCTTTTTTTTTCTTTCTTTTACAAGCTAGAAAGGGAATGCAAGTTAAGACTTTTACCGACTTATGTTTCATTTATATAACGAACAAACAACACAAATCTAAGCTAAAACAGGGTCCATGGTATTTGTTATTATGATGAATAGGAAGAAAAGTAGACTAAAAAAAACTATCAAAGCCAAATTTAACAAATGAAAACTAACGATAAAGTCAAACAATTTAATTTGCACTTGAATGCAACCTATTTCAACCACAAGAATGGGTCAAAATAGATTATGAACCACAAAAAAAAACTAATTCAAGCAGTTGAAACCAAAGGACATTTGGGCGTGAGATATACAAGCTATAAAGCTACAAAAACCACTAACAACTCCTACAAGTTAATAAAGTTAATCACGAGGGTGGAGCTTCCGCATAATAATGTATCACGTAAAAATGAAACCAATCTTCAGTTCCCTAAACCTATAACCTTTCTCCTAAACCTATAACCTATAGTTATATGCCCCACTTAAGCATGGTTTGAAGCATGGTTTGAAAAGAAGGTGAATGAGGGGCTGCTAAGGGGCAGTACTGCTTTCTGCGATGGATCAAAAGCAGAGACAACGGTGGGGGTCTTTGCTTGCTAAAATAAGTTATTACACTAATCCAAGAACACCAAATAAGCCTAACGTCTGACCATGCTATAAACTAATGTACTACATATAATTCACCCTCTTATTCATAAATCAATATAAATTTAGAAGTACCAAATTAACACATCAAATTAAACAAAGGAAGATAAATCAAAACTTACATAAGGCCAACAACTAAAAGCTAGGTCTTACTTCATTTCCTTGTTGTGCTTCTGTGTGAGATAAAAGCACAAGTTGGCATGAGCCCATATGGGTTGTGGGGAGGGCGGCTTGGTTATCGTGTGTGTAAAGGATGGGATGGAGGTTGAGTGTAGCAGGAAAAGTGTTGGGTGGGTTTGAGTGTGTCGGTGAGATGGGAGGGAAAGTGGTGATGGGGGTTAGGTTTTATAGCAGGTGAAGGTGGGAAAAAAGGGGAAAGGTTTATTAAAAAGAAGTGTAAAAGGGTTTTGTGTTTGTGAAATCCAATATGTTACAAATGGTATCAAGAGCCATGGTTTGATCATCTCTCTTTTGGATCATTTCTTGTGTTAAAGTTTTGATTTTGAGTGTATTTTGTGTTTAGAATCATTGTAAGTGCTTGGGTCTTGATTTGGAAAGCTTGAATCACCGTGGTTGGGTTAGTTTTGGATTTAAAAGTGTTGCTTTTGAACTTTTCTAGCTAGCGACTTGAGTCTCGGAATAGTATTCTTGGTAGCGATTTGCTTCTTTATTATTCAAATGACTTGTTGTTGTTGTGGTAGCGACTTGAGCACTAGCGACTTGTCTTTTGAGACAAAGCGACAAATAGTACAAAGTAGTGGTTGTACCATTTCGATAGCGACTTGTCAACGTAGTGACTTGTCTTCACGATTTTCAGCGACTTGACTTTGTTGTGGGTAGCGACTTGTGCTCTAGCGACTTGTCTTTTGAGACAAAGCGACATATAGTACAAAGTAGTGGCCGTACTGTTCAGTATAGCGAGTTGTTCTTTAGCGACTTGCCCATTTAGCGAGTTGTTCTTTAGCAACTTGCCCACTTAGCAAGTTGTTCTTTAGCGACTTGTCTACTTAGCGAGCTGTTACTTTAGCGACCTGTGTCTAGCGACTTGTATCACAGTGACTTGTGCTTTTAGCGAGTTGTTACTTAGCGACTTGGTGACTTAGCGACTTGTCCTCAAGGTTTATAGCGACTTGGTTGATTATTGTTTCTGATACGGTTTTCTCTTGATTTAGTAAAATCCCGTGAAAGAATCTATTTACTGGTTTAATCATAGAGTTATAAAATCCCGTGAAATCTGTAATCATGTCTACCAACGTGCCTACAATCATCTCTTCATGGTCGAGGACATTCAGCGGTGGATCGGATACTCGTCCACCTATGCTTGGATGTAATTGACTATGACTCATGGGCTCAACGAATTGGGTTGTATTGTTTGGGAATGGAAAATGGGGTTAACATTCTCAAATCAATTGATGAAGGACCTTATCGATTGAAACTACGAGAGACACACTTGAAGCTGCTGCGGATGGTACAGGTGATCTTAGGTGTGGACGGACCAAAGAAGTATGATGAGCTCGGTGATAAGGAGAAGAAGAGATACGATCGTCGATATCGTGGCTTCAAACATTATACTTAAGGGTCTTCCAAAAGACATCTACAAGTTAATCAATCACAACACTGAAGCTAAAGGCGGTTTGGGACAATGTCAAGATGCTTCTCTCGGTTCTAAATTAACTAAAGAAGGCAGAGAATCTCAAGCTGTATGATGACTTTGAGCACTTCAAGATGAAACCGAGGAAAGTGTCACTTGAATATTATGTGAGGTTCCACAAGCTTGTGAATGACATGAGGAATATCAAAATGACTATGCCAAATATTCAAACTAAACTCAAAGTTTGTGAACAACATGAATCCCGAATGGCAAAAATTTGTCACTTGATCAAGTTAACTAAGGGTTTGAGGAACACTAACTATGAACAATTGTATGCATTCACCGCTCGAATGAGAGACATGCTATGTTTGAACGAATGATTCTTGAATAGTTCAAATCTAAACAGGAGAAGCAAGTTCATCAAATGATTCAATGCCCTTTTACACCAATGTAGGAATTACCACCAAAGCTTCTCAAGTCATACCAATGGGTAACGGTAACCACAAACTCATTCCTCGATCCGAGGTATCAACCCTCGACAGATTCTTGGAACAAGTTGCTCATCAAGTGGCTCTAATGGTTGAACAAAACACGAACTTTACCCCACCTTCCAACAATCAACTCAGATCAGCTTCTAATCTCCACAATCATGCTACCATAAGAGAAGGAAAGGTAGTAGTGCAAAATATGCAAGGAAGGCAAAATGCGTACCTTCCACATAATGAGCAAGGTAATGTTGGAGCTGAATATGGGAATCTTGGCGGTGGTGGTAGATATATGGTAATCGAATCGTGGAAGGAATGTAAATCAAGGACAAGGAAAGTCAATCAAGTTTTACAAGCGTGGTGGTGAAGGACATATTACGAGAACTGCGCACATCTCCAAAATGCCCTCAAAATGCGAGTATTTCAAGGACAAGATCTCATTGGTACAAGCTCGGGGCAGATGGAGCGGTTTTGGATGAAGAATAGTTGTTGTTTCTTCGAGGAAATGCCAAAACCTATGATGCCGATGTGGATGAGCGACCAATTCAGAAATAGGTCACAATCATCAAAATGCCTTTCAAGTTCTTGTTGTGATGCATTTGACTCGATGTCGATGATGAACCTAATGCCCATACAATCTTCATGGCTAGCATTTCACCTATGGTCTCTCCAAAGGTCTCATCACCACAACAGTCGGTCCATCCAAAGATTCAATCATTTCGAGGTATTAAAACTATATGATAAAGTTGATGAGCAAAAGATACATAACGGTACAATCTCATGAAACTAATGAATCGAGATATTGATAATGTGGGTAATAGTAATATTGTCCCATATGATCAATATGTGATACAAAGTGAAAGTGAGATCGTACCAAGTGATGCATCTTCTGCGGTCGATGACTATGTTTTTATGAATACACCGCATGTGCCCCGATGATTCTGCTATCTACGAATCAATGCCTATAAAGAACAAGTTGCTATTTATGAACAATGTGCTAAGTTTGAGTTAACTACCCGTGAGCGTGAAATGGATAACCAAATGCATTACAATTATTAGAAAAAGTAATTTTAGAGAAGAAGTGTTAAAACAAGAGTTAAACTCCTTACAAGAAAAGCTTTCTAAAACTGTTAAGCAAAAGCAAGAACTTCAAGATAATGTTAAAGTGCTTAAACAAGAATTTAATGCTAAGGAATCAAAACTTTTGAATGACTTTTCTGATGACGTATAGTCCGCATTCGGGTCATGAACCCGACCAATGGACGCTACTAACACTCGAGCCCAGTACGAGTGGGCTAACACGGTAACGGTTTAGGCTTACGAAGGCCCAAACCCAAAGTTATTTATGGTCTTGATATCGGATATCTCTTATTTATGGGATATGCATCAACCAACCGACTTAGGCGGGATACGCCGAAGGTTGTGGAACACGAACCAACAAGGATTTCGTGTGTATATAAAGGGCATCTCGGCCCTCATTAAAGGTACGATCACAAAACCCAACTCTCCACTAAACCCTAAAACCGATTACTTACTCTCGCATGGGAGGATAATCGTGGAGACAATCCCACGATAAGCCTAACGGTGTTTCTTTTCTTAGTGCGCAGGTCTCAAGCATCAAGGTCTAATTGATACGAGAACCGAGTCCAAATAAGGAACGCCCAACTTTTGTATCAACAAGTGGCGCCATCCGTGGGACCAATCACTAAGAACTAGAATGACAAAGCACAAAACCTAAGCCGGCGATCGCATAGTGACCTACAAGGAAGAATCGACCAGCGAATCGGCCTTTAAGCAGCCTCGAACAACCAAGCGACCCGAAACCAAGGTCGGGCCCAGATCTAGTCTTTACGATGGGACCACACACGGGACAACCCATACCACTACGACAACCACCGGTAGCAGAAGATCCACAACGCCCCTTTTACCACTCCCCACCAATCGGTGCGAAGCGGACCTCACAAACCCGCCAGCGCGCCAAGTGACTTCGTGTCTCAAAACTATGAAACCTTGCGCCCCTCATGCAAGAGGAAGAAAAAGATTTCGAGTCGAGCACGCAAGCCCGACTCAACTTCGACCCGTAGTATGAGACATCCCATCGCGTCACCGGAGGAGAGCGTGAGAAGGACGGCCGTCGGCCCCAAGGTTTACCAAAGATCGGGAGGAGAGTTGTGAGCGATGAAACGGTGACCTACGATGTCCGGGAGAACACGAAGATGATGGACGGCGTGCAATGCCCACGCTAGGCTTGGTAGCCGCAGGTCCATGAGACTTGGACGACGACACTCCCAAGTGAAAGCTCTTGAGCTCGGATTACGAGGGCGGTCGGCGCAAGCGCCGAAAGAGGGAAGCTCGTCCTCCGTGACTCCTCGGACAACGAGGACGGAGAAACATGACACCGAAGTCCGAGAGAAGATATCGCGACCGGAGGACGAAGATATGTCTCTTCCTAGCGCCGCCAAAAGGTGGATCGTTTACTCGGCGCATCGACAATTTTTCGAAGATAAGATAAGGCGCATGCCCGCCAATGTGAAAACCTATGATGGAAGAGGTGATCCGGACGATCACCTAAAAATTTCGTGTCACCGCTACCATCGAAAATTGGCCACAACTTGTATGGTGCCACATGTTCAATTCCACATTAGTGGAAATGCGCAAACCAGTTCAATAAACTCCCGCGAAGCATTGGTGGTTTTGAAGAGTTGCGGAAGGCGTTTCGCTGAACTTAATTCAAAAGAAGAAGTGCGCCAAAAACCCCGTCGAACTTGCGAGGGTAAAACATCGCTGAGGGAATCTACAAGCGCTTATGTGGAACGCTACAAAGACGAATGCATACATGTCAAAGGTTGAACGACAAGGTCCCCCAAACCTTTGATGAACTTATGAAACGCACGAGGTCCTTTATCCAAGGAGAAGCTGCTGCGGCAGACATCAAGAAAGGCTACTCAAACTATAGGTCACAAGAACAGCCTAGGAGACAATCCATTGACCAGAGTAGCAACCGCAACAAGAACTACCGCGGTCAGGGGAGCGGACGAGAGAATGACAAGTATACCCCGCTAACCAAGACTCCAAAGGAGATATTCGCAACGGAAGGCGCGAACTTCCCGAGACCCCCACCAATGCTCACCCCAAAAGAGCGGCACGTGGGGAACGGATGCTGCGACTATCATGGACAGAAGGGCCACACCACCAATGAGTGTGTCCAATTGCGCCAACTAATTGATAAGCTAGTAAAAGAAGGCAGATTGGACCTTTTAGTTAAGAACATCAAGGATGGGAAAGATAAGCAAAGGCGGGAACAAGAAAGAAGCACCCAAAGATAAAGTCGATACCATTTACATGATACAATCATGGCAACAAAGACTAGGCGTAAGGTCGGTAAAAAGTTTTCCGTGGAAGTGAAATTTCTTTCCCCACCTTGGCATGCGGACAACGCATGGGTAGAACCTCTTACCATCGAAATTAATGCAGGGGTCACGATATCCACCGCATGTATGTTGATGGAGGGGCATCCGCAGATATAATGTATGAACATTGTTTCAAGCGATCGCGACCGAGATATGGTCGCTTAAGCCCGCCATGACGTCGTTGACCGGTTTTACGGAGAAAAGATATGGCCCATGGGGTAAATATGCCTACTCGCCAATGTTGGTAATAAGGAACACCCACGACGTACCGGATGAACTTTATGGTGATCGATCCTTCGCCATACAATGGCATTATTGGAAGGTCGGGGATATCGACCATACGCGTGTGTATCGCTTCACAACACATGGGATGCTCAAGTTCCGGTGGAGGAGGCATTGTTACTCTCTACAATACCACCGCACCACCGGATAATATAACACGATTATATATGAGACGGAACACATCCAAGAACAACACGCAACTAAAGTATCAAACACGAGGGTCGCAATCCACCACGATTACCCAGAGCAAGAAGTATCGATCGGGGATCGCTGTCCGATAAAGGCGGGGCCGTGTGCGCACTCTTGCAAAAGAATCGGATATCTTTGCATGGGAACCAAAGCACATGATGGTGTGCCACGCTCGATTACGAATACAAGTTGAGAATCAAACAAGGATACTCCCGGTCTGACAGAAGAAGCGCGACCGGGCTCCAGAGCACGCAAAAGCCATTACGGAGGAAGTACACAAACTTGTGGATGCGGTATCATGCGAGAAGTCTATTACCATGGCCGGCTTTCCAACCCAATGATGGTCAAAAGAGCGATGGTAGTTGGCGGATGTCGTGGACTTCACGGATCTCAACAAAGCATGTCCACAAGATCGCTACCCACTACCGAGATAGATTGGAAGGTAGAATCTTTGTGCGGATACCCACTTAAATGTTTCTTAGACGCATACAAAGCGTACCACCAAATCCAAATGGCTAAAGAAGATGAGGAAAAATGACCTTCCATACAAGCCAAGGCGTCTATTGTTATACAAAGATGCCCTTTGGCTTGAAGAATCTGAGCGCCACCTACCAAATTGGTAGATAATGCATTTGAAAAAAATGGGCCGCAACCTAGAGGTTTATGTTGACGACCTTGTCATAAAAAGCCATACTGAGGATGAATTGGTGCGCGACATTGAGGAAACATTTAAGACACTACGAGAGATCAACATGAAGTTAAATCCTAAGAAATGCACCTTTGGCGCTACAGAAGGCATGTTCCTTGGATATTTGATAGAGCCCGATGGCATTAAACCGTGTCCAGAAAAAACGAAGGCTGTCATCCAACTTCCTTCACCACGCACGTTGAAAGAAGTCCAGTCTCTGAATGGAAAATTAGCCGGTTTGAACAGATTCTTGTCCAAATCAGCAGATAAGTCACTCCCCCTCTTCAAAACGCTTAAGAAGTGTACAAAAAAAGGAGACTTTATTTGGACTACGAAAGCGTAAGAAGCTTTTATACTGACTTAAACAACACATAGCGACAGCTCCCACGCTAGTCGCGCCCGCCTGTGGGAAGAATTAATTATGTACTTATCTGCGACTCATGGGCGGTCGATTATGCTACTCTTGATGGATAGGAATTTAGTACAAACACCGTATATTTTGTAAGCAAAGCACTCAAGAAAGCGGAGGTTAACTATAGCGCAATGGAGAAGTTGGTCTTGGCATTAGTATTCGCCGCCAAAAGGTCGCAGTACTTCCAGCGCACCCTATAGCGGTGATCATAGACCAACCTATCAAGCAAGTCATCTCCAAACCCGACGCATCGGGCGACTACTAAGTGGAGTGTGTTGCTAGGTGAGCATAACATCTCCTACATACCACGTCTTTGCGGGTAAGGCGGATACTAGCGACTTCATCATCGAAAAACCAGTGCGATGATGCACCTTCACAAAGCGAGGTGGAACTACAAGAACCATGGATCCTATTCACGGATGGATCTTCATGCGTGGATGGGTCGGCGCGAGCCTTATCCTCACGAGTCCGACGGAATGGAATTCACTTACGCATTGCGTTTTGAATTCTGACCACAAACAACGAGGCGTAGTATGAAGCCACGATTCTTTGGATTACGCATTGCAAATCGAATGGGCATACGCAACCTAGAAGCAAATGTAGATTCCTGGTTAGTAGCCAACCATGTGTTGGGCGAATATGTAGCTAAAGAGAAAACATGGTTCAATACCTCGACAAGACCAAGTCACTAATCCGAGGTTTCGACGGGTTTACCATCAAACAAGTTCCTAGAGGAGAAAGCGAGAAGCGGATGCAGCGACAAGATTGCATCCACAAGCTTTGCCGTCAAAACAAGTATTGGTGGAGACTCTTAAGAGCAAGTCCATCTCGAGAGATGGAGATATCTCTGATGATAGAGGAGCAAGGTCCTACATGGATAACTCCAATCGTCGAGTTTATAAGCAAGGCATCTTGCCCGGGAGCGAAGAACGGCGCCCACGAATACGTCGCACATCACGTAGGTTTGAACTTGAGATGGTATATTATATCGGCGTTCATTTCTACAACCATGGCTTTGATGTGAACCCTTCAAGCGATTACGACTCGAGAGATCTCGCGGTTCATGCAAGATGCACTCAGGACCACGGTCCGTTGTAGCACGCGCCACGGCCGGATACTACCGCCTACGATGCACCGTGACGCTGGATTTGATAAAAAGTGTGGCGATCGCCAAGTTCATAGACCCATCCACGCCACCACAACAGAGCTAACACCTATTACGTCGCCATGGCCATTCTATAAATGGGGTATCGACATTGCGGGGCCCTTCCACATGCTGCGTTAGGGACCGAAATTCCTTATTGTGGCTATAGACTATTTCACTAAGTGGATTGAGGCAAAGGCGGTCGTGACTATCACGGTGTCGGTAAAGCGATTTGTTTGGGAGAATATCATTTGCCGTTTCGGATTACAGGGAAATCATTCGGACAATGGAAAACAATTACGTGACAACCCTTTCAAGGAATGGTGCGAGAAACTAAATATTGCACATCACACTTGCGTCGATTAAACACCCACAAACCAATGGTTTGGTCGAGCGTGCAAATCGTAGTGCGGGTGAAGGAATTAAAGCACGCTTAGACAAACACAAAGGGAGGTGGGTGGAGGAATTATCGCATGTTTTGTGGGCGCACCGCACGACAATCAAAATTAGCACGTGAGACACTCCCTTTTCTCTTGTCTATGGGACAGAAGCCGTCATACCGGCCGAAATTGGGATGCTAACTATTCGTACTCATCAAGTTAATGTCACAACCAATGACGATGAGCGGCATATAGACTTGGACTGTTGGAAGAAAGGCGCGAATGCGCATGCTATATGTGAGGCGAGAGCTAAGTCAAAATGAAAGGATACTACGATGCTAAAGTTGAAGCACCTCATTCGACTGAGCGACTTTGTATATCGCGCCAATGATGCGAGCCATGCAGAAGATACAGGAAAACTTGGACCGAAGTGGGAGGGACCTTATGAGGTCATTGAAGCATTAGGAAAGGGCAAGTACAAGCTGCGTGACATGGATGGTCGTGAGCTACAACGCACATGGAACATTTGCAATCTCAAACGATGTTATCTTTAGGAAAGGATACGGCCAATAAGACGGACACCCCACACTTTAGTAAAGTGCTCAATAAGTATCCGTGTATTTACATTCTGCTTTACTTAGGCAAATGTCTTTTTTCTTTTACAAAACTTGCAAGTATTAATAAAGCGTCGCGGTTTCTAGCTAACTCCGCGACACATTTCACTTTGTTATTTACATATTATTTATGTCTCGACATTGTTATTATATTATCTTTTGCCTACATGGCGTGCATGCACTTACTAACACCCACGATGGTAAAAGGATGAGTAAACCTACTAAATAATTCGTTGAGTAAGAGGGTTGCAAACCCATCAACATCGGATCATGCCTCCTTGTTAAACACCTTATTCTCAAGACGTTGGAATAAGTTCAATGTGCATCCCACGATGGATGCGCAACAATGCACACCGTCTTGCGTTTAACAAACTAGGAATCAAGACTCTTGACTCCTTGATATGATATTCTGATCTGACGCATATCACACCATACGATTATGATACAAGTACTTAGAAATTATGTTTCAAGTACATTAAATCATGATTTTCATACACGATTATGGACTTCATATACTATTCGCGTTTATATAACCGTTTGATTCTTAGACAACGTGGGCGTTTTTATGCAAAGATGATAACTAAGTACAAACATTATAATCGCAACCACATTCGATAAAACATATGGATCAACACACCTTCAACAAAAAGGAAATTTCATTATGGACCACAAGTTCATACGAGAAGGATATCTACAAAGATGCTATAGCCTATATACTATTACAACGCCTAAGATGTGAGCTCTCAACACGCAGCGCGGCGTCCCGGCCTCTTTAAGTCTCATCAGCGGATCGAATCACGGCGCGATACCGTTGCCACACTAACAGGTACCCGTCGGATCTCGGGAGATCTACTGCGCCAAGACCACAAAGATTGGCCTTTCCTTCACGTCCTTCTTCTTTGCAAGCCTCATGGCATGGGATTCTAAGGAAGCTTTCAAAGGTTTCCTTCTCAAGCGCAAGGGGTTCGAGGATATCGCGTGGGCGAGCAAAGATAGGCACTTGCACCGTGCACGGGCTTCAAAAGTAGTCAGTGGCGCACGCATCATCGGCAAGGTGTCGGGCCAAGGTTAACCCTCCATAATCAAACCTATGGGATAATCCCGGTCGCGCTCCAACTGGGCAATGAGGAAGCTCCAATGCTTCATCTTCTCCATCGCAATGACGGATCATCATAGGCACGCTCATTATACCCGGCACTGTGCGGCAGTAATCATCAATGTGCCACTCATGAAGCTCTTCTATAGCCTCCGCTTGCCACGCCAACGCCAAGACAGAACAACACCCAAGGTGTCTGCCACCTCTCGAGTTTCCAAAGTATTAAGGCGCAAGGCGCAAAGAACAAGTTTTTGATGACTACACTGCATGTTGGAATCACTCCTAAACTAGATTTCAAGTGTTAGTAATTAAATGTAATAGTTAGCTTAATTATGGCCTTTATGTTTGTTATTAAGCTAAGGCTTATGTAGAAGGGCCATAAGCCTTGGCCCAAGCCCATAAGAAGGGAAGGTTGCTAGAAGTGTTGCCCTAGCTCCTTGCCCTATAAATATTCATGTAAACCATCCTTAGATGGTTGGTTGTTCATTTATCTCATTCACTTTACGCATAACCTTTCTTTACTCTTAGTCGTGTGTTTGTGATAGTGTTCATCCGATCACTTCTTATCTATTTCTTCTATTGATGCTTGTGTTATAAACAAAGTGACCTAACAGTGGTATCAATCGCCAAATAGTTGGGTGAAAAGCTTTTGTTTTTGAAGTTATTTGGTCTTACGCGTAATCAGTTCATAAACTTTGTCACGCATAAAAACTCATTTTTTACACTTTCCAATCCAAGATTCTTGTACTTTCAACGTTTTAGGTGTTAAAATATACATGTTTTGGCAAAAGTTTTAAACTTTACGTGTATTTCATTGTTTTAAGCTTGGTTTTATACGCGTGTTCATCTCTACCGAACGTGTCTACAAGTTTTGGATCATCAAGTTTCACGCTTTTGTGTTATTTTGGTGATATTGAAGTCGTTTCATCACAAAAATCTGGTTTAGAAACATCTTTGGGCAGAAATCAGTTTTTGGTTAATTTCTACGCGTAAGCAAACCCTAATCTTACGCGTAAGATATTCGTGGTTTGATCTTCTGTTTCTTGGCTTACTCGGTGATTTTCTTGCTTGGATAAGCCTGAAAACACTTCGACTTTGCATATCTTTTACACTGTGATAGTGTAAAGTATTTTTTGGGCAAAAGCCTAATTTTACGCATAAGCTTAAACTTACGCGTAGAACACTTTACGCTTAAGTATTTTTCTTACGCCTAAGCCTTGTCTTACGCATAAGCTAAATCTTACGCATAAGTTTTTCTACGCCTAACTTTCAGTTTACGCATAACTTTAGTGTTTCTCAATTCTTACGCGTAAGCTAATCCTACGCGTAAATATTGTTTTTACGCGTAAGTTTGGTGTTTTTACGCCTAAGTATTACTTTGCCTACACTTGGTTTCTATGCCTAAGGATACTTCATCAACAACGTTTCATTCGACTACAAAGATCCATTTTACAACACAAGTTTTCAACATGTCTCAACCTCCATACTCTAACTACTTTCCTTACACTTATAATCAACAACAACAACAACTAAGTCCACAACATCAACAATTTAATCAACAACAACAAATTTATCAACAACAATTTAATCAACAACATTATCCACAACAAGGAGCAATTCAACCTCAAATGGTTCAACCACCACCTAGTATTCAAGTACAACCTTACACAAACGTTTACAATAAACATCCATCCAGGAATACTATGAAGGAACCGTCTTGGTTTGCAAAGATGTGTGAAGCTTTAAGTAGCCAGCAATCCATTCATGAGGCAGGATCACTTGATAGACCTCCAATGCTCACTCTCGGAAATTATGATCAATGGGTGATTAGGTTCTTTAGGTTTTGTGATCTAAAGAAGCCACATTGAAAGTTTGTAAAGAAGGTCATCTTGGAAGGTCCATTTTAGATGCCTATTCTCGTTACAGGAGATCCAAATGTTGTTCCACCAAGAGATGATCTCACAAACATTGCAATCATCTTGACCTTTACGGTGATGAGCGTCTATACTACTGAACGATGAGCTAGCAATGCAATATATCATTTTAGGATTACCTAATCCAATCATTCAAGTGTTGATGCTCAAAAGACTACAAAAGCAATGTGGGAACATATTCATCTTCTCATGGAAGGCACTGAACTCAATCAAGAGGATATGGAATCCAAAATTTACTTGGCTTATGAACACTTCATGATTGAACCAGGAGAGACATTAGAGTCATACCATCATCGATTCTCAAACATCATCAATGACTTGGATAAACATAACATCATTATGCCAAGAATTGCAGTCAACACTAAGTTGCTAAGTAGTCTTGGTCCTGATTGGGAAAAGTATGTAATTTTCATCTGTCAAGCAAAGAATCTTCATCATGTTACATACGGATTGTTGTACGACTATTTGAAGCCTCATAAAAAAGAAGTTGATAAAGAAAGGATTATCCGTGGTCAAACTGTTTCACCTTCACATCCGGACAATCAACAACTTGCTTTATGGGCTCAAACTAGTTATCCTCCTCAACCAGCTCCTCAACCTACTGCCACAATTACACCATATGATCCGTCACAGCAACAATCTCAACAAACTCAATTGGTTCCATACAACAACAACAACAATGATCAAGCATTTTACAGTGAAGCTAATGAGGACTCAGATGCTTTCGATGCATTGCAACAAGGATTTGTTATGATTGCTAAAGCTTTTGGCGTTATACAAACAAATCCAACAATCGCATTCGTTCCTCATCAAACACAAGGAATCGGTGTTGTGAACAATGGACGAGTTGAAGTTCGAATCATGGTTATGGTCGTCGGATGGGCGGTGGTCAAGGGTTTAATGCTATGGGTAGTGATTAGCTCGAGCGGTCTATCTTTTATTAGTCAACCACTTGTGAATGGTCAACCATAAAAGTCAAACAGCTTAGAGCAAAATGCAATTAAGTCCAGAGGAGTTTAGTGTTTCCCCGGGTCGTTAAGTCCCAACGAGGTGTGAAAACTGTAATACAACGAATCTGTGATCGGGTGATATTGAACAGGAAAGGGGTTATGATTGATTACACTAAGGAAATTAAATCTAATAAAGACTTTGAAGTCATTTTAATTCTATATTTAAAATCGTTAGATAAAAAATGCAATTTACATCCTCGAGTGCAAATATAATTTTCCTACATTCTAAATGACTAAAAATAATTTTGGGAAAAAGCAGGAATTTTTTCGACTTATAAATTATTTATTACTTAATTAAAAACTATAAACTAGAAATTAAATGATAAAAAATATTAAACTTATTTAGAAAATTTCCAATTTTTCACGAAAACTATCTTGAACTAATAAGAACTTAATAAAATAAGTGCCTTTGAAAAAGTCAGAGGAGAAGCTCTAATAAGCTAAACATAAGGAATAAGCTAACAACCTAAATGTATTTAAAACAATTAAATGATACAAAGAGAACAAACAAACAACGCATTTCGGATGGTTATGATGTGTGTTACGTATGCGTGATCTGCAATCCAAGAGGTCTTGGTTCGATTCCCTTACAGTCACGTTTTGCTTTTTTTTTTTTTCTTTTTTTTTCTTTTCTTTTACAAGCTAGAAAGGGAATGCAAGTTAAGACTTTTTACCAGCTTATGTTTACTGTTTATAACAAAGAACTCAAACAAACAAACACCCCTAAATCTAAGCTAAAACAAGGGTCCATGGACCGTTATTATTATGAAGATAGGAAGAAAAGTAGACTAAAAAAAAACTATCCAAGCCAAATTTAACAAATGAAAACTAACGATAAAGTCAAACAATTTAATTTGCACTTGAATGCAACCTATTTCAACCACAAGAATGGGTCAAAAATAGATTATGAACCACAAAAAAAAACTAATTCCAAACAGATTGAAACCAAAGGGCTGTTTGGCTGTGAGGATTATACAAAGCTATAAAAGCTACCAAAAACCACTAACAACTCCTACAAGTTAATAAAAGTTAATCACTAATCCTAAAGGCTGCTTAAGAGATCATGATAAGCAATCAAGAAACAGAAAATAAGCTCGATCCAGAGCTTAAAAGCTGGTGCTGATCAGGGGCAGACCCCAACCAAACACACCCTTAAGGCAGTTAAAGCACAAAATAAGCATAGACAAGCAGTGAATTAGCAACCAAATGAGAGAATAAGCAATTTAGGATTAAAATAAGCTAATTACAAATGAAATAAACTAGGGGAAAAACAGTTGGCATAAGTTCTAAATTAGAGAGATCCTAAATCTAAAAATTGGGAAAACAAGTAAGCAAAAAGCTACTAAATGAGTACAACCTGATCTAATTAACCTAAGAAGCTAAAAGGGACCATAAATAAGCTAAACACAAGCTAAGTAAGTTAGAAAAGAAAGTGAAAGCTTGCTGCACTTCAAGACGGCCTACTTCCAACTAAACTTTAAACAAGCTACACTGATCCAAAGTCTTAAAAAGCCACTAATCCTAGAAGATGACTAACCCTATTGTTCTAAAAACCAACTTTTAAACCTGTGGGACTTTTGAGAGCTTATATTGGGACTGAAAAGAAGGTGAATGAGGACTGCTAAGGGGCACAACAAGACCGCTGCGGGGATCAAAAATGACAACAAAGGGGGTCTTTGCTTGCTAAAATAAGTTATTACACTAATCCAAGAACACCAAATAAGCCTAACCAGGTACTGACCATGCTATAAACTAACTGTAAAACAAAAATCTTACCCAAAATCTAACTCTAATTCACCTAAATTCTAGCTTGGAAATGGGCAGATGGGCAGACACTTTTGAAACCAATTCTCTGGTTTGGAAAACTTAAGGCTAACTTGAGACTTGAGAAATTACTTTGCAAAAGTGAAATTTAACCAACTTCAAACACTCTTTCAAACTTGAATTGCAGATTAGTGACATGAACTAAAATTACAGTAAAAAAAATTAATTAAAAGTAAACTGAAAATTTCATTAACTGGAAATTAAAAAGTACAATGTAAAATGACAATGAAACTTAAAATGGGACTAGAACTATAAATTTCTAGACTGGAAAATAAAAAAAAACTAAGACTCCTTATATCAATGGCATACATGACTACTTATACTAAAAGCTAGGTCTTCACTTCATTTCCTTGTTGTGCTTCTTCAGAGATAAAAGCAACAGTTGGCATGAGGCCCATGTGGGTTGTGGGGGAGGGCTGGCTTGGTTATCAGTGTGTGTAAAGGATGGGATGGAGGTTGAGTGTAGCAGGAAAAGAAGTGTTGGGTGGGTTTGAGTGTGTCAGTGAGATGGGAGGGAAAGTGGTGATGGGGGGTTAGGTTTTATGTAACAGGTGAAGGTGGGAAAAAAGGGGGGAAAGGTTTATTAAAAAGAAGTGTAAAAGGGTTTTGTTTGGTTTGTAGTTTAAGATTAGCCCAAGGACTAAATGTGTACAAGCTGAAATTCCAGGGACCTATTTTGCCATCATTCCAAACTTTCTTCTAGGGACCAATCCTGCCAATAAACAATAACACAAGGACCAAAGTTGCCATTTGACCAAACTTGAAGGACCAAAACTGTAATTTTCCAAATTTCATCATAAGGACTAATTATGACAAGATTAATTTTTCCAAGGACCAAAAATGATAATTTTCAAATTAAAAATGTCCGGGGTAATTTACATCAATCTTTAAAATGCCAAGGACTCAAGTTGTCATTTTGCAAAACTAGACTTTATAAAGGATATATTTGACAACTTAAAATTCACGAGGGCCTTTTATAAAAATTACATGTTTTGAATAACCGAGGACTAGATTTTGACAATTATTGCATAAAATCTGCCTAAATATTTTTTCTGTCTTTTGAGACTTTTCAAAGTGTTTTATTTGTTTTTGCGATGTAGAAGGAACAAAATGATGAGTATTTACTCACTCATCAATCCCCACACTAAAACATTGCTAGTCCCTAGCAATCTTTTGAGAAAACTTAATGGATTTGAATCTCTTTACCAAAAGCCATTACTTGGAGTAGCCAATTGTTTCAGTTCAAGTAAGAACCTTGGTACAATGATAACCAAATAATTTTGAGCAAATCATAAGTCAGAACGGATTTGATTTGTCTTTACCAAAAGCCGTTTGCTACGGACTAGCCAACTCTTAGATAAAATATCTTTGGTGAGTCGATTACCAATTATGGTTTTCCAACCGCCTTTACCACAAGCCATAAACTTGCGGGCTAGCCAACTCTTCACTAATTAAAGATATGGTGAAATGAACACCATACAATTTTGGGCAAATTGCAAGCCGTCAACGGATTTGAGATATCTTTACCAAGAGCCGTTTGCTCATGGATTAGCCAATCATTTTGTTTATTAGACATGGCGGATCGATAATCAGAAGTTTGAGTAAGTGCAAAACACTTACTCCAAAAAAAAAATTTTGGCCAAAATAGGGAATTGGGTGGTATAATTACATGATAAAATTCGTGAGAATTCCCCCACACTAGAAATGAATATTGCCTCAATATTCAAAGTACCTACTGTTATGCCGAAACATAGAACGTAAAAGGAAAATACTACGGCCATTTTTTTTGTGATGATTTTTTTTTTTTTTGAACTTTATATACAACGGGGCAACTCCCCACACTAGGGTGGTACACACGGTGAAAACCCATGTTTAACTCTTGTTTTTGATTACCGAGTCGCTAGCTTGACTCGACCAGAATTAATTTGTTCATGGGGAAGCAGAGTGGAAGAACAATCTCCATCGGACTTTCATTCAAAATGTTTGTATAAACATTGAAGTACGTGAAAGTTCCACACCGATGAGGTATACATAGAACCGGCTCACAAATGATAAATGAAAATGCCGGGGTCAAAGATAGTGTCTTCATTCCCGAAGGAGTGAGGAACAGGAGAAGTCACCGTATAGGTGAAGAAAAGAAAGAAAATCACGATAAAAATCATGACTAACTCATCATTATCAGAAGGAGAATTCATGATTTGGATCATGAATCTCATCAGTTAAGCTCATTTGATCAAGACATATTACGGGTGGGAGGATGGGATTTTGATATCAAGCAAGTTCTCATGGTTGAGAACATTTCTCCGGAACACAAAGATCATTTTGTCTAGATCAGTGGAAGTTATCATACTCCGTGGAGATATGATATGAGTGAGTTCACCGCGAACTCCTCGTGAAGAGAATCAATCACAAGATGTAAATATGTGAATTCTTGTTCCATTGTAGACTCATCATTATCCTTAACGAGTATCAAAGAGTGGATTCTCAGAAATTAAAGTGAATTCAGAGTCGAATTCAAATAGAGGATTAGTGAGAGTTGTTTTGAATGCTTCAGGAACAAAGTGATCAACATTCTCTATTGGACTGTTGGGATAAGAAGTGAGTGAACGATCATTATAAGGGAGACTTTCAATCTCTCCCATATCGGCTTCGAAATCAAAGAGACCATCGTCACTTTTCGATGAAAGTGGATTGATGTGAGCGAGTTCATCGGTGAACTCCTCAAGAAGAGGATCAGACTGTGGGAGTGATGCCTCAACATACTCGATGTTTCCATAGGAAGCACAATCGTCGCTAAGATCAGAGAAAGTTTCAAAATGATCTTTTGAACACTCAAGAGGGGAAAGAGAATCACACATATGATCGAAGTTCCTCGTGACTCTCTGGGATTGGGACAAGGTTCTCAACACTAGACTTTATGAATTAGTCCGATTCCTTTTCGTGAACAAGTGTCAAGATGCTCATCCCCATGTTTAGAGAGTGAGTGGGAATATCGGTGTGATAACAACGACCGAGGGAGTTGAGAAGGACTAGCATACATATGTTTTACAATTTCCATTTGTTCTTACGCTAGTAATTCCATCATAGTCTTTTCTCCCCGATTTTCATGGAAGGAATTTCAACCGATGAACTTGATGAACCCGCACAAAATTGACGAATATCAAGGGTAACTTCATCATCATCTTCATCGAGAAGAGCGAAGATTGCGAAATATAGCACGTGTTTTAGCCGCTTGTTCTTCGACAAGTAATTCCTCCATGCTCTTTTCGTTTCTAGCATCTCGTTCTTTTGCAAGTAATTCTCGCCATAGATTCCTCACGAGAGTTTTGAAACGACATAGCCGACTCCTCCTTAAGTTCTTTAATAACTCCGGACTCTTGAGTGAAGGTGCGTCGTAGTTTCATGAGGAGTTGCTTGAATCATTTGGTCACCGTGGAGGTTGGTCTTGAAATGATGTGTCAAAATTGTCACAAGGAAATGTATTCCCTTTGACAATCCGAGCCGACGTGGACCTCCACAAGACTCACAACAAAATGATTGTTGTGGTGGACATGTGAATAATATGGAATTTGGTAATTTCCAAAGTCCCGAGTGTTACCGTAAAACTGCTCATAGACAAACGCGTTTCGGATTGACACTCAAATCCTTGGTGAAGACCTCCACAAAACTCACACAGATATGTCAATATCTCATGATGTGGTGGTGGTAGAATGAATCGGATGTGTCATGGTAAGGATAGGGAGCTTGGTTATAGATGGACCCATCTCCCGATTCTACCATGCTACGGTAGGGACAATTCCCACCATTATGAGGACCACCACACCATTGGCAACCAAAATGGTGTGGATACGACATAGGAAAGAATCAAAGGTTCTGAGAGGGTTGGGATGAAGAATCAAAGATGTGAGAGGGTAAAGATGGATATTTTTGGATTTTTGGATAAACATTTTGGAAATATAAGAAAGAAAATCTTTTGGGTTTTGTGTTCGTTGAAAACCGATTTTAAAATGTTTTCGGAACCGCTTTGTTTTATATAATAATAATAAGAAAATATGAACAAGGATGGTAAATATACAATGGATGTATATTCAACAACACCGATGTTTCAAATTAAGTAGAACGCAAACACCTCCCGTGCCGCGCCAAAATTTTGATTCGCTCACGAACGGTCTATCTTTTATTAGTCAACCACTGTGAATGGTCAACCATAAAAGTCAAACAACTCGAGCAAAATGCAATTAAGTCCAGAGGAGTTTAGTGTTTCCCGGTCGTTAAGTCCCAACGAGGTGTGAAACCGTAATACAACGAATGCGTGATCGGGTGATATTGAGCAGGAAAGGGGTTATGATTGATTACACTAAGGAAATTAAATCTAATAAAGACTTTGAAGTCATTTTAATTCTATATTTAAAATCGTTAGATAAAAATGCAATTTACATCCTCACGAGTGCAAATATAATTTTCCTACATTCTAAATGACTAAAAATAATTTTGGGAAAAAGCAGAATTTTTAGACTTATAAATTATTTATTACTTAATTAAAAACTATAAACTAGAAATTAAATGATAAAAAATATTAAACTTATTTAGAAAATTTCCAATTTTTCCCGAAAACTATCTTGAACTAATAAGAACTTAATAAAATAAGTGCATTGAAAAGTCAGAGAGAAGCTCTAATAAGCTAAACATAAGGAATAAGCTAACAACCTAAATGTATTTAAAACAATTAAATGATACAAAGAGAACAAACAAACAACGCAGCTCAGATGGTTATGATGTGTGTTCTGTGTGCGTGGACTGCAGTCCAAGAGGTAATGGGTTCGATTCCCTTACAGTCACGTTTTGCTATTTTTTTTTCTTTTTCTTTTTCTTTTTTCTTTTACAAGCTAGAAAGGGAATGCAAGTTAAGACTTTTTACCAGCTTATGTTTACTATTTATAACAGCAACTTAAACAAACAAACACCCCTAAATCTAAGCTAAAACAAGGGTCCATGGACTGTTATGTTAACAATAAGATAGGAAGAAAAGTAGACTAAAAAAAAACTATCCAAGCCAAATTTAACAAATGAAAACTAACGATAAAGTCAAACAATTTAATTTGCACTTGAATGCAACCTATTTCAACCACAAGAATGGGTCAAAAATAGATTATGAACCACAAAAAAAAACTAATTCCAAACAGATTGAAACCAAAGGGCTGTTTGGCTGTGAGGATTATACAAAGCTATAAAAGCTACCAAAAACCACTAACAACTCCTACAAGTTAATAAAAGTTAATCACTAATCCTAAAGGCTGCTTAAGAGATCTTGATAAGCAATCAAGAAACAGAAAATAAGCTCGATCCGAGCTTAAAAGTCAGGCCGATCGTGTGACCCCAACCAAACACACCCTTAAGGCAGTTAAAGCACAAAATAAGCATAGACAAGCAGTGAATTAGCAACCAAATGAGAGAATAAGCAATTTAGGATTAAAATAAGCTAATTACAAATGAAATAAACTAGGGGAAAAACAATTGGCATAAGTTCTAAACTAGAGAGATCCTAAATCTACAAATTGGGAAAACAAGCAAGCAAAAAGCTACTAAATGAGTACAACCCGATCTAATTAACCTAAGAAGCTAAAAGGGACCATAAATAAGCTAAACACAAGCTAAGTAAGTTAGAAAAGAAAGTGAAAGCTTCTTTGCACTTCAAGACGGCTTACTTCCAACTAAACTTTAAACAAGCTACACCGATCCAAAGTCTTAAAAAGCCACTAATCCTAGAAGATGACTAACCCTATTGTTCTAAAACCAACTTTTAAACCCAGGGGCTTTTGAGAACTTATAATGGGGTTTGAAAAGAAGGTGAATGAGGATCACAAGGGACAAACAGACCGCCTAACTGCGGATCAAAAATGCAGACAACAGTGGGGGTCTTTGCTTGCTAAAATAAGTTATTACACTAATCCAAGAACACCAAATAAGCCTAACCAGTCATCGACCATGCTATAAACTAATCAGAAACAAAAATCTCACCCAAAATCTAACTCTAATTCACCTAAATTCTAGCTTGAAATGGGCGATGGTACACACTTTTGAAACCAATTCTCCGGTTTGGAAAACTTAAGGCTAACTTGAGACTTGAGAAATTACTTTGCAAAAGTGAAATTTAACCAACTTCAAACACTCTTTCAAACTTGAATTGCAGATTAGTGACATGAACTAAAATTACAGAAAAAAATTAATTAAAAGTAAACCAAAATTTCATTAATCGGAAATTAAAATGTACAATGTAAAATGACAATGAAACTTAAAATGGGACTAGAACTATTAATTTCTAGACTGGAAAATAAAAAAAAACTAAGACTCCTTATATCAATGGCATACATGACTATTTATACTAAAAGCTAGGTCTTCACTTCATTTCCTTGTTGTGCTTCTGCTGTGAGATAAAATAGCCAAGTTGGCATGAGACCCATGTGGGTTGTGGGGGAGGGCTGGCTTGGTTATCAATGTGGGTAAAGGATGGGATGGAGGTTGAGTGTAGCAGGAAAAGAAATGTTGGGTGGGTTTGAGTGTGTCAGTGAGATGGGAGGGAAAGTGGTGATGGGGGGTTAGGTTTTATGTAACAGGTGAAGGTGGGAAAAAAGGGGAAAGGTTTATTAAAAGAAGTGTAAAGGGTTTTGTTTGGTTTGTAGTTTAAGATTAGCCCAAGGACTAAATGTGTACAGTCGAAATTCCGTGGAACTATTTTGCCATCATTCCAAACTTTCTTCTAGGGACCAATCTCGCCAATAAACAATAACACAAGGACCAAAGTTGCCATTTGACCAAACTTGAAGGACCAAAGCGTAATTTTCCAAATTTCATCATAAGGACTAATTATGACAAGATTAATTTTCCAAGGACCAAAATGATAATTTTCAAATTAAAATGTCCCGGTAATTTCACAATCTTTAAAATTCAAGGACTCAAGTTGTCATTTTGCAAAACTAGACTTTATAAAGGCTAAATTTGACAACTTAAAAATTCCCGAGGGCCTTTTATGAAAAATTACATGTTTTGAATAACCGAGGACTAGATTTTGACAATTATTGCATAAAATACGCCTAAATATTTTTCCGTCTTTTGAGACTTTTCAAAGTGTTTTGATCGCTTTTGCGGTGTAGAAGGAACAAAAATGATGAGTATTTACACACTCATCGTGTAGGAATAACATGGGTGCTCCACAACAACAAGAGAGCTCAAGTGGTTGAACATGGTAATGCTCGAATGGGATAAATGGTCTTGATTGCTACAACCAGAATGAGAAGGACACACAGCTAATGCATGCCCCAAGCCAAGGACTAGAGGCGGGCTTATCACAAGGAGGCTTTACTTTTGGCTCTTAAGGATGAAGTCGGTGGAACTCTCACAAACAAAGAACGAGCTTTATGGCGTATGCAAACTCGATGATGATATGGAGGACTTGCAGGCTAATGCGCGATTATGTTGATGGCTAATATGCACGAACTCCACATGAGTGACACATGCCCAATGTATGACAATCGATGGCTTGTCTCGTGCACCGAACAAACCATAATCATCTTTGACCTACTATGTCGATCAACATCTCGAATCCGACGAGGCTCGGAATGTTCAACATGAGTCGCCCACATCTCATTTTGACGATTTCAACTAGACCCGTGGTTACATTTGATGATCAAGATGACCTTATGGTTACCTTTGATACTCAAATTGACTCCGTGGTTATACTTGAGGATGTGAATAGTGATCATGTTGTGACTCATGTTGAACACGCCGAACCTTTGTCTAATCCGATATTGACCTCTTACTTAAAGATTATCAATCCCGAATGGATGAATGTCGTTCATTAAATCAAGAATTACACAAAAAATGCAATCGTTAACTGTGGATATTGAATGCTTAAAACGACAACTCAATTTTTTCAAAACTCAAGAAAAACGTGAAAAAGGTTTTGAAGCCGCTTTTGCTAAATCACACCAAAACGAAAAATCTTTAGAACGACAGATTCGTGATCTAGCCGCATCGAAGAATGCTTTGTTGTCCCAAATAGAACAACTAAAACATTATCATAAAAAGCAACTTAACGCTCTTACTTTGGAAACTCAAAAAGCCAAGGCTGAGCTGTTAACTTGTCAAAAATAGTTCTCGGCGTACAAAAAGCATTCAACGAAACGAATAGATGACCATTTTGAAGAAATTGTCGGCTTAAAAAACAAACTTAAAGAGTTTCGAAATGTTGTTTATAAACATGGTGAGTCAATCACAACCATTTAAAAGTTTACTTTAAAACCCAATCCAAATGGATATGGACCGAATCTTGCCGACACAAACCAAAGCTTTCAACAAAAGCATTCAAACCAAATCTCAAGTTTCCAAAGAATACAAAATTGATGACTCCGTTATGAGTGTTGTTGAATATCATCGTCAAGAGGAATTAGATGCGTAAGATGAGAGTCGATCAAAATTAGAAAATGTTATTTATAACAAACCATTTAACTATTCAAAAGTCATCACTTTCGCCGAACCAAAGGATTCTTCTAACACACCTAGGGTTATCACGCCTAAGTCTGAGTCTTCTAATGTTGCTCCCAAACCAAATTATGCACAAATTTATGGTCCTTTACCTTCAATCAGTGAAGTAAATTCAAAACCCGAAAATCGTCAAATTCTTAGATATTTTGACATTTTCACTTGTAACCTCAAACTTTTATAACGTGAGATTGAATTTTATTCTGAAATAAAAGTTGAACATTTTCAATCGCCTCAGGCGCGAGAAAAAAGAGATATTTTTCAGAAAAGACTTTTACCCCATGTTAAAAATTTGAAAAATTGTGCATTGTATTGGGAAAGGGAATTTCATAAGGAACTTGGATTGATGAAAATCGTTTTCAAGAAAACAGAAACATCTATTTCAAACACTAAACGTAAAAAGAAAATGTTAAGAAAAGATGTTGATCGACTATTGGAAGATGTTATCTGTGCTGATATCCATAATGTTGTGTTCTTGCATTCTTTGTCATATGCATCTGATTATATCTCTGTTGATTCTGTTGATTCTGTTAAAATTGTTGAGAATACTGATAATGTGCCTCAGATCGAGTCTTTAAAAGTTGAAAATGAACGATTGTTAAACGAACTTTCAAATTCAAGACGTCGTCTTCAATGGTGTCAAAAAGATTGTCAAAATCGTGAACTTGCTTTGCAAAACAAAATCAACCAGTTGCATTCCAAAACCTTTAATCCAAAATTTGAGCAACTGGATGATCAAAACGTCTTTGAAACGTCAAATCTCACAATATGAACAAGAACTTTCAAAAGTTAAAAAGGAATATGGTGTCATATTTGATTTACTCAATCAGACTCGTGATGAAGCATCAAACGAACTTGATCATTATCTTGCACACACTAAAGAAGTCATGAATTTTGCTGGAAATCTTCGTTCTGAAAATCAAGATTTGTTGCACACTATCATTGAGTTGAAAGAGAAGTTAGGAATGTATGCATAAGCTAAGCTTAGCAGCCTTAAGAAACTTGCACCTGTAACACTTCAAAATTGTGACAATAGAATGCCTAATGACAAAACACAAGAAACTAATGTGCTTCCTTCTACTGAAACATGAATAGTTGCCTCTTTTCCCAACATCCGCACTTCACAGCCTAGGGGCAATACAAGGAAGAATAAGAAGTTGTGACCTAAGAAAAGAACAATAAAGAATGCTGAAGTAGAAGAACACCCTAGGACTTTGAATAAGACCCAAGTTGCACCCACTTTAGATATTGCGTCTGACAAATGTAATGGAAAAAGTGATGTAACGAATGCTGAACCTTTAAGTACTTTTGATATTCAGTCTGATGTTCCTTGTGTTATATGTCGTAAAAGTTTGATTTCTGATTGTCATGATAAATGTGTTGCTAAACTTATCTTGTCAAAGTTACGGAATCCTAAGAAACGGAATACCTCTAGGCCCACTAATGCTTCTAAGTCTGTGCTTGGTAAACCGCCTCTTTAGATTCTAAGAAACGCAATGATGTACCATAGCTCCAAAGATCACCTCCAAGGAATGTAGTACCACCTAGTGCATTCACTAAGACTAAAGCAAATACTAGTTGGAGATGGCGAAATGGATACATAATACACTAGGATTTAAATGGATGCCTAAAATCATTAATGTGTATTTTCTACTATAATCGCTTGAACCCTCTAACTCTTCGGTTCCACATCTACTTCTATTCCATCCGTGTCTGTGTGTAATGCGGTGATACATGATCATTATTTGGATTGTTGATAGCGGATGTTCCCAACACATGACATGCAATCTTAAACTGTTATCAAACTTTATTGCAAAGTTCATTGGCATCGCCGATTCGGAATGATCACTTCAGCCTATCATGGGCTACGGAGATTACATCAATGGCAACATCGAAATTATCAAGGTTTATTATATGGAAGGCCTTGGTCACAATCTCTTCTCCGTCGGTCAATTTTGTGATGGAGATTTGGAAGTTGCTTTTCGGGAGAAAACTTGTTTCATTCATGATCTACAAGGAAACGATCTTATGTCCGCTCCCAATTCAAGTCTTTACACTATCTCCATGCAAGACATGATTGCTTCATCTCCCATCCGCTCACTTTCAAAGGCAACATCAACAAAATCTTGGCTATGGCAACCGCTGCCTCTCACATTTAAACTTTCAAACCATAACCAACCTTGCTCGATACAAACTAGTTGAAGGTCTCCCGAGATTCCGATATTCTAAAGATCACCTATGTTCAGCTTGTGAACAAGGGAAAAGCACTCGTGCTCACTTTCCTTCAAAGGTGGAACACAACTCACAACATGTGCTTCATCTTCTTCACATGGATTTGTGTGGCCCGATACGCGTGCAAACGATAAATGGCAAACGCTACATCTTGGTAATCGTAGATGACTACTCCAGATGGACTTGGGTTTATTTCCTTCGAAGTAAAGATCAAGCTCCACATATGATCATCACCTTTCTCACGAAAATTCAAGTTCAGCTCTAGAACACCGTCAGACAAATTCAAACAGACAAAGGAACTGAATTTGTGAATCAAACTCTTCGTGAACATTATGAGAAAGTGGGAGTTGAGCATCAAACATCAATTGCACGTACTTAAACAAAACGAAGTTGTTGAAAGACGAAACCGCACGTTAGTGGAAGTCGCCGAACGATGTTAATTAATGCTAAACTTCCAGATTACTTGTGGGTCAAGCCGTCTCAACCGCATGCTACACTCATAATCGCTCAATGATTACAAACGCCACAACAAAACACCTTTGAGCTTATCCACAACCGAAACCGAATCTCAAACACTTTCACGTATTTGGATCCCTTTGCTACCCAAATAATGATCGTGATGACTTTGGAAAGCTAAAAGCCAAAGTCGACATTGAGTCTTTATTGGATATTGTGAGAATTCTAAAGGTTACGGATCCGAATCGTCGTACAAAGCGAGGTTATGGAAACGATTCATGCACATTTCGATGAGCTTACGAGATGGCTTCGAGCATAACACTTGGAACCCGGTCATAACCGCTTAAACTTCCTCAAACCCCATCATCACCGAACCAAGCCCCGACCACTCACAACAAATGGAAAAGCTATTTGCTCCTCGCTTAGTGATGACATTGATAACGCGCTCCGTGTGTATCCGATGTTTCCACGCTCAACCCGATCATATTCCAATACCGATACACTGCTACAACAACTATCGTTGAAGAAGCACCACCGCTTGACTCTACAATAACAGCTTGAACAAACCGCTCTAACGACGAACCAAATTGATGATCATCTCGAACAATGAAGTACCCCACCCGCAGATTTTGATCCAAATGCGTCTTTAACTCGCTTGCTAATGAAACATCGCACCGATGTTGCGAATCATCTACAAGCCATTTGAATCCTCAAAATCGCACAATGTATACCAACATCAACCTCAACTCATTGTTGGACAAAAGACCATCCTCTTGAGAATATTATTGGTAACCCGAATCAACCAACCAACGAGACAACGTCTTCACACGTATAGTGAACATTGCATTTATGCACTCACCGCCCGCTAACTGAGCCTAAAAACATTAAAGATGCAATGACCAAAGACAACCGGATTGAATCCATGCAAGAAGAACTTAATCGCTTTAAACGCCTTGAAGTATGTGAATCGTTGAAAGACCAACAGGGTCTACGCTATTGGTCTCAAATGGATTTGGAAGAACAAATTAGATGTCAAGGAACATAATCGAAAACAAGTCACGCCCGGTGGCTAAGGGTTATAGACAGAAGAGAGGTATTGACATTGAAGAATCATTTGCTCCGGTTGCTCGCCTTGAGGTCGCTCGATCTTTCTCGCGTTCGTGGCTCATATGAATATAACGGTCTTTCGATGGACGCCAAAACCGCTCGAATGGTCAATCGAAGAAACAGCCTATGTCACCACCGAAGGATTCGTTGATCCCGAGTTCCCGAACCATGTCTACAAACCGAACAAAGCTCAGACGGACTCAAACAAGCTCCTCGGGCGTGGTACAATAAGTTATCATCCTTTCTCATTGCCAATAATTTCACTAAAGGTTCGGTCGACCCTACTCTTTTCATACAATATCACGGGCACGATTTTAATTGTTCAAATTTACGTGGATGACATCATTTTGGGTCAACACATAAAAAGTACTCAATCGCTTTGCAAAACTAATGAAAAACATTTTGAAATGTCCATGATGGGTGAACTTACGTTCTTTCTAGGATTGCAAGTTCATCAATCACCCAAGGTATTTTCTTGAGTCACCCAAATATGCCCTTGAGTTGTTAAACAAATTTGAAATGCAAACCTCAGACACCTATGCCACACCAATGGCTCATACCAAAAGCTAGACGATTTACATGGGAAATTGGTGGACCTACCAAATACCGTAGTATCATTGGGTCTCTCATGTATCTAACAACTAGCAGTGCCCGATATTGTTTTTGCCGATATCTTTGCTCCGCTATCGATCGAGACCCATCGAAACCCACCTCTATGAGGCTAAAAGAATCCTCCGATACATAAAGGAACCATTAACTTGGGGATATGGTATCCGAAGGATTCGGTTTTGAACTAATAGATTTTTCAGGGCGTTGATCACGCAGATGCTTGGATTCACGGAAAAGTACTTGAAGCATTACAATTTCTTGGTGATAAACCGTGTCATGGCAATCGAAGAAGAAGGATTGTACATCGTTGTCCTCAATCGAAGGTAATATGTAGCCATGTCGGCGTGTTGTGCTCAAGTCATTTGGATGAGAACACAACTCAAAGACTATGGTTACATATTTGATGTAATCCCGATGTATCGCGACAATCGGAGTGCTATTGCGATCTCGCAACTCGCTCAACATTCAAATCAAAGCACATCGATCTTCGATATCATTTCATCAAGGACCACGTGGAACAAGGTACAATTGAATTACACTTATGGTGGTCTTGAATACCAATGGCGATCTTCTCACCAAAGCCTTAGCTCCTCGCTAGGTTTAATGAGTTGGTCCACCGGATTGGTATGCGGTGTTTGACTCGGAGGAACTGGATGAACTGTTAAAACATTCTTAAAACCAACAAACACCAAAACCTCTTTTGTAAATATTTTCAAAAACAAAATACAAAATTATAAAATCTGATAAAACAACAAAAATATTCTTCTATCTTTATTTCTTTTAACATGGCAAGTACAAATCTTCCACAACACTCTAATCTTTCAAAATTCAAGATTTTTTCGATCAAGTGTTGAGGGAGAAAACAAATATTTTCGGTTTCATAAAACCTTGTACTTGCATGTTACCTTATCCCGGTTGTTTCTTTAATAATGGTGGTCACATCGTTTGGTTAACTGACTCTCCCCGACTCAAATTTATAAAATTTCATTATTTCTTAAGTCAAGGGGAAGTGTCGTCAAGTTTCTTTCAAAATATCATTCGTTTGGTAACCAAAATGGAAGTTATGGGCGTTGAATGTAAACGGTTAAGGTGGAGGGACTGAATGTGTCAAAAGCTAAAAGTATTTTTAATAAAATACCTCACCTAATTTCACAAACCACATTAACATCACCACATTCAATATCCACCAACCTCATCCTACGCCTAACATACAATGCAAACCGTGTTTTGATCATCATTTTGTAAGTGTTTTGTGTTTTAAACATGATTATAAACAAAGGTTTTGAATCGCTTTGAAAACCAACGGTTAGATTTTAACCTAGGAACAATTTTGTGTTCTACGCATAAGCGTATGAACACATAATCATGTTTGAGTGTTTTTGGTTAAAATGGTAGTGTCAAAACGTTTATTTAATCACTTTGAATCCATTTCCATCATTAAATCTCACCCAGAAACATGAATTGAATGATTTTTGAAAACTAGGGTTTATGCGTGAATTGGGTATTTTCATGTGTGAATGTTTCTGGTTAATTAGTTGCTTGAAAGATGTTGTTTACATGTTTAATTGATAGTATCTAGGCTTAGATCATTCCCAGAAACATCAATTGTGATTTAGGGTTTATGTTCTTGAGAATTAGGTACTTTTGATTCACAAGCTCTTTTGTGTTAAAACTTGATAAAACAACTCAATAGGCTTCCTAGACATCCCAGAAAAATTTTGGTACAATTCCTATGGCTAAAACTCTTACACGTAGAAATTGAACTTTAGGGTTTATAACCTACGCGTAAATCTGTTTCTACGCATAACAAGTATTCGTGTTTAGAACTGATAGAGATTGAATGTATGTGTTAATATTGGTGTTATGATGCACTTATTTCATGTTTTCTAGAAAAATTCAGAATCAAGGTTACTTGAACATCTACGATAAGGATCATCTTACGTAGAATGTAATGCGAAGAGTAATCTTACGCGTAACCTTTACGCCGAAGGTTCTACAATGTGGACTACGCAGATCCCGTGAAGGATATGCGTGAACAAGAACCTCACGCATAAGGTTCACTCACGAGTAAGCCTTACGCGTAAGGTTCCATATACGCTTACGCGTAAGCTTTACGCATAAGGCCCTCTTTTCCTATGCGTAATATTTCTTAGGCGTAAGTCAAGAACCTACGCATAAGCTTACGATTACGCGTATAATCACTCCTGTTTACGCATAAGCTTGCAAAATCTACGCCTAAGCCTAGTATTAACCAAAATTATGAATTGTTACGCGTGCAAACTTGTAAATAAATAATTCATAACGCCACGAAACCAATAATGTCACTAATAAGCTTGAATGTTTAATAAGTTGTGAAAAATAAGTGAAAACATAGACTTTAAAACTTAAAGTTAATCAACTCACGAAACTTATCACGGCGCCTTTGGACTATTGGACTAACAAGTGACATTGGACTCAGAATAATCATCGACATATCACATTCAATAAATAGACAATAAAATCAACTGTTGACTAACGTAATGTCTTCGATATGTTGGTTCTTTTGGCTAAATATCTTCGAGATCACGACATGGACGCTCATATGCAAAATGTGGAAGCACCAAACGTTCTCACCGTAGAAGATATCTTCCTCATGGTTACCCGATGAAGATCGGAAAGAACAACCTTAGAGTTGATTTTGATAGTTTCACCGCTGAGAGTCTTCATGTGAGATTGCAGTGGATATTCAAGACTCACCCCTATCGAACATGCTCAACAACTCGCATAAAGGTCAAGATCTACATTCATCAATTCCGCATACAATGCGAAAGATCAAAGGTCAAATGTCGTGACGTGGCGGTGACGCCAACCACAAACATGTCACCATCACACCAAAGATATTTAAGGGCTATTCTTCTTGTTCCCGCCATCGAGCCAATCAATACAATGCCACACCAATCAAGAGGTCGTTTCTACAATTCATGGTCGATATTGGCTATGACGAAGCTACAATAGTAATCACAAAGCATTCACATGTGGATCTTAAGAATATTCCTCACCATGGAGAACCCTCTACATTATGATTGTTAAATCCGTTTACGGACGTGATAGTGGTTATGAGCATCCCAAGCTCATGGAACTACGAGATATTTTGGGCTTTGGTCAACATGAAACACATTGAAGTTGAAGCTCGATATGGGACGACATGATGTCTTTCCTCAAAAGCTTGGCACCAATATCCCATATATCGATATACCAAACTGCTGATCCAAAGAGCTCTAGGGTATAATTGATATTCCTCGAGACTCAATGACCCCAACAATCACTCCATGTTGTATGAGCCTACACTCACAATGATTTAAGGAATCAACAACAAAGAAACAAGGTGCGGTGTTGCGATCACCTTCTAACGATGCAACAAACAACTTCATTCATATAAAAGGTATCCGTAGCAGTTCATGAAGGCAAAGTAGGTTTTCTTGATGAAAAGTCTTCTGGAACACCTACTAGGAAAACCAGGAGAGGCAGTGCATGGAGTGCTACAAGTACTGAGAGTCAGAGAAAGTTTCCTAAGAGGTCACATACTCTCAAAAGGATAATTCCCTCTAAGAAAGCTATTCCTATTCCCAAGCCTGAACCTCAACATAAGCTAATGGATGAAAGCTCTTAGGATACTGAATCAGACGAAGAGGTCCTCTACTCTGAAACTCCAATCGATGACACTCAAACAAGAGCAAAACCTCCCACCCTAAAGCGATGAAGGTAAAGGGAAAACTCCTGTTGCAGGCATGATAAGGAAATCTCGAAGAAGAACCATTTGATGAGCAAAGAGACTATCAAAAGAAGTTGAAGAACCTCGCACTCAAATATCTTGCCGATGAATTTGTACTGGATCAAACTCGTGGCCCCGGAGGGTCAAGTGGTGGTGCACTATCTACACCAGTTTCCGATGTGGTTAATCAACCCGATAAGGGAACTGGTACCACCACCCACGAACAACAGCAAAATCAATTTGAGGACTCCATCAACTTCGACATTGAGGAACCAGACATGGAAAAGATTGAGAAAACTTCTGGTGAAGATACTATGGCTGATGAAACGGCTAAGTCTGGAAATGATGAAGATCTTGATTATGATTCTTTTCTTCTAGACAGTCCCGCACGCTCCAAGGAGGAAACTTCTGAGCCACCTAAGGACCCTGAGCCACCTCACGTCTTGATAACGCTACACGCGTCGTTCGGGGTCAAGGAAACTTCCTTTTCTTCGAGCAAGTTTTATAACACCCTGGCAAGGAACCTAATCGTTGTAGTGTAGTAATTAGGGTAAGCCACGGGTATTGATATCGCTCTCTAGGGGAATAGGAATGCTAGTAGGAGTTACTACGCTAAGGTTAAGGTTGAGGAAGATTATTTTTATCTTTTATATTTTATGAAAATGGAAAGGTACTAATCTCGGTATTGGATTTGGGGTTGGTATTTCTACCGATTACTCTACTATTGTCTAATTATCTAAACTAAGGTTGTGGGAGTCTATGTCTAATTAATGTGTGCTCGTATGATAGTTTAAAGATGTGTTCACTTAGTTTGTATTACTCCTTAATTATCTCATATTGATGGTTGAGTGTCACGTCTTATTCCTAGTTGCGTTGTGTTTCTAAGTTGTAGGGTATGCGTTTCTCCCTAACTCTTTGAACTTACCAAAGGGTCTTGTCTACAAATCCACTTAGAGATTATAGACTCCTACTCTAAGGCGCTCTTCGGATGGTTTAGACTACAATCACTCAGGTAATCATACTCTAGGGTTCACAAAGATGAATCAAGCATTAAGTATACAACGAATGACCTATCGCATTACTAGATCATTAATCAACTAAGATAAGAAACAACCAATCAATATTTAATAATTAAGTTTCATACTTCCTAAGCAAACACACAAATAAATTAGCCGGACATGGAGAACATGCAAGCATACACACAAATAATCAAAGACATAATTGAATTAATGAAGCAAAGACTTATCTTGGTGTAAGATAGGGTTAAAAACCCTAAAATCTGTACAAGACACCTTAGGTTCGGTTTTAGGTTTTACCCAAAGACTCTCCACACAAAGACCGAAAATTCGGATTCTATATAAGATTACAATTGCGACGGCGCACCTTATGTTTAGTGACGCCGCCGTGTCGCCGCCATTGGGGTTTCGCTTGGCCACGTTATCCTTGCGACGGCGTCACCTTATGTCCGTGACGCCGTCCTCTTCGCTTCGACGTCGTGCGATCGCATCTAGGCCGCCCGAGTAGCGATGGCCTACTCTTTCACAACTAGACGCCGTCTTGAAAACACGAGTTTTGAGTTCGACCACACAATAATTCTCCGACGGCCGCAAATAGCACCTCGACGCCGTCGCTTTATACTTTCAAAGAATCGTGAGTGTCTCGATTTCGACTTTGGCCATTTTCTTCATATATTCGCGCCTTTTCGTCCAAATAAGTGCCATTCCAAGATTTTGCCTTCACGAGACCTAAAAGTGAAAAGGAACGATATTAAGCAATAACGGATACAAAAGTGATCAAATAAGGACTTAAATGACCCTCAAATGGTACCTTTTAAAACCTTATCAAATATCCCTACACTTGTTATTTGCTTGTCCTCAAGCAAATGTGCTTTTAGCCAATTAATTTATAAGTTAGGGGTCATTCAAGATTAATTCAAAATGGTCCACAACACATATAAGCCCCAAGAAAGTCATAACAAGCACGGAATTAAATACTAGCACCTCACATGGGGTGTTTGGATACTCACATCTCTCTGGTGTATAAATGAAATATAACAATATAGGAAATGGAAGATAAACACTCATTAACCGGTCCTAGTACATAGATTACCATAGGCTTGAGAATAGATCAAACCTCCATCGCTTTGGCGTAAGCACCTAGGAAAGACTATCAAAGAGGTCTTTTAAAGGGTTGTAATGTTAGGCTTACGGTAGGAAATAAGGGTTTGGTGGGATAGGCTATTTAGTGGTGGTAAGTCAAAATCTCTATGTTAATCGCATATGAAGAATGGCGTTGCTAAGCCAATACTCGACACTCTAAACTCTAGATAACCGAAATAAACAAACATAAATTTAAAGGATAGATGTAGGATGGTAGCCCGTATGTTTTTTTTTTTTTTTTTACACTCTATTTTTTTTTTTTTTCTATTTTTTTTCGATTTTTTTTTTTTTTTTTTTTTTTTTTTTACATTTTTACTCTACCATCCTCTATGACAACATCAAAATATTAGGGATTTATAAGCACATCCCTACACTTGAGTTTTTATTACTCTAACACTAATTTGACCCGATTTGAAAAGATCAAAACACTTGGGGTACATTATTACGTAAACAAAGGGAATTTGAATTTAACGTTCCCTTCCCGTCATTTCATAAACTTTAACTTTTCCCATGAATCCCAATCATCCCAAAACTGTATACAAAGGATATGACTCGACTTAGCAACTTATGCAAGCAACTAGATAATTGAACTAAGGGTTTGGGGTGATAACAAACAATTGCACTAAAAGTGAGTGCATAAGGGTAGGCTAAGGCGATTTGGGTGTATATTTGGGGTGGGGTGTAAACAATGCTCTTCATTGATATTCCGAAAATCAAACATCACGAGAACCGCGAAAAGGATAGGCTCGAGGGGTTAACTAGGGTATCGTGTACTAAAGATGAGTACAACGCAAAGGGTGTGGGAATTACTCAACCGATGTGGAAGAAGTAATTATATTACGGTATCAAACAAGGGTTTATCCTAATGCCTCTTATCATTTAGTTATTCCTAACTACACAAGTGTAGCCTCACTTATGATCTCGGAATGCATCACAAAACAAGTTCTAGAATCTAATATACTACCGGTTCACACTCTAAGCATTAAAGATGAATGCTTTAATTCCTACTAATCTAAGTGCGATCCTCACATTTTGGGTGGAATTTGGGTGGTAAGGGTTTTTGTGCTAGTCATGCAACTTCCTATCCGTGAGACGCTTTTGTTAAGACTAATGGCCCACTCCTATATGTCATAAAATTTTTTAAATTTGGTGCCAAAATTACCCTAACCAACATTTTCTCATGGTTTATTACACAAATGCAATTAGTCAAAGCAAATAGTCAAGGATAAGCATAGTTTCAAAGTTCCCGTTTTATTTTCCCTCCCTACACTTAAACTGAACATTGTCCCCAATGTTCCCGAAAGTATCAAAGTTATGATAAAAGAAGGTAATTAAAACGAAAGAAACTAATACTCCCCGATTAGCTCGGTAGATCCGTAAAGTGGTGGTTAAATTCTTTTCAAGAAGAATTATTGCGTGAAAAGCTCCTTCCAATCTTATGTAACTTCTTCTTGACAAACTAAACTCGCACACTTGAAGAAAACAAACGAAACCTTCGCGAAAATCGGCGGTAATAATATATATAAGACTCGATTTAAACTAGGATATAATGCTTGTGGAATGAATGTTTACGAATTTCTAAGAAAATTAAGACCGGAAAATTCAAAATTTTTAAGTAGCTCGAAAATGAGAAAAAGTAATCGATGTTTTACTCCTTCCCGACGCCATCGAGTTGCAATCTGACACCGTCGTTATCCCGACAAAACCGGTCTCGATTTTCGGAAAAATTCGGAAAATTTACATCTTTAGAATCGGAAAAATTTCGCAAAACATTCATTATGACTCGATACAAGCATTTGACTCAAACAAACAAACATATATATCTTTTAGTTAATTGTTATTCTCATGTTTACGCTTTTTTGAAAACGTGTGTAATCCTCCCTACACTTATCCCTTATGTAAAATACCTTTATATTTAATTAAGACGAGGTTAAAACAAAATAAAGCATTTTACAAATTTAAACATGAGGATAAACAATTAATAAAAGATATATGACACTAACAAGCAAACAATTAAGCATGGGTTGCCTCCCACGAAGCGCTTTTCTTTATTAAAGAGTCTTGTAGCTAGACTCATAGTCGTGCTCCCACGTTTTCTCACCATCGCCTCTTCATGGCCTCTAATGGGAATTCCATGTTGTAGAAGTGCCCTAAATGCGCTTCTCTAAGAGTTCATCTTCTCCCATTCGGTCCAGATTCGTCCTAGGCTCAAGCAATCCTTGTAGAATCCAAAATCTTAGCCATAACATAATCAACACCTTTCTCCCTATCCTCATCATTCCTATAATAGACCGATAGTTTAAGTTCCTTTTCATCATTAGAGAGTGATGAAAACTTCTCAATCTTAAACGGCATTTGGTAAGCTATGTCATCGGTCTTATTCTTGAATCGCACTACTCCTAATGAGGGTCATAGGTCATTCCGTGCTTTCTATGAAAGGTTTTCCTAGAATAACATGGGACAAGCTAGGTCTATGGCCGTGCTAATATCATCCACAATTATGAAATCAGAGGAAACGTGAAACTACCTACATAAACGGGCAATCCCTTAACTCTACCAAGAAAATTGCAACTAACATTAGGATCATTGGGGTCTTGCCTAGTTGGAATAGGCTTCTTCAATATCCAATTGTAGTAGGTGCTAGTCATTATATTGATTGGGGACTTGCGATCAATGTAAGCTTTTGCCACAAAAAGGTGTCCTATAACACATGGTATGTTAAGATTCCAAGGGTTCCCAAACTTAATTCGAGGACTTTTCCTAACATACATGTGACGGAGGTCACGCACTAAGTGAGGGTGGCGAGATAGTTCTTCTTCCGTAGGAAATTTGTTGAAATAGTCAATGTCTACTTCATCTACTTCCTTGGGTATTTCCTCATCCACTAGTGTATAGTCCTCTTCGTCATTTGTTTCATCAGTTCAACTAAGGCGATGGTATTGACGAATTGGACATACTTTAGCTTGCTTGATCCTTAATTTCTATGCCCGAGGGCTCGGGAGTTGAGATAGCACTAACCTTCTTATCACTAGCTATGGCTTTCAAAAGGTTGTCTATTTTCCTATCCATCTCGGCTTGTTGATTATTAAAGCGGTCGAGAGCTTAGCTATTGGGTTTCTTGGGATGCAACTAGGTTTTGCAACATCCCTTCGATGTTTTGTTGGTTAGGACCGTTAGGTGGGGGCCATGAGAAATCATTAGAAGTGAATTCTTTGGTTTGTCCCCAATAAAAGTCGGGCTTGTTTTTCCATGCTCACGGTTTCATTGAAATTCCTAGGTCCGGTGTTGTAGGAATCTTCCTCCCACTCCATTAATAAGCGAGGATCGCGAGTCAATCAAGCATGTTCGGGGATCGGGTGCTAGTGTGCGTGTTATGAGGATCACAAAACGCTCGCACGAGGAAGAAGCTTTGTTCACATGGTGTGAAGATTTAGGATTTTCGAGGAACTCATGAGGAATTTAACTTGATCTTCAAGTTCGATCATCCTACGGTCGGGAGGAGGCAAGGAGATTGCCTTGACGGTTTTGGCAGCTCACGGGGTCATCCTAACTTTCGTTGTCATAGAGGCGAGGTCCTCTATTATTTCCCATGATTCTTCTGCGGTGAAATCACTAAGTTTTCCACCGCCGCTTGGTCAATGGATCGCTTAGTGGGAAAGTTGACATGATCATAAAAGATTTGGACTTGGAGCCAAAGATCAATGCCGTGATGAGGGACTTTATGAAGTAAGTCCTGAATCGGGTCCATGCTTCAGAGAGATTCACCTTGACGTTGTTGGAACATCAAGATGTCATTCCTAAGCTTAGTGGTTCTCCCGGTGGGAAAATTGAGCAAGGAAGTGAGAGGAAAGATCATCCCAACTTGAGATGGAGCCAAGGGAAGTCGCTCAAGCCAATTACTAGCTTGGTCCCATAGAGAGAATTGGAAGAGACGCAGCGCGTGGTCTCCCGAGTAGTAGCATCAAGATCGATGGAATCGACAATTTTGAGGAAATCCTCGATGTCGATTTGGATCTTCTAACTAAGTCCATGGAATGCACATCCGCTTTGCACCAACCGGATGGTGTCGGATCGCAGGCCGTAGTTCGGGCTTGGTCGGAAGCTCAATGGTGTTCCTATAGCCTAGGTGGCTTGGTCTCGAGTATTCACCAAGAGTACGGGCTCTTGGCGGGTCATTTGGTGGTGGGTTGATGAATGGTAGCGGGTTATCACCTTCCATGATGAAAAGTGATGGAATTACTAACAAAGGTCACGAAGAAGGGGGATAGACTAAGTGAAATCTAAAATGAGAAAAAGTTTACTTGATAGGAATCAAGCAAAGAAACCTAAACGAGGTGGACTACTAACTAGCTATTCTATTCCCGGCAATGCGCCAAAACTTGATAACGCCACACGCCGCTCGGGGTCAAGGAAACTTCCTTTCTTCGAGCAAGTTTTATAACACCCTAGGCAATGAACCTAATCGTTGTAGTGTAGTAATTAGGGTAAGCCACGGTATTGATATCGCTCTCTAGGGGAATAGGAATGCTAGTAGGGGTTACTACGCTAAGGTTAAGGTTGAGGAAGATTATTTTTTATCTTTTATATTTTATGAAAATGGAAAGGTACGAATCTCGGGTATTGGATTTGGGGGTTGGTATTTCTACCGATTACTCTACTATTGTCTAATTATCTAAACTAAGGTTGTGGGAGTCTATGTCTAATTAATGTGTGCTCGATGATAGTTTAAAGATGTGTTCACTTAGTTTGTATTACTCTTAATTATCTCATATTGATGGTTGAGTGTCACGCCTTATTCCTAGTTGCGTTGTGTTTCTAAGTTGTAGGTATGCGTTTCTCCCTAACTCTTTGAACT